>CM065590.1:544846168-545388580 GCA_033119425.1 Bufotes viridis | reverse complement strand
CAGACAGAAAGATAGATAGGTAGATAGACAGATAGAAAAAAGAACGAAAGATAGATAGATAATAGAAAGACCGATAGATAGATAGATAGATAGATAGATAGATAGATAGATAGATATGAAGATACCGCAGGCAGTTTGATATGGCAGGCCTAGGGGTATTCACCTGGCCCCAGCCTGTTGTAAAGTCCAGGACATGTTTAGAAGAGTGGGAGCCAGTGATCAATCCTGGGTTACCGCTGTCGTCAGCCGCACTCTGGTGTGAGGGGAGTCTCCCGCTCTCTCACACGTAGTCTCTCAGGGTTCACACTGCACAATGTACCGTTCGGTAACAGGTTAATACCGGGGGCTGCTTATGAAGAGT
The DNA here is from genome assembly GCA_033119425.1 of Bufotes viridis. Lineage (NCBI taxonomy): Eukaryota > Metazoa > Chordata > Amphibia > Anura > Bufonidae > Bufotes > Bufotes viridis. The sequence continues at coordinate 545,388,219 of CM065590.1, read as the reverse complement.
CCAGAACACCTGAGTAACTGACTAACCTTAGATTACATGTCCAATATCCCCCCAGCATTGTGTCGCCCACCCTTTTGTATCACTATGGCCGACGGCCATTACATAGTTCTTCATGGATTCCCTATTGATCTGAGGCAAACACACAGCAATGCAACTCGCTTCTCTTTCGGACACAGCTCTTCCACCAGGGGCCCTTTATACTTGGGGACTGGGACTCACGCTGTGCTGTAATCCGGTGCTTGTGCTGAGTTCCTGCTGTTTCGGGCTCTGGTGCTGGCGTACATCTCATGCTCTGCCCCTGCGCTCTGACTTGCTGATTTCTACACCGCCTTTGCTCTCTGACCTCAGCAGAGTCTGCAGACACCTCTGATTCTGCCATTTTTCTGCTCAGGGCACATGTCAGACCTTCCTTCAATCCACACAGTAGCAAAAGCCTTCCTCTGGTGTCTCCTGAGCTTTGGTTCCACCTCACTGTTGCACACACACTGCCCCTATATACTTTGAATGGTTGCCAACAGTGTTCCCTCTAAGCTGCGGGGGTGCGCGGCCGCGGAGCAATTATGGTGCCCTTGCTCAAGTCACAAGTTTTTAATGTCCGCTCACAGGCTGCTGGAAAAATGCCCACACTTATTTGAATTTCTCCTACGTCCTACAGTACGTTCTGTGTGCGGCTCAGCGGGGGCCGCCTACCCTATACTACCGCGCTGCTGCTGCCTCCTCCTCCTTTTTCTGACCAGAAGAGGAGGACTGAGCGGAGCACGCAGCAGCAGTGCGAGGTAACATGGAAGAGGCGGCGCAGCCATCTTAGAGGCTAGAGTAAGCCTCCAATGACGTGTGGTGTTTTTCTTCTCCTTCAGCTCAGAGTAAATGTATGAGGGGAGGAAGTATCAGCCAGGCTGTCAGCTCAGCATCTGCAATCAGAGGTAGCATGCACTCAGCAGCACTACACCGGCCGCATTGTTCCTCCCTGCTAGCACTAGAATGATGGCCCCCTCATTGTATATGGTGATATGGGCTATAATGGTATAACCTGGGCATCTTATCTCCTGTACATAATTATATATGTATAGCTGGTACAAGTTATACATCTTGTAGTTATATGGACCATGCTGGTATAACCTAGGTATCACCTGTATTATACAGGAGATGCCCACTTGCCCAGGTTATACCAGCATGGTCCATATCACTATATACAAGAAGATCTATAACTTATACCAGCTGTACATATATAATGATATACAGGAGATACCCAGGTTATACCAGCATGGTCCATATCACTATATACAAGAAGATCTATAACTTATACCAGCTGTACATATATAATGATATACAGGAGATACCCAGGTTATACCAGCATGGTCCATATCACTATATACAAAAAGATGTATAATTTATACCAGTATGGTCCACTATATACAAGAAGATGTACAACCTATGCCAGCTGTACATATATAATTATATACAGGAGATACCCAGGTTATATCAGCATGGCCCATATCACTATACACAAGAAGATGTATAACCTATGCCATCTATACATATCTAATTATATACAGGCGATACCCAGGTTAAACCAGCATGGTCCATATCACTATACACAAGAAGATGTATAATTTATACCGGCTGTACATACATAATTATATACAGGAGATACCTAGTACGCTAGATTCAATACTTGGCCAATGTGTCGACGATTATCTCTTGTTTGATTTTCCTATCGCCAACCTTAGACTAAGCACTGCCCATCTCTAAGTCGATCCCGCTCAGCAGCTGTCAAGGCTTAGAGGGAACACTGTTTGCCGACTGTCCCTGATTTTCAGAGAAAGTCCCGACAAATTTGCTATGTACCAGGCGGAAATGGGTGGAGCCAACACAAGCACCGCCCATAACTGGGTGTTCCTGGGCAAGCTCAGGATGTTTCCAGGGGCGGAGCTTAGATGCTCCGATTTTACCAACTGAAACGTTGGTTAGTATGACTCTGGAAGGCTGTGCATGCAGGGAAGGGCAACTTCTCCGGGTGTTACAATTGCTCCAATCCAGTCAGAAGCCAGAAAGAGCCCCCTCTCTCTATGTAACCGCTCAGGTGCTGCCATTGCTATTAACTGCAGCATCGAATGGGTTAAATGACCAGGATCAGAGTTAGCTCAATTTGTGAGTCGGTTCCATACGTTCACAGTGCACCAGTAATGTGCACATTGTGTTGCCTGTTAGGGTACTTTCACACTCGCGTTAGTGTGATTTGGCAGGCAGTTCCGTCGTCGGAGCTGCCTGCCAGATCCGCCGATCAGTGTGACAACTGACAGCATTTGTAGACGGATCCGGGTGCAGATCTGTCTACAAATGCATTGCAAGAACAGATTCGTCTCTCTGCTTGTCATGCGGATGGACAGATCCGTCTTGCAGTCTATTTTACAGTTCTCCCAGTCTGCGCATGCGCAGACTGGAAGCACGGATCCGTCCTTCAGTTGTTTCGCAATGTCGGATCCGGCACTAATGCAAGTCAATGGGCATTAATGCCGTATCCGGCATTCCGGCGACTGATCAGGCATTTTGGACGGACATAATACCGCAGCATGCTGTGGTATTATGTCTGCCGAAAACGCCTGACAGTGAAGGCATACTGATGCAAACTGAATGGATTTCTATCCATTCAGAATACATTGGGATATGCCTGATCAGTTCTTTTCCGGCATAGAGCCCATTTGACGGAACTCTATGCCGGAAAAGAATAACGCAAGTGTGAAAGTACCCTAATGCGGAGAATCCATAGCGTTTTACAGTACCAGTAAAGTAAATCAGATTTTACTTGTTTTAAGATGTGGTTCCCCTGATTAAAACACTGTTTTTGTTTAGTTGATCTGAGGCATCAATACCAAGTTATGATACTTTTTAATACCCAAATTAAGCCTTTGGTCCTATGAGGCGTTGTATCACTCTTTTTGCATCTTAGCTGAACTCATTTCTCCTCTGTGGCTGTTTTGCCACTGCCTGGCCCTATCAATCAAAGCAGCCAGAGAGGAGATGGCCACAGAAGGGAGATCTTTTGCGGAGCGGAAGCACTACGAAGCCCTTCCGTGTGCCTCCCATCCGTGGTGCCTCCGCAACGCAAAAAGATAGAACATGTTCTATCTTTGGCAATTTGTTGTGGTTCACGGACCCATTCAAGTCAATGGGTCTGCAAACGAAGTTCACATAGCCAGTGCCTGTGCATTGCAATTGCAATTTGTGGTCCACAACATGGGGACGGGGCCCTTACGCTTGTGGCCAGCAGCCTTTGTAGAAATGATGGGGCAGGAGCTGAGAGTAGTAGCTAACGGCCAAACATCTTCCATTAAATCTGCATTAAAAGGACAATTTTTGCCATAAAATTGCTGCAGCCGCGGTGAAACTTGAAAACCGGATCCTATTGTGATCTACTGTAATTTGCTGTGGATTTGTAGTGAGAAACCTGCATAGCAAATCCATTGCATCTGGACCCGGCCTGGCAAATCTGCAAAGCAAAATGGGATAGCATTGTTCATCAGCGTGTGGCCGCTGGAATAGCATATGTAAGCGGAGAATTCAGGCAAGCAAAGAAAAGACATGAGGAGCTGCCTTCTCGTTAGCTGCATTTACATGCAGCAATTATTGCCTCTATATGGTCATGAATGATCGTTACTACAATCATTCATCCCCTAAAGGTGCTGCCTCACATTCAGGTTTCTTGAATGTGTTTTTGAAGCCCAAACCAGGAGTGGATTGAGGCTGGGTTCAGACTTGCGCGTATTTCTGTCGCGCGTATTACAGCGCGTTTTTGCAAATAGGAAACGCGCGTCGTACGCGCGTTCGTGTGATTCACTACTGTGGCGTCAATCACAATACGCACGACAAAACGCCCCAAAGAAGCTCAAGAACTTTTTTGAGCGTAGGGCGTTTTTCAGCGCGTTCAAGCGCGCTGTAAAACGCTCAAGTGAGAACCAGGGCCATAGGGAAGCATTGGTTTTCATGTGTTGAGCGTTTTACAGCGCGTTTGAACGCGCTGAAAAACGCCCTACGCTCAAAAAAGTTCTTGAGCTTCTTTGGGGTGTTTTGTCGCGCGTATTGTGATTGACGCCACAGTATCAAATACGCGCAACCCAGCCTCAAATAAACGTCTTAAATACCAAATAATACGTTTCTGACGTTTATACTTTCTCCAATTTTACCATCCTCACCTGACTTTGGCTTCAAAAACTACATTAAAAAACATGATCGTCTGGCAGTATTTGTCCTTTATACTTTTTCTCCTTTTTTATCCACCCCTGATTTTGGCTTCAAAAACCGCATCACGAAACCTGACTGTATGACCGTACCCTTACGGTTCCATTGGCAGAACATCCCTGAGGCCCGAGATCAGCTTAAAACAAAAATTCTTGGTGTTGGAATTGCATTTCTATGAATGCAAAGAGTCAAGAGATCCCATGAGCTGAAAGACCTCCAAGTCGTCTCCAGTGATATAAAGGCTGATACAGGGCGGGGAATGAAAAGCGGAACCCAGTTTCCCTTGTGCGGTTTGTACTGGATAACGGAAAGATGCCATACTTAGGGTGAGTTCACATCACGGAACGGACATATGGATGCGGACAGCACACAGTTTACTGTCCACATCTTTTGGGTCCGCATCTGACCACCCAAAAAATGCAGATAAAAAAAATGCAAAATGAAAACAAAAAATATGTTTGTGTGCATGAGCCCTTAGGGAGAGTTCACATCACAGTTTTTTTCCGTTCTTCTGATCCATCAGAAGAACAGAAAAATAAAGGAAAAAAAATGGATTCTGGAAACAACGCATCCTGTGCATCAGTTATGCACATTTGGCATCCATTTCAGCCATTTCCGTCTGAGATCTGTTATTTAGGGCTCATGCACATAAACGTGTGCCGCCCCTTCCGTGCATTGGGGGCCCCAAATTGCGGTCCCCAATGCATGGGCACTGTCCGTGTGGTTGGCACAGAAGGATGCAGACCCATTCAACTTTAATGGGTCCGTGATCCGTTCTCATTGCAAAAAAATAGAACAAGTTCTATTTTTTGCAGTGCGGAGGCACAGGCTGAAATGCCACGGAAGCACTCCATAGTGTTTCCAAGGCGTCTGCTCTGTTCCACCGTATCTTCTGGATTGCAGACCCATTCAAGTGACTGTTGTTTGCGGGCCGCCATATGGGCTCTGACCGACAACGGGCATGTGCATTACCTCTTAGACGGGAAAAAAAGGCCTGCATGCAGTACTTTTTTTCCCTTAAAAAATAACCGATCTCTGACGGAACTGACACAACCTGATCATAACTGATCATAACTGATGCTCAAAAAAGACGGATCAGTTATTTTAAGTGCAAACTGATGCAAACTTTCACACTTGCGTTGTTGATTTCTGGTATTGAGATCCGGCAGAGGAATTCAATACCGGAAAAAAACTTTCCGTTTAGGCTACTTTCACACTATCGTTTCTATTTTCCGGTATTGAGATGCATCATAGGGTCTCAATACCGGAAAAAAGATAATACAACCGGATCCGTTCATAACGGATGCAGATGGTTTTATTATCAGTAATGGAAGCGTTTTTGCTGATCCCTGCCGGATCCAGAAAACACGCAAGTGTGAAAGTAGCCTTACTCCTGATGCATTGTGAATGGAAAAAGATCCGTTCAGGATGCATCAGGATGTCTTGCTTTCCGGCAGCATTCCGTATTTTGACCAGACACAAATCCGCACAAGCTGTGAAAAAAACAAATCTGGCACTGAAAACAATGTAAGTCAATGGTGACAGATCCGTTATTTTCCATTTTGATTTCACAACAAATCCTCTGCCGGATCTCAATACGGGAATTAACAACGCAAGTGTGAAATTAGCCTAACCAATGTTGAAAATAAAGGATGTTTTTTTTTGTTTCATTTTCTGTTCTGATGGATCAGAAGAACAGAAAGCTTTACCCATTATAGATGCTGGAAGTGGTTTCCTCTAGTACAAACCAGAATAATAGGGGTGTCACATGCAGCTTTTTTATGGCAGTTTTATATGCAGGTCTTTGAGCCAAAGCCAGAAGTGGATCCTTCAGCACTCCATGTATAGAATGCATATAGGACTTTATTCACACAAACACGTAATGCAACGTATTTGCAGTGAGCCCGGGAGGGAACAAAGAGCAGTGGTGGGTGCAAGGATAGGAGTAGTTGTACTCACGGTGGTGGTCAGGGTGCAAGGCAGGATTTTTTGAAAGTGAATGCAGTGCTATGGCAGTGGAAGTGATGATGCCGTGAATGGAGAAGGATGGGTTTTTGGTGATAACAAGTCAACTGTACTTTACTGAAGCAGCTCGGCAGATGGCACACACAGGCACCTGGAAAGGTAGGCACAGTCACAGGTTATATAGGCAGTTTTTCCAAGGTAAATAATGTATAATGCAGTATAAAGTAATTAACACTGAAGAGGACAGTTTTCTGCTACAGAGGGATCTGGATAGATTGGAGGCTTGGGCAGATAAATGGCAGATGAGGTTTAACACTGACAAATGTAAGGTTATGCACATGGAAAGGAATAATGCAAGTCACCCGTACATACTAAATGGTAAATCACTTGGTAACACTGACATGGAAAAGGGCTTAGGAATTTTAGTGAACAGCAAACTAAGCTGTAGAAACCAGTGTCAGGCAGCTGCTGCCAAGGCCAATAAGATAATGGGTTGCATCAAAAGGGGCATAGACGCCCGTGATGAGAACATAGTCCTACCACTTTACAAATCACTAGTCAGACCACACATGGAGTACTGTGTACAGTTCTGGGCTCCTGTGAACAAGACAGACATAGCAGAGCTGGAGAGGGTTCAGAGAGGGCAACCAAAGTAATAACTAGAATGGGTGGACTACAGGACCCAGAAAGATTATTAAAATTATTAAGATTATTAAAATTATTCACTTCAGAAAAAGACGACTGAGGGGAGATCTAATAACTATGTATAAATATATCAGGGGTCAGTACAGAGATTTGTCCCATCATCTATTTATCCCCAGGACTGTGACTGTGACAAGGGGACATCCTCTGCGTCTGGAGGAAAGAAGGTTTGTACACAAACATAGAAGAGGATTCTTTACGGTAAGAGCAGTGAGACTATGGAACTCTCTGCCTAAGGAGGTGGTGATGGTGAGTACAATAAAGGAATTGAAGAGGGGCTTGGATGTATTTCTGGAGTTTAAGGCCTCCTTTCACACAAGCGAGTTTTACGAGCGGGTGCAATGCGTGACATGAACGCATTGCACCCGCACTGAATCCGGACCCATTCACTTCAATCGGGCTATGTACAGTCGTGGCCAAAAGTTTTGAGAATTACATAAATATTGGAAATTGGATAAGTTGCTGCTTAAGTTTTTATAATAGCAATTTGCATATACTCCAGAATGTTATGAAGAGTGATCAGCTGAATTGTCCTTCTTTGCCATGAAAATTAACTTAATCCCAAAAAAACTTTCCACTGCATTTCATTGCTGACATTAAAGGACCTGCTGAGATCATTTCAGTAATCGTCTTGTTAACTCAGGTGAGAATGTTGACGAGCACAAGGCTGGAGATCATTATACCAGGCTGATTGGGTTAAAATGGCAGACTTGACATGTTAAAAGGAGGGTGATGCTTGAAATCATTGTTCTTCCATTGTTAACCATGGTGACCTGCTAAAGAAACGCGTGCAGCCATCATTGCGTTGCATAAAAATGGCTTCACAGGCAAGGATATTGTGGCTACTAAGATTACACCTCAATCAACAATTTATAGGATCATCAAGAACTTCAAGGAAAGAGGTTCAATTCTTGTTAAGAAGGCTTCAGGGCGTCCAAGAAAGTCTAGCAAGCGCCAGGATCGTCTCATAAAGAGGATTCAGCTGCGGGATCGGAGTGCCACCAGTGCAGAGCTTGCTCAGGAATGGCAGCAGGCAGGTGTGAGCGCATCTGCACGCACAGTGAGGCGAAGACTTTTGGAAGATGGCCTGGTGTCAAGAAGGGCAGCAAAGAAGCCACTTCTCTCCAAAAAAAAACACCAGGGACAGACTGATCTTCTGCAGAAAGTATGGTGAATGGACTGCTGAGGACTGGGGCAAAGTCATATTCTCCGATGAAGCCTCTTTCCGATTGTTTGGGGCATCAGGAAAAAGGCTTGTCCGGAGAAGAAAAGGTGAGTGCTACCATCAGTCCTGTGTCATGCCAACAGTAAAGCATCCTGAGACCAATCATGTGTGGGGTTGCTTCTCATCCAGGGGAGTGGGCTCACTCACAATTTTGCCCAAAAACACAGCCATAATAAAGAATGGTACCAAAACACCCTCCAACAGCAACTTCTTCCAACAATCCAACAACAGTTTGGTGAAGAACAATGCATTTTCCAGCACGATGGAGCACCGTGCCATAAGGCAAAAGTGATAACTAAGTGGCTAGGGGACCAAAACGTTGACATTTTGGGTCCATGGCCGGGAAACTCCCCAGATCTTAATCGCATTGAGAACTTGTGGTCAATCCTCAAGAGGCAGGTGGACAAACAAAAACCCACTAATTCTGACAAACTCCAAGAAGTGATTATGAAAGAATGGGTTGCTATCAGTCAGGAATTGGCCCAGAAGTTGATTGAGAGCATGCCCAGTCGAATTGCAGAGGTCCTGAAAAAGAAGGGCCAACACTGAAAATACTGACTCTTTGCATAAATGTCATGTAATTGTCGATAAAAGCCTTAAAAAAGCCTTAGAAACGTATGAAGTGCGTGTAATTATATTTCACTACATCACAGAAACAACTGAAACAAAGATCTAAAAGCAGTTTAGCAGCAAACTTTGTGAAAACTAATATTTGTGTCATTCTCAAAAGTTTTGGCCACGACTGTACATGAGCAGTGATTTTCACGTATCACTTGTGCATTGCATAAAAATCGTAGCATGCTCTGTATTCTGCGTTTTTCACGCAACGCAGGCCCCATAGAAGTGAATGGGGCTGCTTGAAAATAGCAAGCATCCGAAAGCAAGTGCGGATGCGGTCCAATTTTCCCGCATGGTTGCTAGGAGACGATCGGGATGGGGACCCGATCTTTATTATTTTCCCTTATAACATGGTTATGAGGGAAAATAATAGCATTCTTAATACAGAATGCGCAGCCCGGCTTCTTTCTTCTTCTTTCTTCAGGACCTGTGGTGACAACATTGCGCTCATCATATGGTCCATCACATGGTCCATCACCGTGGTGATGGACCATGTGATGAGCGCAGTGACGTCACCACAGGTCTTTTGACAGGTCCTGAACAAAGAACAGGAGAATGGCAGCTATGCGATCAATTGGAGGATTTGAGTAAAAAAATTTTCTATTTAACCCTCAATTGACCATTTACTAAGCATCCTGTATTAAAAAATGCTATTATTTTCCCTTATAACCATGTTATATGAGAAAATAATAAAATCATCAGTGATGAAGTCTGGGTTCGGGTCTGGGTACCAAACATGCCGATTTTTCTCATAGACCTGGCCTTAGCGGGGAAAAGTCGCAGATTGCAGCGCAAATAACCTTTTTCTTTTCTGCTGACATAGTTATATGAGGGCTTGTTTTTTCATGATGAGTTGTATGTTTCAATAGCGCCATACTGGTGCACATACAGTCGAATCACATCATTATAACCACTTTCTACTTTCAATGTCAACAGCGAGTATCTCATGAAGGAAGTTACGTGTGGTGAGCTGGCTTGGTGGGTATATAAGGTGTGCGATAGGCTTTCTGCACATATATTCCTTGTTGGCACAGATGAGCACAGTTGGCACAGGTGAGCATAATGTTTTTCCGACCATCATGTCACATTTCTCCCCCCTCCATGTTACATTTCTCCCCCCTCCATGTCACATGACCCCCCTATGTCACATTTTGACCCCCTCCATGTCACATTTCTCCCCCTCCCCCCACCACCATTCGGCTAAGTTCACATCAGTGTTTGGCCGTTCCGTTCTCCTGCTCCGTTATAGGAGCAGGAGAACAGAAAGGAACGCATTCGGGACATAACTGAGCCGAACGGAGCCTAAGGATCCCATAGACTATAATGGGGTCTGTTAGGTGTCTTTTCCGAAGATGATTTTGGAGCGGAGTCAAAAGTCCTGCATGCACAACTTTTGTCTCGGCTCCAAAATCATCTTCGGAGCAGACACCTAACGGACCCCATTATAGTCTATGGGATCCTTAGGCTCTGTTCGGCTCAGTTATGTGCCAAATCCGTCCTTTCCTTTCTCCTGCTGCTATAACATTTTGGCTCCAGGAGGAGGACATGGTGGGCTCAGTGTGCATGTTGGTACCTGCATCCATGGATCTAATGGAGGCTGTTATGGCACCAAACAGGGTTACTAAGCAAGGTGGATCCAGCATGCATGCTGGGCCTGCACTCCCTGGATTTTATGTGGCTGTCATGGCCCACAACAGGTAGGATTTAGCATTAGGACCACTCATTGAGGCGGCCTTGGCGCAGCAAGTGGCTTATTACCTTTTGATCAAAATGTACACTGACGCCTCACTTTTCCAGCACCTGCTTTCAGGGACGTGCTGACTGACCCCCTTTTTTGTGTCACAACAATACTAAGCGCACCAATCACTAATATGTAGTCAGACCTGATAAAATGTGAAGTTGCAAAAAATGCGCGAATTCTAGAATTTGGGAATTTATTGCGATTATTATGCGAAAAATGTGCAAAATATTGCGAAAACGAATATTTCCTATGCTGCTCATCACTACTGTATTATACAGCAGGCACCTGCCATGCATGCAGCCAGCTTAGTGCAGCCCGCTCCATACAACCCTTTACGGGTAAAGACATACATGTACATGATTATGCATGAAGGGGTTGAACAGTTGCAGAGATATTTGTGTTTTTATTAATAAGCAAATAAGCAAGTTTGAGCACCGCAGGGGCCAGACTGGGTCCTTGGAGCACTGCTTTTGTAACACCCTCACCATGCTTGATGTCTAGCCCTATCAATCAAGGGGAGGGGAGTGTACAGAACGTTACAAAAGCAGTGCTCCAAGAACTCAGCCTGGCCCCTGGTGCTCGAACTTGCTCATTTGCATTTGAATAAAAGAACAGATACATGAGTATCTCACATCTGCGTAAGGACACGGTCCCAGATTCTGTCACATTTTATGCAGGAAATAATGCAGCATGCAGCACTTTTTCCCCAGAATGCACACTATGACGGAAACTGACTGACCCCACTGGGCAGCATTTGTAACTATCACGTGATCCGTCACAGGGTAGCTGCTTTTGTTCTAAACGCAAGGATTTATCTGGAGGTAAATTACCTTTAAATAAACCCAGTGGGGTCCGATGTATGGAGTTCTTTTGTCGAGAGAATATTGAAGAACGTTCTTGCGTCACTCTGTCCTATGATGAATTGGCGCATCGTACGAGCACGCTACTTGCACTGATCAATCCACAGATGTAGCAGAGCTAGGGCAGCAAACCTGTAAAAAATCACTTTAAAAGAGTGGTGGTTTTCCTACTACAGAGCCATAGAAGCCAATGGAGACTGGAATTCTGTGATATAGGTCATTTCAGTCTCCATTATCTGGAAGGCATGAGATCGGGGAAGCCGGTTTTCATATCTCGAATGTTCACAATATGGTAATGTCGGTCTCTACTATAGAAATCTGCCACTTGCAGCTCCGCACCTGCTGGGAAACTACAACTCCCAGCATACCACACCCTGCAATCATTATGTACATTATACAAGCAGCCATGGGATATTAACCCCATACTGCCCAGCTCTTTATCACGCCATCTTCTTTAGGCGTCATGTACATGACCGTGTTCATTTTGTTTGCGGAACTATTGACTTCAAGGCAAGGGGTCTGTAGTCTGCGTTCTGCATATAGTCTATCTTTTTGCGGAAGAGACATGCAGATGCAAAAGGCACATGGATGATCGGTGTTCTTTCTGCATCCATATATCCGTTCCACAAAAAGAGAGAACTTGTCCTATAAAAACAAAATGCGGACCACAGACCCCTTTAAGTCAAGGGGTCTGCAAAAAAATGCGGATGCGAATATAAATGGTATCCGTATTTTGCGGATCTGCAATTTGAGGACTGGAAAATACGTACAGTCGTGTCCATGAGGCCTAAGTATGTAATGGATCGCACATTATACATGCTAAAAGCCAAAACGAATGAAAATAACAGTGTGTCCTCTATTCTGGTAGATTATCGATGATGCGTGGAGGAAAACAACCATGTATTACAGATTAGTCAGTCCTTTTAACCTATGCAATGCCCAGGAATGTTAACAGAATGTGTCCTGACGTCCTGCAGACGGCTGTTAGTGAGACCTTTGCTTCCATTCCATCTCTGGCAGACTGATACTTGTTGAAGGACCTGTTGGGCATATTGATTGCTGGAAGATGTGTTATGTGAGAAGATTTTATTGGTAGAGTAGAACCTCCCGGGGGAGGCCGCCGCCTCACACAACTGGAGAACACTGACATCTAGTGGCCACCACCGATAGTGCAGCTTCAGCACCGCTGCAGATGATGGACGACTTGCTGTATTTATTGTCGCTGAGAATCACATTTTCCTTAATTCTGTGTTGATTCCCCTATTTCACTCTTAATGTAATGTAAGCTGAACACCGTTTTATTTTTTTTACCGTGTATATTGAATGAAACAGAGCTCTATCTTCAGTACGGGCGGTTTTCTTTCAGACCCTGCCTTTACGTCACATTGAAAAATTCTAATATTGGGGGAGATTTATCAAACTGGTGTAAAGTAGAACTGGCTTAGTTCCCCATAACAACCAATCAGATTCCACCTTTCATTTTGGACAGCTACTTTGGAAAATGAAAGGTGGAATCTGATTGGTTGCTACAGGCAGCTAAGCCAGATCTACTTTACACCAGTTTGATAAATCTCCCCCAATATGTCTAGAGTTCTTGGTCGCGGGCATTAAAGAGGTGCCGTCGTCTCTCCTGACAGGTCTGTTTTAGTAAATACTTATATACTCTATATTCTCCAATGCTGGAGCATCTTTTCTTAGAGTACAACATTGTGCCTTTCCTCTGTTATTCCTCTTATAAATTTGAAATAGAATAAAATGAACTGGGTGTAACCAGTGAGTGTTGGGGTCCTTACACTATCTGACAATGTCCAGTTGGTGCTGCCAGGTACCGCCATGCAATTATGAAAGCCAAAACCAAGAATTAATTCAAACAAGGGGAGACGTTGTGTCCGTCCTTTATACTTTCTCTATCTTTTATGATCCACTCTTGATTTTGGCTTCCGAAACTGCATGAAGAAACCTGACCGTGTGGCCATACTCTTAGATTGGGCAGGGACACCCCCCAACTGGTAACACCCAGTTACATTTTTTTTATACATTTCTAGGAGGAATAACAGAGAAGTGGCATGGCATAGAGTTCTAAAAAAAAAAAAAAGATGGAAAAGATGCTTCAGATTTGTTGTCAGGGCAGGTGTCAGCCCCTCTTTGACAAGGAGAATCATCAAGGGATATTTGCTCCCATTTCATGCTGGGCATGCTGGAGCCTGTAGTGCACTCCCCATGATTATCCCTACAGCACTTATAATGTGGGATTCTAATTGACTGTCTCCTTTTCAGCCAGTTTGCGTCCTTCAGATGAGGTATATCATTGAGATGCGCAGTATACGGGTAAGTATATAGCCTCACGGTGATGGTCACATCTGGTGTAATTGGAGGAACGTGTGGTCACCCTGTCTCTTCAGTGTCCTACATTAATGGGGCCCTCCCACTAAATCATCATTGCCCACATTATAATTAAGATGCCAGTGCCCTATCCGCCATACCCAAGAACATACTGTACTGTAGTGCCAGGGTGTGCATTGCACATTAGTATGCTGATGACCTAAGGTGACCTTTGGGGCGAATTTCCACTGCAAATTGCTGCATTTCAATGAATCTTCTGCAAAATCTGCCTAATACATGTGGATCTGTCGTGGATTTTGGATGCATTTCAGGGTGAAATCCGTGGTCAATTTATGCTGCAGATTTTTTTGTGTGGATGAGATTTCTTAACATTTTCCCCATTATCCTACTACTGAAGAACACTGTATATTTCTTCTTTGGATGTACCCTAAAAGTGAGCGGTCGCCAAGATAGACCCCTATAAAGGGCAGAAGAAGTGAGGCTGCAGCCATGGGCGTAGCTATAGGGGGTGCAGAGGTAGCAGTTGCTACCGGGCCCAGGAGCCTGAGGGGGCCCAAAGACCCTTGTGCCGCATAAGAAGACACACAAAGCACTGAGGCAAGGGGGGCCCAAGCTGAACACTTGTACCAGGGCCCATGTGCCGTTAGCTACGCCCTGCAGCCCATAGGTATATACAGTGCCCTTTTTTGCCCACCATCTCCCCCAGCAGCAATTTGGTTGGCAGTTTTCTGGGTGCAATGGTGCCCACTAGATTCCTGCTGCTTTGTCCCTCCAGCATGCTTCACACTGCTGCTCAGTGGGTTTAAGCAGACCATAGGGGGATAATGCAGACGAAAGTATTTTGTTTCCGTGTCTGTTCCGCTTTTTTCGCAGACCGTATGTGGAACCATTAATTTCAATGGGTTCGCAAAAAAAAAACTGAAGTTACTCTGTGTGCTGTCCGTATTTCCGTTCTGCAAAATAATAAAACATGTCCTATTATTGTCTGCATTACGGAAAAGGATAGGACTGTTCTATTAGGCTACATTCACATGAATGTGGTGTTTTGCGGATCCGCAAAACATGGATACTGTCCAGTGTGTTCCGCATCTTTCGTGGGCCCATAGAAATGAATGGGTCTGCACCCGTTCTGCACAATTGCGGAATGGATGCGGACTCATTAATACGTTTGTTCGAATGTTGCCTTAGGGGCCAGCTGTTCCGTTCCGCAAAGTACGGAATGCTTGTAGATATCACCCGTATTTTTTGCTGATCGGTTTTTGAGGATGGCAAAATACATACAGTCGTGTACATGAGCCCTAAGGCTACATTCACACGACCGTATGTGTTTTGCAGTCTGCAAATTAAAGGATGACGTCCGTATGGCATCCGTTTTTTTTGCGGACCCATCGTAACAATGCCTTTCCTTGTCCACAAAACGGACTAGAATAGGACATGTTCTATTGTTTTTGCTGGGCTACGGAACAGACATACGGATGCGCATAGCACCCGGTGTGATGTCCGCATTTTTTGCGGACCGATTGAAATAAATGGGTCCTCATCCAATTCGCAAAAAAAACGGAACGGACACGGAAACAAAATACATTCCCATGAATATAACCTAACTTCAGTTTTTTTGCGGACCCATTGAAATGAATGATCCGCAAAAAAATGGAACAGACACGGAAAGAAAATACGTTTGTATGCATAAGCCCTAAAGGGATTGCTCACCCTGGGGACCTATTGTGCACAATCCCAGTGTGGCCGGACCTGCAGTGGAAACTTTACTTACCCGATCCCGGCTCTTAGGTTCCAGGTCCATCGCTCCCCCTCGGGCGACGCAGGTCTCGGGTCTCCACACGTCAAACGTGGCCGCTGCAGCCAATGACTGACCACATCAGTGACATGTCCCCCATGTGTCATGTCACGGGGTCATATGATGCATGGGGGACACGTCACTGTTGTGGCCATGTCATCTGCATCAAACACCTGAGGGGGAGCAATGGAGCCAGAACCCAGCGGTGGGGATCAAGCAAGGCTACTTTCACGTCTGCGTTGTGCTGTCCGGTTTTAAGATCCGGTACAGGATCTCAAAACCGCAGCACAACGCTTCAGTTTTATCTCCATTCATTGTCAATGGGGACACAAGTGAACAAACCGGAACAGAGTGCACCAGAATGTATTCCGTTGCGGTTTGTTGCGTTCCCGTGCTGGGCACAAAACTGCTGCAAGCAGCGTTTTTGTGCGCGGCATGGGAAACTGAACATGGTGGATCTGGAACCAAATACCATGTAAGTCAATGGTGTCGGATCAGTTTTTTTTTGGACAGGAAAAAAACGGATCCAGCGCCCTTTGACTTATATGGTTTTCAGCATTATGGAAAAGAATAGAACTGTTCTATTAGGCTACATTCACACGAATATGGTGTTTTGCGGATCGGCAAAACATGGATAACGTCCAGTGTGTTCCGCATCTTTTGTGGGCCCATAGAAATGAATAGGTCTGCACCCGTTCCGCACAATTGCGGAGGGGCCAGCTGTTCCGTACCGCAAAGTACGGAATGCACGTGGATATCACCCGTATTTTTGCTGATCGGTTTTTGAGGACCGCAAAATACATACAGTCATGTACATGAGCCCTAAGGCTACATTCCGTACATTCTGGTTTCTTCATTTTCGATATAATACAACCGGATCCGTTGTGAACGGATGCAGCCAGTTGTACTATTGCAATGGCAACGTTTTTTTTCAGGGAAGATAAGCGGCTTAGGCCCCTTTCACGCGAGTTTTCCACGCGGGTGCAATGCGTGGCGTGAACGCATAGTACCCGCACTGAATCCTGACCCATTCATTTTAATGGGTCTGTGTACATGAGCGTTGTTTTTCACGCATCACTTCTGCGTTGCATGAAAATCGCAGCATGCTCTATATTCTGCATTTTTCACACAGCTCTGGCCCCATAGAAGTGAATGCGGGTGCGTTAAAAACGCATTGCATACGCAAGCAAGTGCGGGTGCGATGTGTTTTTCACTGATGGTTTCTAGGAGATGTTGTTTGTAAACTTTCAGTTTTTTATCACGCGCGTGAAAAACGCATTAAAACGCATTGCACCAGCGCAATAAAACTGAACGCAATCGCTGAATGGCACAGTTTTGGCACGAAATCGCACAGTTTTCACTGAACGCATCCGCAACGCATCTGGACCTAATCTGGACACGCTCGTGTGAAAGAGGCCTAACAGAGGACCCTGGCAGAGGTTTCCTCCCATCCCGATTCCGAACATGTATGTTCAGCTGAGCTAACTGTGTATGGGGAGGTCAGGAGCTGGCTGAACGAATGTTGGGCCAACGTCTATATAAAGGGCACGGCCACGGGCCACCTTCACAAAAGTCAGTGCATATTGTAGCAATTCTGCTTATAGAATGAGGAGAAGATTGAGAGGCTACAAGTCTTTACTTTCCTGTTCCCCCCTAGTACCCTTGCAGGTGTAGCAGAGTTGGGTATCATTTCATGATTTTCTATAGGGCTGCACTAAATCTACAAATGGTATATCAATCAAATCTATACATGACAAGTTCAGCTCTGCTACATCTGCTATTTTGCTCACATTTTAATGAGTTCCAAAAGTGTCTAACCCAGACACCACATCGCATAACAACCAGGGCCCATCACTTATTCAGATGGAATCACAAATTGGAAGAATTGCTGTCCTATTGGCGAGGGCTAAAACTTCCTAAAGCTTGTTTTTGTCGCGAAGCTTATAAATCTAGCCCTGAGCGCTGTCCCTTTTCCCGGTTTCTGTACATTTATACGGTGGACACAGAATAAGACGGTGTAGATCAATCTACCTATTGGATTTGTCCAGCGAGGCGTTTGATGTTACATGAACGTAACCGATTGGAGAAGTTGTTAATTGCCCATTGTGCTGATCAGCTCTGTAACTCAATTGATTTACCAGGGATCAATGAGCTGATTTACTGTCTTACTAACTCCCGGTCTGGACACCTCATCAATAGATGGTTACTTAAGGATGATCAGCGCATTAAGTGAAGAACAGATGCTAAACATCACCTTGCCGCATCGGCTCAGAGCACAAACTATTTCCACACCAGAACAGCTAAAACATCCGTGCTTTGAATGCTGCGGGGTCCACGCAATTTTATTCTGACCATTGCTTCTGACAGCTTGTGCTACAAGCAGGGCCGGTGCAAGGATTTTTGCCAGCACAAGCGAAGCTACATTTTGGCGCCCCCCCCCCCCCAATGATCACATCACGAAAGTGATTTAAAAAAAAAAGTTCATTTTGGAGCCCCCCCCCCCTTTTATGCGCCCTAAGGCAGCCGCTTGGTCTGCCTTATTATAGCACCGGCCCTGGCTACAAGTTTTCTTCCTGGCATCAAGTATAGTCCTCGTGCTGCTCTTTATGGTGTTCTGTTTGCACAAGCCCAGATGTAGCAAAGCTGATTATGTGGCAGAATTAATAATGTAACCTAGAGGAGGTAGGGAAGTTTCTTTAGTCTGGTCATGCCCCCTTGCCATTACATGAAATATGTATTCAGCAACACAAAAAGAAAAAAAGTGCAACATAGAAGCATCTAAACACAGGGACCAGTGTATAATATCACTGCATACGCACTAATATAACCAATACTACCATACAGCAGGGGACAGCAACATCCTGCACTCCAGCTGTGGTGAAACTACAATCCCCAGCATGCTCCATTCACTTCTATGGGAGGTTCGAGAACATTGCCTTTGAGTCTTATTGAAGCTCTAATGCAAGTCTATGAGAGACAGAAAGTGTAACATTGTATTTGTTTGCGCTGGGTTTCTACACTCCACCCCTCCCACTAGAAGGTTCTAGCTTAGACAGAACCTGTGTATAAAGAAAGCAGTCAGAGCCCCTAGTGTTCTGCAGTTAGGGAACAGTACTTAGAAGAGGAGACTTTGCCAGGCTATTGAGTGACCAGACTGGGATACTTTGCAGTGTGATTGCCATTGAGTCCTATTGAAGCTCTAATGCAAGTCTAAGAGAGACAGCAAGTGTAACATTGTAATTGTTTGTGCTTAGTTTCTCCACTCCACCCCTTCCACTAGAAGGTTCTAGTTCCGCTAGAAACTGTATATAAGGAGAGCAGTCAGAGCCCCCAGTGATCTTCAGTTAGGGAACAGTACTTAGAAGAGGAGACTTTGCCAGACTATTGAGTGACCAGAAGAAGACGCTAAGACCAGGATACTCTACCACAAACCCTGGATCACCAGCTTTGGCAGGGTACCAGCCTTCTGAGAGAGTGAGGGACAGCTAACTCAGATCTGGGGAGGAGACTGGAGAAGCCAGCCCTATGCCTTGCCTGTATTGTTTTGTACCTGAATTCCTCCAGTAAAGAAGCACACTGCTTTACTGTGGACCCTGACTCTCTGGACATATTTGCCATTGAGGTGAACCACACGTTACCATCCCTTCCGGAGAATAGCAACACGTAACAACACCTCGATGGTGTCCGGGGGACCCAGAGTAGCGTTTGGGCCACCACAAACCCGGTCACTGCAGATACTCCAGTGTCCTGGATGCCTGTCCTCTGTCCGGCACAAATCCTGGTCCTGTGCCATCACATTCATTCATTAGCAGTGCAGGATGTCAGTCTAGTGCAGACTGAAGGTGAGAGAAGCAAGCTGGGAAAGCACAGCTCACCATAATGTTGGGAGGACAGGATGGTCTAAAGATGTAAGGCAGATGGTTGTGGATTTAAGAGTGGTAGCCGAAACACCAGCTTTTCTTTTCTGTTGCTGGCGTTAGTACTGCGAGAGGGGGCATGGCTTAATGGGGAAAGGTGTAGCCTATGATATTCTCCTTTTTGGGGTTATGCAAGTGGCCATCATAGTGATGAATGGAGCTGGAGAGGGGGGGGAGTGGTGATGATAGCAATAAGGTGTGGTTGTAGTCCTTCATGGTGGCTGATTCCTCTTCCCAATGCTCCCTGGGGCTGAGCGCTTGCAGTGAGTGGAGGGTGCATCCTTTCTTCCCTTGGGGCACACCCTGGACTTCTGGGCGGCCCTGCTTGGTGGTGGCTAGATTGTCCTTCATGTTAGATAGCAAGGCAGGAGAGCAGACGGTGGATGAATGGTGGAGTCAATAATCAGGCCTGTTTGGTTGTAATAAACAGAGTCTCTCTTTACTGAATAGATGATGGGAGTTGCAGTAAATATAGCAGCAAAAGGCACAGTTCTGTGGTATATCACTGAGTAGGCTTCTCCCAATAGCTGTGTATAGGAAGTAACAATGATGGTAGTAATCCTCCCTGAGTATTTTTCTAAATACGCTTGGCAATCTTCCCAAATAATCACAGACATGCAATCCCATTCTCATGAACTCTTTTTGTAATTCCTAGGCTGTGGGGTGCAGATCTTAGATTGGATGGCCAGTTCATCTCAATGTGTGTTGGGCGACGAAGCAATATAACTTTTCCTAGGGCTTTTTTTCTCAGAGAAAAGGTGGTGGAACTTACCCCCCCTCCCCTGGCCACTGCACAACCCACCCCTAGGGCCGCCCCCTAAAACCGCCCCTTTAGAGAATAGGGATGCAAGTAAAATTTGGGGGGGCTATAAAAGTAAATGTATGGAATTAAATAAAAAGCAATGCAGTAAAATGTGCAAAAAAATTGGAGAGACTGCCCATCAAAGAGTGCCCAGGAAAGAGACTGCCCAGCAAAGAGTACCCAGGAAAGAGAGTGCCCAGCAAACAGTGCCCAGGAAAGAGAGTGCCCAGCAAACAGTGCCCAGGAAAGAAAGTGCCCAACCCAGTCAGGAGACCACCCAGCACAACCTCATTGAGCATTTTATTTTTTATTTATTTAACACACAGACCTGGCCTGGGACTAGTAAGGAGTAGGAAGACAGCCTGACAGGCCACTTACCGCCACCATTCACGTCAGACTCACCGCGATCTACCACACAGCACTGAGGGACAGGGCAGAGCCGCAGAGTACAGATTACTCCGCCCACCTCCATCGCAAGCTCTGTTCATTCCCTCAGGGCAGACAGACTGACAGAGGAGCAGGAGGAGCCGCCCAGGACTACAGAGGGGTTTTCACAGGCAGGGTCGTCATGCCACCATTCAAAGCCGACTCACGGCGATCTTCCGCACAGCACTGAGGGGTGGGGCAGAGCCACAGAGTACAGATTACTCCGCCTACCGCTCACACAAATCGTAGCCGTAGAGCGAGGGACACAGGCCGGAAGAAGCCTGCATCACTGACATGGAGGTAAGTTTAAGTGTTTTTTTTATATTTTTTTGTACAATACTGGAACATGATAGGGTGGGGGCTACTGGCACATGATAAGGGGGGGGGGTACTGGCACATAAGAGGGGGCAACCTCCTGAGGGAAACCACTGTGAGACATGTTATAGTTAGAGCCACTACCATTCCCATCCTCCATTGCGGCTCTTCAAGGTACAGTAACATATGTTTAAATTAAAAGTCTCATAATACACAGTCAGAGCTCTACTACATGAATACGTGTATATGTGTAATATAAAGGTCTCGTAATAAACTCACTAACGAAAAAAAAAAAAAAACTCACCAAGAGGAAGTTGTTGGAATCAAATAAAACTTTCCGTATGTGAATGTAATGATGATATAGGTAAGTGATTATAATATTAAAGCGAAATGATGTTTATTGGGGAAAACTGTACTCTCTCTGGCCTGGATACAAGACAAAATATGGTTGGACACAGAGACATACCGTTTCCACATGGTATAATCCTGCAGCACATTTGTCCCAGTAATAAAGTGCTGCCTGGGTGCTGCTGGATAAGTGCAGACGCTGCTTAGTATTAGCAGACCCAGATCAGCTCTGCGGTGAGGATACAGTGGTCTTTTTCCCTTGATACTGGTTCTAATATGTCAGCAGTTGATTGACCTTGTGGGTATATTTGCGTGTATTCTTCAAGAAACCAAGAATAATGTTGCCTGGCATACAATACTCATGAATATTTTTTGGTCACCCTAATGATTAAGAGCACCCTGAAAAATACCCCGCAAGGCCAATCACCCAAGCAAGGCAAATTTATATTGAGTCATTCTGGTTCTCTTGCCCTTCTAGAAAGAGAACTAGCTTTAATGTTTTATTGAGAGAAGTGTGAGCTTTGTGGAATGTTCTATTTTTATTTTTTGTCTCACTTTCAGTTGAATATTACTTTGAGGTTCTTTCTCTAGGTCATCTGAGATAAATCCTGAAATGGGTAAATGGAATTGCTCATTCTTAACGGTGTTGTCTCCTTTTGCTATATTGATAACCTATTCTCAGGTGAATAAGAAGGAGTGATCCCATTGAAGTGAACAGGGACTGTAGAGCTGCAATTACACCTGATTACTGCTGCACGGTAAACATTGAAGAAAACACAGCACTTGTATGACTGCTGCATTATCTTCACACGGTTGGTGTGGTGCCTTCCAGCCTTTTAAACATTCTTATATAGGAAAACCAGGAAAATATCTAAGCCACATCTACAATTAGCTCCTTCAGGAGAAATGCCCTATATCAGAATATAGCAGATAGAAACCGCTTTTCTATTTGCAAGGCTTTGGGGGGACCTCTGGGTGGGTACTATTTTTATTATAGATACCAGTATAATATAATATACGTCATGACTAGAGATGAGTGAATTTTTTAAAAATTCGATTCGCTGGTTTGCCGAATTTTTTTGGGAAAAATTCGGTTTGATAATAATTAAAAAATTCGATTTGTCCGGTTTGACAAATTTTTGGGCAAAATTCACTTAAATCCGATTTATTCCCAGTGAATCGCATTAAAACACCGCTATTTCCGGGCTGCAGAGAGCCTTTATAGGGGTGTAAAACAATGTGCCTTGCAGTAACACGCATAGGGAGTAGTAGTGAAATAATACTGTGAGTTAGTATGACATGCAGATGACAGGGGTCGCTCTTAGATCCACTGCATACTTCACTTATTTGGGCAGTCACGGGACCAAAACTGACCAAAATAACTCATGAAGTGGGGAGGGTTGGAACAGCATGAGAAGTCCACAGAGTGGCCCTATGACATAGTGTTGAGGTGGAAGCAGCATGAGGAGGCCATAGAGTGGCACAATGACAGTGTGGAGGTGGCAGCAGCAGCATCAGGAGGAGGCCACAGAGTGGCACAATGACAGTGTGGAGGTAGAGGCAGCATCAGGAGGCCACAGAGTGGCAAGGTGACATAGTGTGGAGGTGGCGGCAGCATGAGCAGACCACAGAGTGGCCCAATGACAGAGTCTGGAGGTGGCTGCAGCATGAGGAGGCCACTGAGTGGCAAAATAACAGAGTATGGAGGTGGCAGCAGCATCACGAGACCACAGAGTGGCACAATGGCAGAGTCTGGAGGTGGCGGCAGCATCAGGAGGCTACAGAGTGGCAAGGTGAGATACTGTGGAGATGGGTGGCAATACCAGTACCCGCTGAAGATGGTGGGTGAAAGAAGGAACACTTGGCATCAGATGTGTGGCATCAGGCGGGTGACAGCATCAGAATAGTAGCTGAGGCAGGTAGCCAGAAGAAACCGATCTCTTTTGTCAAAGTGTTGGTGTGGCTCCATGGATGATCTATTCTGATGCATCAGGCATAGGTGGGTGGAAATCCTGGCTCATCCACGCCTGATTCATCTTGATGCAGTGTCCCACTATGTGCTCTATGTGGGCACTTTAAACTCTTGCTAAATGTCATATCAAATGTATTGTGGTATCATGCTGTAAGAAGGGCAATGGCTATAAGAAGATTGCAAAGATGTTAAACATACCAAGAGACACCATAGGAAGCATCATTCGCAAATTCAAGGCAAAGGGCACTGTTGAAACGCTACCTGGTCGTGGCAGAAAGAAGATGCTGACTTCGACTGCTGTGCGCTACCTGAAGCGCAAAGTGGAGAAAAGTCCCTGTGTGACTGCTGAGGAACTGAAAAAAGATTTGTCAGATGCGGGTACTGAAGTTTCAGCTCAGACAATAAGGCGCACACTGCGTAATGAAGGCCTCCATGCCAGAACTCCCAGGCGCACCCCCTTGCTGTCTCCAAAGAATAAGAAGAGTCGACTGCAGTATGCCAAAAGTCATGTGGACAAACCACAAATGAAGAAAAGAACACCTTGCCTACTGTGAAGCATGGCGGGGGGTCAATCATGCTTTGGGGCTGTGAATTACCACAGTGAAGTACCATGAATTCTCTTCAGTACCAGGAGATATTGGATGAAAATGTGATGCAGTCCGTCACAAACCTGAGGCTTGGTAGACGTTGGACCTTTTAACAGGACAATGATCCCAAGCATACCTCCAAGTCCACTAGAGCATGGTTGCAGATTAAAGGTTGGAACATTTTGAAGTGACCATCGCAGTCACCAGACTTAAATCCGATTGAGAACCTCTGGTGGGACTTAAAGAAAGCAGTTGCAGCGCACAAGCCTAAGAATGTGACTGAACTGGAGGCTTTTGCCCATGAAGAATGGGCAAAGATACCCGTAGATCGCTGCAAGACACTTGTGTCAAGCTATGCTTCACGTTTAAAAGCTGTTATAACTGGAAAAGGATGTTGTACTAAGTACTAAGATTGAATGTCACTTGGGGTTGAATAAAACTGATAATGATGTGAGCACAGAAAAGACATTTGTGGTTATTTCATTATAAATGTTATGTTATATTTGTCTGACTTACAAGTGCCTCTTTGATTTAATTGTAAACAAGATGACTGAAATGATCAAAATCAATGTCAAATTGGCCAAAACACTCAATTTCAGTGGGGGTTGAATAATTTTGAACACAACTGTATATATATAGTTGGGGGGAGTGGGGGGGGGGGGGTTCAAATCAGTGTATGTGTTGAGGATGAGAATGAAAAGAGGAGGAAGTTAATGGAGGATGTGAATCAGAGCAGTCCACAATGTAGCTGCTATTTAGGCCCCTTGGCTTTGGCCAGGCTAAGGGAGTATAGAGGACACTATTACAGCAGCACAGCAGAGACCAGTAAGTCTACGTCTGGATATAGAAAAAGTCTAGTAGAGGTTAGAGCTAAATTAGTCAATGGACTTCACAAGCATCGGTGACCAGGAGGAACCTAAATGTACCTGGACACAGCAGGATGATTAATTCGCAAAACTATCCTTTACCACATGCCTCTATGGATATTGTGTATCAGAGTAAATGAAGGCACCCTTACAAATAATGGAGCAGAGGATTCTGCCTGCAGTTAGGGAGACTGCCCTGTTAATTGCTAATTACAAGTAAGAATTTATTATATCCAGTACCTGAGTGCTAGAGCGTGAACAAAGTCTAGAAAGATATTGGAAGAAGGAAAACTCCTCAAGTTACAATTGCAATATATAAGGGAGCGATATTAC
This sequence comes from Bufotes viridis, assembly GCA_033119425.1. Lineage (NCBI taxonomy): Eukaryota > Metazoa > Chordata > Amphibia > Anura > Bufonidae > Bufotes > Bufotes viridis. The sequence goes on along the minus strand of CM065590.1, from coordinate 545,363,165 downwards.
GGTGCAAGCAGAGGAAGTGGAAGCTCCTCCCTTGAAGCCCCTCCTTCATCACCAGTGTGTGCTAGCCAGAGAGGAAACAAGATAGTGTGTCCTCGTCAGCCAAACTGGGACGGCATGTGTTGAGGTGATGAAGTGCCCGAGATGCAGGCAGCACCCGAAGAGATACGCGTCTCTCAAGTGCAGCGGCCCCTGAAAGGTAAAGAGGTGGCGTTCTCCGTGCCGGCTGACGCGGACGGATTCACCACTCCGCCATCCAGGAAGCATGGCTCTTTTAAAGGACTAAATCCCATGGTCCCGATAGAGATTACGGCCCATGGGGGAAATATGTGGCAATATCGGAAAGCTATTGAGGACTGGGAAGTCAGGATATGGCATCAACCCCAGCCCAGGGACCTGATTTTTGAGAGGAGGATCGGGAGCGTGGTCTGGTTCTCAGTTGAGAGGGGGGTCTGGCTTCATTCAAGATGACAAGACTAGGCAGAAGCTGTATGTTAACAGGCGCTCTGTGAAGCGCCGTTACCTTCCTCAGGCCCGCCATAGCCTATATAAGGGGGAACACCGTAGAATATACCCCTATGAAGTTCCTTCAGGGTCCATTTGCTGTGACGTTAATCTGCCTCGAGAAACCTCTGGTCCTGTTGTCAGCACCGGAGGTATGGTCAGATGACCCAGCTGCAATATGAAAAGTGCGCTGTCTGCAAGAGTCGGCAGACTGTGTGCTCCACTTCCGAGAATGAGCAGAGCCGGAGCCGCTCATCCCAAGGTTGCCTACTCCACCTGAGAGATGGAAGGAACACCAGACCACCGACCTTCCTGCCTGTGGCCTATGTGAGACCCCAGAAAGTCTTTGCTATGGCCCTGTGTAGTGTACGGGAGTTGTACTGCCCGTCACTACGGAAGGGTCACTTGGCTGCTGTCGCTCCTCTCATTTTAGGAGGAGGCTGGTAAAGGTCCTATTTGTACCATGCAATGTAAATCAATGTAATTTATAGTATTTGATTCTCCTGTTACTGTGAAATGTCCTATGTGCAGGCCGGCTAGGGATGTAATTCCAGCTCTAGTCACTAGAGGGAGCTAGGTTGCCCTAGTCTATATAAGGCCCAGTCAGGGGAAGGACAGGGAGTCTAGAGTGTGCCTTAGACAAGTGCAGACCCTGGAGTCTGTGAAGGCCACATGTCTCAGGCCTAGGCCAGTTCAGCAGAAGTCAACCTGGAGGCAATCCCTAGAGCAAGAGGTACTAAACGTCAAGAGGAGGTACTCTATAAACTGGAGATTCAAGGATATAAGCCAGAAGTAGGGCATTGGGGCCTTGAAGCATCAATTCCAGTCAGGACGAGTCAGGAAGAAAGTAAGGTTCACCTGCAATTCCAAGTCCTGTATTATCACCCTCTGTTTAACCTTGCTGGATGTAAGACCACTGCAATTTTGATTGTCTGCAAAAAGGAACTGTTGGAAAGACTGCTTGCTGTATCATCACTGTCTTCAGTAAAGTTTGAATTCTGTTTTCAAGTTACCAGTCTGCACCTCTGTTATTCCTACTATAAATACGGTGTGCCACCGTTTACTGGCACTGGCGTCACGACATATCAGGGACTTAGCCATAGGCACGTTAAACTATAACACCAAGGGCACCTCACCTTCCACCTGGCTGTGTCCCTCAAGAACCCAGAGAGTGCCCCAGAGGAGCAGCGTGCCGGCCTCTCCATCACTGGCATTCCCCAGGTTAGTTCCACACATTGCCCTGACTTGGGGATGCTACATTTTGGCGTCACGAACAGGATACGCACGTTTTACGGACTGTGAGCAAAAACGTGAACTTTGTGCCTTAACCAGTTTGCCAAGTGACAAAACTCCTGTTTATTTGAAGTGAACTTTGCGGACTTAAAACGTACAGAAAAGTGTCCCAAAAACCTCCAGAAAGCGCTGTGCAGTGTTGCGCTATCAAGAGGAAGAAAATCGCCACTTCAAAGTGCATTTTTGTGGACTTTTATGCTGTTTTACTACCGCTGCTTGCTGTCATTGAATTGATGCATCATGGCGTCCAAGATGGCCGCCGGCGCTATTGGACTTCTTCTTGCGCCATCACTGTCCTCAGTGGCGCGAAAATTTGGCGCCAAAACCCTCCAAGAAGGAGGAGGAGACGACCTGGAGGTAACGCCTTCCCTTGAGGATTATAATATGGACACCGCCTACCCTATACTGGAATACCTAGGGGCGTGCAAGAATCGACGGGGTGGAGCCTGCTGGAACAGTGGCTCACCCTGCTACGAGGTTTCCTACCTGAATCGGAGGGATCCGGAGCCGTAGTTGGTGCAATGGAGGCGACCTCAGGAGCAACTAAGGAGCGCCCTGCGCCCCCAGCGTATACTCCCAGCGACATGGCCCAGACCTGTCCATGGCCACAAGCCGAACCCTGCCGTTTCCACCCGCAGCGAGAAGGCTTCCTCCCGCGGAACCCCGCGTGGTCGGCCCTGATGGCCGAGATCCGAGTGGCGGCAACTTTAAAACCACCACTCAGAAAAAGTACTTTGAAGAAGTCACCAAGCGGATCTATGAAGATTCCAGGGACAGCAAGCCCCAGCTCGAACGCCGCACCGGAGTTGTGCTCGAGTTTGACAAGGTTAGAGGATTCGGCTTCATCCAAGAAACCGGCACCAACCGGGACTATTATGTGAATCGCCGGTCCGTCAAGCGCAGCTATCTCCCGGGGCGACTGCATAATCTAGCGGTCGGAGAGAAAGTGGAGTTCACTCCCGCAGAGGGCCTGCGAGGCCCATATGCTACTGCGGTGACCCGTCCAGGACCGGTACCGGAAGACTGGGAAGAAACAGAAGATCCGGTGGAGGCAGAGGACCCGCCGGGACCCATCCGAATACGTACCAGGAGAAGAGTTCCTTTCTCGGCCCGAACATTTTCTGGCAGCCGACGATCCTGGACAAGCCTCCCAGTCCTTACCCCTCTCCAGAGCTGCCGCGACGAGAGAAAACAGCCGCTGATTGGGCGCGGATGGCCCAGTTCAGTGAAGCCATGGATGACCTGCGGAAGAACCGCCAGGATAGAACCTCGTCTGAGCCTGCTGCAAGTGTGCCGGAATCCAGCAGTGAGATCTCCGCCCTGGAGGAGCGGATCGCTTCCTTACAGGCTTACCTGGATGGCCTGCGGCAAGTGACAGAGTCTAAGAAAACAGCGCAGCAGTCCAGCGGTGGTGAGTTACCTGTGACCCCTGTACCACCCGAACCCGTAGTCCAAGGTCCTACCGCTAACGCTGAGCCACCCAAGGTCCGTGTAACAGCGGATAAATTGACTTATGCCAGGAGCCGAGTCCGCCGTGACGGGAGCGTTATGTCCCGGCCAGAGGAAGTGTCTACCCCAGCGCCGGCCCGTGTCCCGAGACCAGCAGCTCCTGTGTGTCCGCAACCCAGCGGGCCAATGAGGTGGGTAGGCCCAATACCGGTGATGTTTCCAGCCCATTCCCTTTGGTGGGCACCCCTCCATGTGGCCCTGGTGCATGGCCCAGACTACCTGCAGCACAGGGCTGCACTACCTCCGACGAACGGGGCTCATTTGACACCTACCTGTGAGCAGGCCTGCTAGGCCATTTTTTGCTCATTCTCACAGGGACATCATACATGTTGCAGGAACTGTTCCTTTAAGTTTGCCAGGCTGGTAGAGCTTGCTGCCAGTTCCCCACGGCCGGTGGCATTTTTGTGAAGATAAGTTGCCACTGTGGAACCACTGCTCCCAGCCTGCCTCTTTCTGTTCCGGGACATCCTGCCTGCTGCTAACATTGTGGCGTCAAGTACTTTAATAACTCCAAGTTGTGCTTTTATTTGCACCTTATCCCCTTTTAACCCCCATTTCAGGTTGAAAAGGGTTCTTTTATGTCAGCACTTTAAATATACGCAGGACTTGCCAGGAAGATGTTACCCTGGTATTGTCAGAGTCCTGTATTGTGATTTTATGTATGTGCTGCTGACCGTATTTATTGCTAAAACATATTTTATCTAAGTCTATGTGCCCAGAGATGGACCCCCTGTGTGCGAGTCTCTGTGATATGCTTTATGGACTCACTCATTGTCATGGACTATCCTGGTATTCCCTAACATCCGCTGTGCCAGGTCAGCGCCCCAGTTCCACTCTTTATCCTGAAGAAAGAGAGCGACGCCCTTGTCACCGCACTTCTCCGTCAGTCAGCTGGACCTGATGGCAATTGTCGATGCAGATAGAATTGAGTACTGATATGTATGTATTCTTGCATGTTTTTCTTTTGTCTCTTTCAGGTGGAAATTCCAGTAGGGCGGTACCCTGGTAGAGTACGAGGCGTACTCAGCTTAAAGCAGCGGGGTATGTAGTGTACGGGAGTTGTACTGCCCGTCACTACGGAAGGGTCACTTGGCTGCTGTCGCTCCTCTCATTTTAGGAGGAGGCTGGTAAAGGTCCTATTTGTACCATGCAATGTAAATCAATGTAATTTATAGTATTTGATTCTCCTGTTACTGTGAAATGTCCTATGTGCAGGCCGGCTAGGGATGTAATTCCAGCTCTAGTCACTAGAGGGAGCTAGGTTGCCCTAGTCTATATAAGGCCCAGTCAGGGGAAGGACAGGGAGTCTAGAGTGTGCCTTAGACAAGTGCAGACCCTGGAGTCTGTGAAGGCCACATGTCTCAGGCCTAGGCCAGTTCAGCAGAAGTCAACCTGGAGGCAATCCCTAGAGCAAGAGGTACTAAACGTCAAGAGGAGGTACTCTATAAACTGGAGATTCAAGGATATAAGCCAGAAGTAGGGCATTGGGGCCTTGAAGCATCAATTCCAGTCAGGACGAGTCAGGAAGAAAGTAAGGTTCACCTGCAATTCCAAGTCCTGTATTATCACCCTCTGTTTAACCTTGCTGGATGTAAGACCACTGCAATTTTGATTGTCTGCAAAAAGGAACTGTTGGAAAGACTGCTTGCTGTATCATCACTGTCTTCAGTAAAGTTTGAATTCTGTTTTCAAGTTACCAGTCTGCACCTCTGTTATTCCTACTATAAATACGGTGTGCCACCGTTTACTGGCACTGGCGTCACGACATATCAGGGACTTAGCCATAGGCACGTTAAACTATAACACCAAGGGCACCTCACCTTCCACCTGGCTGTGTCCCTCAAGAACCCAGAGAGTGCCCCAGAGGAGCAGCGTGCCGGCCTCTCCATCACTGGCATTCCCCAGGTTAGTTCCACACATTGCCCTGACTTGGGGATGCTACACCTGTCTCCCTTCCGGAAGTTTGGGCTGACCCTTCCCAGCTTCCTTCAGAGCAAGAAACATGTACCACCATAAGCAACATGTGGCTTCAGCTTCCTCTGATGTGTATGCCTACAGAGTCCTTTTGTTATGGCTTTGCACAGGAAGCAACAATGTTACGCACAATTCTGATAGAACTCCTGATAAGAAACTGGACTTGGACTCCAAAGCAGAGGCTCTCCTGTCATGTCTTGTATGCAGTGGAGATTGAATGCAGATGGAGCAGATAAAAAAAAAGGAATGTTTTCAACTTACTGAAGCTGCTTGATTTAATTGTGCATAGACTTTAAAGGCAAAGTCAGCTGGTGTGTTGTCATCAGCGTCTTCATTATGTTTACTGCTGGACCCACAATGACGTAATTCGGTCCATACCGCAAAAGAAGGTCTACAAATACCCATCAATTTTCCAGAAGAAAACATGGTTGAAATAAAAAATGTCACCAATGAAAGGATAATGGAATTCATACAGAAGAAAGTCTACATTTACCCATACATTTTCTGAAAAAAAAGCCAGTGTCACATAAAGAATTTCACCACTAAGTATTTTAGTCCATACCGCAAAAGGAGGTGTACATTCACCCTTACATTTTCCAAAAAAAGCCTGTGTCACATAAAGAATTTCACCACTAAGTACTTCAGTCGATAACGCAAAAGGAGGTGTACAATCACCCATCAATTTTCCCGCAGAAAACATGGTTGAAATAAAAATATTCATCAATGAAAAGATAATGGAATTCGGTTCATACAGAAGAAAGTCTACTATCAGCCATCGATTTTCCCCAAAAAAGCCTGTTTACATAAAAAATTTCACAACTACGTAATTCTGTCCATCCCCCGAAAAGTGCTTCACCACATATAACTGCACCGCTGAAGACAATTAGGCACAAATTTTTTTCTATTTTTACACAAAAGGCTATTTAACAGATAAGTGCAATGATGAAAGACGAATATATTTGTATTTCCCCAGTAATACACAGCAAACTGGGCTGTAAAATATCTCCCTGCACTGCTGAACAGCAATTAGGCCCACATTTTTTTCTATTTTTACACAAAAGGCATTTCAACAGATAAGTGCAACAATGAAAGGCGAATATATTTGTACTTCGCTAGTAATAAACGGCAAACTGGGCTGTAAAATATCTTCCTGCACTGCTGAATGGTCTTTAGGCTCAATTTTCTTTCAATTTTTACACAAAAGGCTTTTCAACAGATGTTGCGGCAAGCTAGAGGAATCAGGCCTTATGAGCGCAGAAGACAAGAATCTTCTGGGGACATGTGGTCAGTTTCAGCATGCTTTTTGCGCCTATGGAGATGGAAGGTGGAGCTAGGAAACTGGAGGAGGAGCTAGGAGGTGGGAGGCGGAGCTTTCAGACAGGAGGCAGTTAGGAAGATAGACGGGAGCAATTAGGGGGTGGGGACGCTCCTCCACTGTGGGCCCCCCCTTCCTCATGGGGCCCTTAGCAGCTGCGTGGTCTGCCTATATGGTAGGTACGCCACTGGGGGCAGTGTGTTGCTCCACAAGATTGAAGCGCTTACCATAAGTCCTCCATATTCAAACGCAACAATCCCAAACAGAACCTTGATTTATCAATCTAGACAATACGGTTCCAGTCCCTTTTTTGCTTCTCCATTTGATATGTGTTAGGTGGTTGGCAGTGAAATGGGCCTTGTGGCCTATGGTCAAGTGTTATGCCTTTTTTCTCTGCCAGCTAAGCGCATCAAGGACCTATGGGTAAGACTGTGTGTATATAAGATTATACATCATCATCAACAGTCCAGGTTTCTTGTTCATGACACCACTGCAAATAAAGGTGACAGTGGCTGGCTGTCAATGGCAGAACACATAATGGGCTCCATGACACCGAATTTTCTTCTGCTAAGTGCCTGGAAATGGTCCAGCCAGAGACAGGAGTGTGTGATGAAGGTGCCGCCTGTGTCCGGATGGTGACAACAAAACTGTGGGTTGTGCTCGTGCTTGTCTGCGGATCAAACAATCCTCTCTACTGCTGGTCTGTCTGGGGTACACAGAGCCTGTTCGCCATGCTCTCACGTAACCACTGCTCCCAACACCTTCCAACAGCTAGGTCAGAACAGCCTAGGTGGTAGGCAATTCATCAAATTAACCATCCTACTTATCTCAGTCCAATCCCTTTTTAAAGACTGTCAAGCACCCATACAACCACCAACATCAAGGGCACCCCAAACTACCATCAGGCAGGAACCTCAGCAACAGAGAATGCCTCAAAGTAGAAAAGGTTGTGCCCTCCATTTACTACACTGTGGCACATCTTATAGTCAGAGCCACCAGATCACACACACATATCAACTGTGCTGAATATTTACAAGTGCGTCGAGGCATGTCTTGCAGTCACCGATCTCATAACTTGCAGTACACTACCCAAAAGTAACCTCTGAGAGCCATTTTATAGGAAAGCAGGGGAAGCACTTTTATGTCTTCTAAGCATACCAAACACTTATTAATTTACATATCTTCCTACCTGTATGCTGAGTTTTGCAGCGATCCAATATTTCTAACTAGGTGTGTTATTTTGTTCAGTGAGTTTATATAGAAGAAGAATTCCGTCATGAATAATATATGTACAGTAACATATGTCTACTATAAAAGTCTCATAATCCACAGTAGAAGCATTACTTCATGCATGATATACGTACAGTAATATATATGTATAATATAAAGGTATCATAATACACGGTAGGAGCATCATTACATGTATAATATATGTACTATAACATATGTGTGTAATATAAAGGTTTAAAAATACACAGTAGAGGTATCTGTACATATATAATATATGTACAGTAATATATGTGTAATGTAAAGGTTTAATAATACACAGTAGAGGCATCACTATATGTATAATATATGTATTATATAAAGGTCTCACTTCCCAGTCCACAGACATTCCCACTGCCACATACTTGTGATATATTAATGGTATAGCTTGCCACACAGGGGAACATTATCCACTTAAGCCCCCCTAGCTTAAACACCCTTAATGACCAGGCCACTTTTTACAATTCTGCGCTACACTACTTTAACTGTTTGTAGCTCCGTCATGCAACTTACCACACAAATGAATTTTACCTCCTTTTCTTCTCACTAATAGAGCTTTCATTTGGTGCTATTTCATTGTTGCTGACATTTTTACTTTTTTTGCTATTAATCATAAATTAACGATTTTTTTGCAAAAAAATGACATTTTTCACTTTCTGTCACAAAATTTTTCAAAGAAAACTACTTTTCAATATAATTTTTTCTCTAAATTTATTGTACTACATGTCTTTGATAAAAAAAAAATGCAGTAAGTGTATATTTATTGGTTTGCGCAAAAGTTATAGCATTTACAAACTATGGTGCAAAAAAGCAAATTTCCGCACTTTGACTTTCTGAGCACCTGTCCTGTTTCCTGAGGCACTACAATGCCCAGACAGTAGAAACACCCCACAAATGACACCATTTCGGAAAGTAGACACCCCAAGGTATATCAAAAAAATTGTCCCAGAGGGGACATAGTGACCACTATAGAAATGCACATCCACCAAATAATATGTAAAACGCAATAATTTTATTGTACATAAACGGGACAAATACACAAACACACTTTAAAAATTGTATACAATACACCCATTGTGTCGGGATATGATAAAACCGACACACATACTGGGTCCACACCAAGCCCTAAATAGAGGCTAAAAAGTACATAACAGCCAGCTCACTGGCACACAGCATGCACAAAAGGTATATATTATAATGTGTATTCAAACCAACATGGCAAGCATTTAAAGGAACAATCCACAAATAAACCTTATACCATCAGATAACCTGTGTGCGCTGGCGTGTGGACCAAGTATAATACTTACTTATTACTTATACTTGGTCCACACGCCAGCGCACACAGGTTATCTGATGGTATAAGGTTTATTTGTGGATTGTTCCTTTAAATGCTTGCCATGTTGGTTTGAATACACATTATAATATATACCTTTTGTGCATGCTAGTGCCAGTGAGCTGGCTGTTATGTACTTTTTAGCCTCTATTTAGGGCTTGGTGTGGACCCAGTATGTGTGTCGGTTTTATCATATCCCGACACAATGGGTGTATTGTATACAATTTTTAAAGTGTGTTTGTGTATTTGTCCCGTTTATGTACAATAAAATTATTGCGTTTTACATATTATTTGGTGGATGTGCATTTCTATAGTGGTCACTATGTCCCCTCTGGGACAATTTTTTTGATATACTTTAGTTTTTTTGGCCACTTTTGCACTCCTGTTGGATACTCTAGTGTGCCCCCTCATTGCATGTTTTACACCCCAAGGTATTCGCTGATGGGCATAGTGAGTTCATGGAAGTTTTTATTTTTTGCCACAAGTGAGCGGAAATGAAAATTTATTTTTTTTTTTTTTTTACAAATTCTCATATTCCACTAACTTGTGACAAAAAATAAAATTTTACATAAACTCACCATACCCCTCACAGAATACCTTGGGGTGTCTTCTTTCCAAAATGGGGTCACTTGTGGGGTAATTGTACTGCCCTGGCATTTTAGGGGCCCCTAAAGCGTGAGAATCCAAATGCGTAAAAATGCCCTGTAAAATCCTAAAAGTACTCATTGGAATTGGGGCCCTTTGCGCACCTAAGCTGCAAAAACTGGCACACATGTGGTATCGCCGTACTCGGGAGAAGTAGGGCAATGTGTTTTAGGGTGTATTTTTACATATACCCATACTTTTTGTGAACAATATCTCGGTAAATCACAACTTTTTCCATTTTTTATACAAAGTTGTCCATTTACCGAGATATTTCTCTCACCCAGCATGGGTATATGTAAAAATACACCCCAAAACACATTGCCCTGCTTCTCCTGAGTACAGCGATGCCACATGTGTGACAGTTTTTGCAGCCAAGATGCAAAGGGCCCCAAATCAATGAGTACCTTTAAGATTTCACAGGACATTTTTACGCATTTGGATTCCAAACTACTTCTCTCGCTTTAGGGGCCCCTAAAATGCCAGGGCAGTACAACTACCACACAAATGACACCATTTCGGAAAGAAGACACCCTAAGGTATTCACTGAGGGGCATAGTAAGTTCATGGAAGTTTTTATTTTTGGCACAAGTTAGTGTAAATTGGATTTTTTTTTTTTTTTACAAAGTCTCATATTCCACTAACTCGTGACAAAAATAAACTTTTACATGAACTCGCCATACACCTCACAGAATACCTTGGGGTGTCTTCTTTCTAAAATGGGGTCACTTGTGTGGTATTTTTACTATCCTGGCATTTTAGGGGCCCAACGTCAGAAGCAGTTTGGAATCCAAATGCGTAACAATGCTCTGTGAAATCCTGAAAGTACTCTTTGGAATTTGGGCCCTTTGCGCACCTTGGTTGCAAAAAGTGGCACACATGTGGTATCGCCGTACTCGGGAGAAGTAGGGCAATGTGTTTTGGGGTGTATTTTTACATATACCCATACTTTTGTGAACAATATCTCGGTAAATCACAACTTTTCCATTTTTTATACAAAGTTGTCCATTTACCGAGATATTTCTCTCACCCAGCATGGGTATATGTAAAAATACACCACAAAACACATTGCCCTACTTCTCCTGAGTACGGAGATGCCACATGTGTGCCACTTTTTGCAGCCAAGATGCAAAGGGCCCAAATCCAATGAGTACCTTTAAGATTTCACAGGACATTTTACGCATTTGGATTCCAAACTACTTCTGACGCTTTAGGGCCCCTAAAATGCCAGGACAGTAAAAATACCACACAAATGACCCCATTTCGGAAATAAGACACCCTAAGGTATTCACTGAGGGGCATAGTGAGTTCATGGAAGTTTTTATTTTTGGCACAAGTTAGTGTAAATTGGATTTTTTTTTTTTTTTACAAAGTCTCATATTCCACTAACTTGTGACAAAAATAAACTTTACATGAACTCGCCATACACCTCACAGAATACCTTGGGGTGTCTTCTTTCCAAAATGGGGTCACTTGTGGGGTAATTGTACTGTCCTGGCATTTTAGGGGCCCCTAAAGCGTTGAGAATCCAAATGCGTAACAATGCTCTGTGAAATCCTGAAAGTACTCATTGGAATTGGGCCCCTTGCGCACCTTGGCTGCAAAAAGTGTCACACATGTGGTATCGCCGTACTCGGGAGAAGTAGGGCAATGTGTTTTGGGGTGTATTTGTACATATACCCATACTTTGTGAGAGAAATATCTCTGTAAATCGACAACTTTGTCCATAAATTTATGGACAAAGTTGTCCATTTACAGAGATATTTCTCACACCAAGCATGGGTATATGTAAAAATACACCACAAAACACATTGCCCTACTTCTCCTGAGTACGGAGATACCACATGTGTGCCACTTTTTGCAACCAAGATGCGCAAGGGCCCAAATTCCAATGAGTACTTTCTAGGAGAACATTTTTACGCATTTGGATTCCAAACTGCTCTGACGCTTTAGGGCCCCTAAAATGCCAGGATAGTATAAATACCACACAAGTGACCCCATTTCGGAAATAAGACACCCTAAGGTATTCACTGAGGGGCATAGTGAGTTCATGGAAGTTTTTATTTTTTGGCACAAGTTAGTGGAAATTGGATTTTTTTTTTTTTTACAAAGTCTCATATTCCACTAACTTGTGACAAAAATAAACTTTACATGAACTCACCATACCCCTCACAGAATACCTGGGGTGTCTTCTTTCCAAAATGGGGTCACTTGTGGGGTAATTGTACTGTCCTGGCATTTTAGGGGCCCCTAAAGCGTGAGAATCCAAATGCGTAAAAATGCCCTGTGAAAATCCTAAAGGTACTCATTGGATTGGGGCCCCTTGCGCACCTAAGCTGCAAAAAGTGTCACACATTTGGTATCGCCGTACTCGGGAGAAGTAGGGCAATGTGTTTTGGGGTGTATTTGTACATATACCCATACTGGGTGAGAGAAATATCTCTGTAAATTGACAACTTTGTATAAAAAAATGGAAAAAGTTGTGATTTACAGAGATTTTTTCACACAAAGTATGGGTATATGTAAAAATACACCCCAAAACACATTGCCCTACTTCTTCTGAGTACGGCGATACCAAATGTGTGCCACTTTTGTGCAGCAAAGATGCGCAAAGGGGCCCCAATTCCAATGAGTACCTTTTAGGAGGGCATTTTTTCGCATTTTTCTTCTCACGCTTTAGGGCCCCTAAAATGCAAGGGCAGTATAAATACCCCACATGTGACCCCATTTGGGAAAGAAGACACCCCAAGGTATTCCGTGAGGGGCATGGCGAGTTCATAGAAGATTTTTTTTTTTTTTGGCACAAGTTAGTGGAAATTGATTTTTTAGTTTTTTTCTCACAAAGTCTCCCTTTCCGCCCAAACATCCATACCCACTCAGCTCCTATGTCCTGGCAAACGTGATTTCTCCATTCACATCGATCAATCCATCGGTGTGGAGGAAGACATCTTTGCCAGATTTTTGATACAAAGTGTTTGCCAAAGCATATGAACTCCAACACCTCTCCTCAGCTCAAATGCCAGGGCAAACATACCTGTCCTGCAGAGGAGAAATCTCGTCTTGCAGCGCCGCATACACCGACTTCACGTGTCTTCTGACAGTAGCGCAATGCTTCTCTCAGAATGCACATCAGTGCTGCGGCGTTTTCATCGGTTGGTCCGTTGGTCTGTTGGTATACCTGGAAAATAAAGGGTGGTTAGGGGAAAAAAAAAAAAGAAGAAAAAACAGGCAGCAGGCACATGACTTGAACGTTGCAAACATTATAAAACATGAATAAAACCTGAACATGAAAAAAACTGAACTTTTAAAACCTGAACTAACTCAAGATTTTATTTTTCTTGCTACCTGTTTAATTTTTTTCTTTTTTAACCATATCACTCTTTATTTTCCTTGCAGAAACATCTCCTTTCCCATGGGACAATGTGTAAAGTGTAAATCACACAGAGATGGTGCGAAGTACATTATCCACTTTATCCCAAGTGAAAGGAGACGTTTCTACCGCTTTCACACTTCTGCAGTAGCACAGCAGCACCGTACCCTATGTGTTAGGGTCTCTCAAAACCTAGTATCCTGAGAGACCCTCGAGCCTGATTATAAAAACTACCTGTGTCGTGCATTCCCTATCCTAAGTGTACCTGGGTGTGGTACTTCGGAAACACTCCCTAGGCATAGGGCAGGGCGGTCAGGACAGTCAGGACAGAAATAACGGGTGTCACGCCTTATTCCACTCCTGCTACAGACACGACATTTTTTCGGGGTGACGGTTGGGTTGAGGTACCAGGAACGGCACTGGGGAAGTGCCGCTCGTGTAGACGGCTAACTACACTGGTGGATGGGGCCACGGAACCTCCTGGATACAGGAGGTTCTCGATGATCTCTTCCTGAAATTTGAGGAAGGATCCTGTTCTCCCAGCCTTACTGTAGAGAACGTAACTATTATAGGCAGCCAATTGAATCAGATATACAGACACCTTCTTATACCAGCGTCTGGTGCGTCGGGAAATTAAATACGGGGCCAACATCTGATCGTTGAAGTCCACCCTCCCATGTGGAGATTATAGTCGTGGACGGAGAGGGGCTTTTCAACGACACTGGTTGCCCGCTCAATTTGAATTGTCGTGTCTGCGTGAATGGAGGAGAGCATGTAAACGTCACGCTTGTCTCTCCATTTCACCGCGAGCAGTTCTTCGTTGCACAGTGCAGCCCTCTGCCCCCTTGCAAGTCGGGTGGTAACGAGCCGTTGGGGAAGCCCCGGCGACTAGGTCGCACGGTGCCACAGCAGCCAATGCGTTCTAGGAACAAATGCTTGAAGAGGGCCACACTTGTGTAAAAGTTGTCCACGTAAAGATGGTACCCCTTGCCGAATAAGGGTGACACCAAGTCCCAGACTGTCTTCCCACTGCTCCCCAGGTAGTCAGGGCAACCGACCGGCTCCAGGGTCTGATCTTTTCCCTCATAGATCCGAAATTTGTGTGTATAGCCTGTGGCCCTTTCACAGAGCTTATACAATTTGACCTCATACCGGGCGCGCTTGCTTGGGATGTACTGTTTGAAGCCAAGGCGCCCGGTAAAATGTATTAGGGACTCGTCTACGCAGATGTTTTGTGCGGGGGTATACAAATCTGCAAATTTCTGGTTGAAATGGTCTATGAGGGGCCGAATTTTGTGGAGCCGGTCAAAAGCTGGGTGGCCTCTGGGACGGGAGGTGGTGTTGTCACTAAAGTGCAGGAAACGCAGGATGGTCTCAAAACGTGTCCTGGACATGGCAGCAGAGAACATGGGCATATGATGAATTGGGTTCGTGGACCAATATGACCGCAATTCATGTTTTTTTGTAATGCCCATGTTGAGGAGAAGGCCCAAAAAAGTTCTAAATTCGGAAACTTGGACTGGTTTCCACCGGAAAGGCTGGGCATAAAAGCTTCCCGGGTTAGCGGTAATAAATTGTGTGGCATACCGGTTTGTTTCTGCCACTACTAAGTCAAAGAGCTCCGCAGTGAAGAACAGCTCAAAAAACCCTAGTGCCGATCCGATTTGAGCCGTCTCCACCCGAACTCCTGACTGGGCGGTGAAAGGGGAACTAATGGTGCGGCTGAAGATGGGGACTGCCAATCAGGATTTGCCAGCACCTCAGGGACTCTAGGGGCTCTACGGGCCTGTCTGCGCGGTGGCTGCGACGGGGAATTACTGCACGTGCCACCGTACCAGCTTCAACTGCCCTTCTGGTGCTCGCTACTTCACCATGTGTTACGGCAGTGCTGGTAGAAGGTCCAGGACGGGCTGCGCTGCTGGTGTATGCCTCACCACGTAATCCGGCAGTGCCAGCCCCACTCTGCTGCCCTTGAAGCGGATCCTGCGCAACCTACGGTCTAGCAACACGGGGCCGGGTACGCCTGGTGCTATCAGGGACCTCAACCTCCTCGTCCGAACTTTGGGTCAGACTGCCACTGCTTTCTACAGGTTGGTATTCTGACCCGCTAGATTCGTCAGATGAGGGTTCCCATTCCTCATCCGACTGGGTCAAAATCCTGTAGGCCTCTTCAGGAGAATACCCCTTGTTTGCCATTTGGGATACTAAATTTAGGGGGTATTCCCTGAGACTACCCAAGAAAAAAAGCAAGCCTGTCTTACAAATGGGAGTGTAGCGAAGTACAGAAGCCGCTGCGATTGATAAAAATATCAAAACTGATTTTTTATCGCCGCAGCGCTTGTGAAGGGATTGTGCAGTGATACAAAAAAAAAATTTTTGTCACTGCGGCGGGGCGGGCGTGGGTGAACGCAGGTGTGGGCGACCGATCAGGTCTGATCGGGCAAACACTGCGTTTGGGGTGGAGGGCGAACTAAAGTGACACTAATACTAATATAGATCTGACTGTGATCAGTTCTGATCACTTACAGATACTATAAAGTATAAATGCTGATTAGCGCTACGCTAAACAGCGATCCAGTGACTGCGGTGCGGTGGGCTGGGCGCTAACGCTAACTACCTAACAAAGGGGCCTAAACTAAGCTAAGCCTAACAGTCAATCCAAGTGAAAAAAAAAAGTGACAGTTCACAAAAGTGACACTGATCACTTTTTTCACTTTCACTATGTACTGACAGGGGGTGATCAAGGGGTTAATTAGGGTGATGGGGGGTGATCAGGGCCTAATATGTACTGATTGGTGCACTTACTTGGGATCTGTGCTCTGTGCTGGGTCCAACCGATGAAAAGGACCCAGCACATGGCACAGATCCCTTATAAAACACATTTATTTGTAAATACATTGTAGATCACCATTTTCTATAGGTGATTTTAAAAATCACCAGCCTGCCAGCGATGATCATTGGCTGGCAGGCTGGTGACTCACCTCCCCCGAGTCCAGCGGTGCGTTCCATGTGCGTTCCACTGGATGCTGTAGCGCGTCTTCTCGCGTCTCGCGAGAGGACGCACGGATGCGTCCAGGAGGAATAAACCTGCCGCCGCCAGGACGCATCCGTGCGTTCGGCGGTCGGGGACAGGTTATACTTCTACTCTTCCTGCTAGTTCTAAGAAATTGAACTAGCTCTTGTCTCCCTCACATAATACACACACACACACACACACACCATGTTTTCACACTTGCTGTACCAAGCGTGACCTGAAGGTGTTGTAGAGTAGTGTGCCTCCTGTGTAGGCTCTCCCAATCCACAACCACTTACCCTGTCAGCCACATTGGCTGCCTCCCTGTTGTAATGCCTGTGTGAAGGTGACAGGTAGGGGCTGGCTGGCAAATTTTAGCCCGAGGGGTAAACACAGAGCACTGACACATTAGTAGCAGGACATCCTTAAACTCTTTAGCTATGATGGCAGTATAAAGGCATCAGAGGTAACTGGGTTTTATTCCAGACACCATTAAAATATGGTGGCAAGTGTTTCTTTTTCTAATGTTTTGATTTCTAGCGTACTTATGTCTCTATCCCAAGACAATGACTATTTATTACATGCTGTTAAGACCCCCTGATTACTTATATACATGTAAAAAGAAAATCCAGATGTTTATGCCTTTCCACCTTCCAGGCTTCTGTTTTGCTATCCTGTGAAAACATACATACCTCCCAAACACCATGGTGTTTACAGTAGTGATCATTGATCAGGGTAGAATATAGAATGTGACCTAAAGGTGGCACCTTCTGTGATTGCTCTTCATTTTCTTCTCCATCTAGTCCAGACCACCATGACAACTTCTCCCATCCGCAACTTATTTCTGCAGTTAGCCACCTAGATTTCTCTGGCTCATCTCCTTTCTATCACATCCTAATACTATGCCCCCTGAATATAATAATGAGCTACTTATACATAACAATGTTATAGACTGTGCCCCTAAATTAAAAATGTATGACACTACCCTTGGACAAGCACTAGTGTGCTCCCTAAAATATAAATCAGCTATGCTGTGCCCTATGAGCAGATCAACTGGCCATACTATTCCCGTGAATATATGATAAGTTACACTGTGGTAATAAAATAATAACCACTAATATTGCCTGGCATTCCCATGCCATCTTTTAACTGCTGCCTTAGGCCTTCAGCGGCGGCATAAAGCGCACGGCGTCATAGCAACCAATGACGCCGTGCGCTCCTGCTGTCAGCTGGATTCCAGGCCGGGATACCACGGTCCGTGCACGGCCGTGTTCCACGGCCATGTGTATGAGGTCTTAGCCTCTTCTGGGTGGCACCGGTGGAACGAAGCAGTGCATCATCTCATCAACTGCGTCATAGAGAAGATAACGAGTTCAGGGACAGGGAGCCTTGTAGGGCTTCTTCCAGCACTACTGTCATTTTCAGTTGCATCTTAGGGAAACAGCTACAACTGATTCCAGTGAAGCACATGTGCCTACAGTACGTCAAGTAATACTCAAACAGCATGTTGTGGTCAGAATGAGCACTCTTCAAACTATTACCTTGCCAGAAGGCTCTTGAACTGGAGCAGCCCTTTTAACCCTTGTCCTCACTCCCTAAGTCCACCCTTGAGTTAATTTAATATATAATACTGTGCAAAAAGTAAGTGTGGAAAAAGATCGCTGAAAAGTAAGAATGTATTCAAAAATAGAAGTGTTAAGATTTTTTTTTTTCATCAATTAACACAATGTAAAGAAAATAAATCTTTTCATCAATTCTTCTAGGTACATTTGCACAGTCAGGGATTTTGTAGGATTATAGTCAGGGGTAGGATTAACCAATTAGAGCAGGTGATAATGATCTTCATTTTCATATGCAGGTTGAAGCACAGTTATTTTCTGAAACAGAAACAGCTGTGTAGGAGGCTTAAAGGGAATGTGTCATCACAAAACGACCTATTGTATAAATCGCGTTTTTATGTTTAATATATTTTTTTAAAATGTTTTACCGTTATTTTTAATTTTCCATTCAAATAACTATTTAAACATAAATATATTACATATATTAAATATAGTACATGACAACCTCTTTCTAACAAAGTTAGAAAAAGCCATGTACCTCCCATGGATCCAGAGTTCACATTCATTGCTCTGCTAGATTTATTTTAAGCTGAAATCTCAAGAGGAGTGTCTTTTCTGCTGCAGCTAAGGGGGCGTGACCAGGCTCTCCCTATCACAGCTCAGGAGGCAGTTGAAAGATGAAATTGAGCATGTGCAGCCTTCTCAGTGAGCAGGTCAAAGAAATAAGAAAAAGAACAAACAGCAGGTGGTGCTATACAGATACATTTTATTGAATAGCTCAGTGGCTATGCAAAATTTTTAATTACATGCAATAACAAATGAATTCAGATCTAGAAGCTGGTTTGAAAACTGTAGAATATTTTTCCATGGGACAAACCCTTTAAATAGTAAAAAATACAGGCAAATATTTACCCATCATGCAGTACCTTCAGGTAGGCGTCTGATTGGCTCCAAATTTATTCTCCCGTAAAACAGCAACCCCAAACATATAGCCAATGTTATTAAGAACTATTTTCAGTTTAAAGAACAACAAGGAGTCCTGGAAGTGATGAAATGGCCCCAGGGCCGGTGGAAGGATTTTTGCCGCCCTAGGCAAAAGAAAAGTTTGCCGCCCCCCCCCCCCATGGGACATCACAATGCCCCACCCATATGATCTGCCATATTAAAGGGGTTCTGCAGTTTATTTAAACTGATCGACAGGGTCCGACACCTAGGACCCCTGCCAACCAGCTGTTCGAGAAGGCAGCGGCGCTGGCAGTAGTGCCTCGGACTTCTCGCTGTTTACCACAGGCGCAGTGACATCACCACTAATATCACTGGCCTGGGCGGGGCTAAGCTTTATTCAAGTGAACTGAGCTTAACCCCGCCAAGGCCAGTGATACTAGTCGTGACGTCACTGCGCCTGCAGTAAACAGTGAGAAGGCCGCGGCGCTACTGCCAGTGCTGCTGCCTTCACAAACAGCTGATCAGCGGGGTCCCAGGTGTCGGACCCCAGCCAGTCAGATGCTGATGATCTATTCAGAGGATAGATCATCAGTTTAAATAAACTGCAGAATCCCTTTAACTAACGCCAGTTCTCTCTCTCTCCCCCCTTGTCTTTCTCTTCCCCCCCATGTCATTTTCTTTCCCCCTCTTGTCATTCTCTCCCCCCTCTTGTCATTCTCTTTGTCCCTCTTGTCATTCTCCCCCCCCCATGTCATTCTCTCCCCCTCTTGACATTCTCTTTGTCCCTCTTGTCATTCTCGTCCATTTTGTCATTCTCTCCCCCCTTGTCACTATCTTTCTCTCCCCCCTCCCCTCCCCTACCTCTGGTGTAACGTAGCCAAGCTCTGTATGGTCCGCAGATACAGGCGCTTTTGTTTTCTGTACCCGCTGACCATACAGAGCTAGGCCACGCTACAATGAGGGAGTGACAGGAGAGAGCGCTGAATGCTTCCCTCCTGTCAGACCCTCTCCTTTTGCTGCACTCAGGCGGCTGCAGCATGAGGGGGGGCCGGCACTACTGGCGGCACCCCTTCCCAAGGGGCGCTCTACGCGCCTGCTTAGTCGGCTTATAGGACGTGTGACGTGTGAGTGAGCCTACTCCCTTGGATGAGAAGCAATCCCACACATGAATGGTCTCAGGATGCTTTACTGTTGGCATGACACAGGACTGATGGTAGCGCTCACCTTTTCTTCTCCGGACAAGCCTTTTTCCAGATGCCCCAAACAATCGGAGGCTTCATCGGAGAATATAAATTTTTCCCAGTCCTCAGCAGTCCATTCACCATACTTTCTGTAGAGGATCAATCTGTCCCTGATGTTTTTTTTGGAGAGAAGTGGCTTCTTTTCTGCCCTTCTTGACACCAGGCCATCTTCCAAAAGTCTTCTCCTCACTGTGCATGCATATGCGCTCACACCTGCCTACTGCCATTCCTGAGCAAGCTCTGCACTGGTGGCACTCTGATCCCGCAGCTTAATCCTCTTTAGGAGATGATCCTGGCACATGCTAGACTTTCTTGGACGCCCTGAAGCCTTCTTAACAAGAATTGAACCTCTTTCCTTGAAGTTCTTGATGATCCTATAAATTGTTGATTGAGGTGCAATCTTAGTAGCCACAATATCCTTGCCTGTGAAGCCATTTTTATGCAACGCAATGATGGCTGCACGCATTTATTTGCAGATTACCATGGTTAACAATGGAAGAACAATGATTTCAAGCATCACCCTTCTTTTAACATGTCAAGTCTGCCTATTTAACCCAATCAGCCTGACATAATAATCTCCAGCCTTGTGCTCTTTAACATTCTCACCTGAGTTAACAAGACAACTACTGAAATAATCTCAGCAGGTCCTTTAATGTCAGCAATGAAATGCAGTGGAAAGTTTTTTTGGGGATTAAGTTAATTTTCATGGCCAACAAGGACTATGCAATTCATCTGATCACTCTTCATAACATTCTGGAGTATATGCAAATTGCTATTATAAAAACTTAAGCAGCAACTTTTCCAATTTCCAATATTTATGTAATTCTCAAAACTTTTGGCCACGACTGTACATTTCTCTTTTGTTTATTCACTGTCCACGTTGTTAAATGAAGAACATAAATGATAAACTATTTTTATTTACTATTCTTACTTTGCAGCATTTTTTCCATGTCTGCCTAAAACTTTAGAACAGTACACTATGTGAGATAATTACCTGAAATTCATCTTTTGCTCTTGTGGATTAGCAGTTTGTATTTTATTAATTGTTTGCCCTTGCTATAATAGAATGTACTGACAAACTGCAATTTGTGTTTATATGCAGCAGCCATCGGAGGAGACGCAGCTGTATTTGGTCCAGGGTAGATGAGGAGTGGGGTTTGGGGAGAGGTCAGCAACCTAAACTAGAGAAGATCGAACATCTTGAAATTTGTTTTGTGTCGAATTAATCAAATTTTTCATAAAATTTGATTTGTATCCAAATATACTCCAATTTGCCGGAAAATTGATATATGACACTCTTAAGTCTCCAAGTATTTTTAGATTTAATACGTTTTTATTGGGTTTTTAAAATTTTGGTATAACAGAACAAAGAACAAGAACACCTGTCTGTGTACAGAGGTTTATGTTGGAAATCAATGGAAAATATATCAAAAGTATCCCATTCGGTGTAGGCAAAATGGTAATAGCATATAATGTCAATTATATGTTCTTAATAAGTGGCGGCCGGGTACAGTGACCTCCGGGAGGCCCGTGCTTTGTCAAATATATTTATAGTATGATTTTGTAATGCCATTGTGCTCTCATATGCGACCGTATTGTTTACTGAAAATAAAATATCTTTAAATGATGGGACTTTTCCAATGTCTGGCTATGGCTATTTTGTGTAGCTAAGAATATTTGTGCTGCAATTGCGAGCGAGGAAATTTAGAAAGATCTATAAAAAGTAGTGCAAAGGCCGGTTCTGGTGGAATCACTGTATCGGCCGCACTAGAGATAAATGCAAAACCTAACAACTAGAGAGTTTTCAAGTTAGTACAGGACCATAGAGAGTGGAGTAGTTCCCTTCTGCTCTCATACCGTCTCCAGCAGAGATGAGAAGTCCCCAGGTAAATAATGCTGAGTCCTACAGGAGTATAATACCACCTCAATGCTGTTTTCATAGTGACTTGAACAACGTAGATGAGTAACTGCAAATCTCAATGCTATAGACCAGTGGGCCGCTGGTATAGCCCTGCCAAACTCCCCCTCCCAAGCTAGTTAAGGTGCCGATTTGCTGAACGTTTCTTTGGAGCCTAACATAGAATACAAAGGTCTGATGCCATTTGGTGTCCTAGTTGGTGTTGACCATTATTCAAATAGAACCTTTTTAGCTGTAACCAAAAAGGGTTATTCCATCTGTAACAGGTGGTGTATACGGAGATATATGTAGAAATCCGTATGTGGTATATGCAACCTGTCATATAGGACAGAGAAGGGTTGCAAAGTATCTTGGGAAAAGAGGTCTGTCACTTTCTGTATACCCTTGGAGAACCACGGGATAAGGAGCTCTAATAATTGTATCGGAGTAAAGAGAAAAATGGATATGTGTGAGTGTTGACCTAACGGACGGAATTTTCTCCAAGCGGTGATAGCTGAGGAGACAATACGTGGGAGGTTAAAATTTCTCATTTAAGGAGGCTATGAGGAGCGCTTTCAAATTGCACGATGGAACAAGAGAGAGCTCAATATGTAGCTAATGCTTTGAAACATCCTCCAACCACCACTCCCTGAGTTGCCTCACACAAGTTGCCAAATAGTGGTCGTGGGTTTTTGGTAAGCTAAGACCCCTGTACTGTTTATGTGTTTGAAGAATGCGTGAGTAGGAATTGTACAGCGCCAAGAAGAAAAAATAATCTTTGCTATGATGAATATGCCACACATAGAAAATCTGAAAAGGTGTATTTATGGGACCTAAGTGGAGCAATAGAGGGGGGGCAGCCAATAGCAAGCCACAAGTACAAGGCATGTCATAAGAAACAGAGGCTTGTTTTGCACAAGCGTTCAAAAATGAGGTGTTAATAAGGGCAGAATATTAATACATGTGCAAGTGTTAATTATCAGAAGAAAGAGTTGCTTCTCCTGAAGTTGAACAAGCCAGGAAATATTCTCCCTTTTATTTGGAAGCAGCAGCAGTACAGTATGGATGTGAAAAAGGTAAGGTGTATAGGGGTAATAGTGGCAGCAATAGTAGTGACAGCGGTATCAGCATAGCATGGAATAGACAAGGCATTAGATGTGGGTGCGGCTGTGTTGGGGTAGTAGAAGTAGTAGTGGCGGCTGTGTAGGTGTACTGGTAGTGGCAGTAGAGGTAATGGAAGTGGTAGTAGTGGGATAAGCAGCGGGGACTAGCAACTGCGGCAGTGGCAGCAGCCATATGGTCCTGAAGAAGCTAAACGCGAAACGCGCGTAGAGGGGATACCTGCATCTTCAATTCCAGTGTCCATCATCTCGGTGGGTAGGTTCCATTCGATTGTTACGTTTCTGTTTATCAGAAGTGGGTCTGGGGGAACAGTGGTGTACATTAGGTTAGCCGCCAGTCCTATGATGGAATAAGTATTAGGCTGCACCAAGCGGTAGTTGTTCATCCCGGCTTGAACTTAGGTCTTTCATCATATCTATTCGATGGAACACATGTGCGGAGTGTTGTTCTGACCATAGTACCGATGTATAAAGCATGGATGTATTCATGTTAGTATCCACGGCTTTATGTTGAATATGAATACTGGTGTGGTTGTACAGGTGTTGTAAGTATTTGCTCTCCCTTATGATTGATTTGTAACATGTTTTAATAGTCAAATAAAAGTAATTTTTTAATGGTATTTGGTATACTGCTAATTTGTTGGTTATATTGGTACAAATTTGGGTGTATCCCTAAGACTTACTGTCTTACATTTGGTACTTTGAGTTGAATAATGATAGCAGTGTGGTGATCAATAGCTACCATCAGCAATGGCAGATCTATTCATCTGCCTCAGCAGAGGTGTCTGAAAATCCTCATGGATTCATGCTTAATTTGTTTTGATGAAAATTATGTTTTGTAGACTGCTGGAGGACAACTTTGTCTATTTGGGAATGATGATGCCACCTGCTGTGCTGAAAACCCTCTCTGAGATAGCATTGGAGGCTGGATAAGACAGTACAGAGAGAGCATACTGGGCCAGTTCCTGACACTGTTCCAGTTTGCCTGTCCAGAAGCCCATGGGGTCATGGAATATGGTATGCATGGTATGGAATGTCTCCCAGACATGGCCAGCACCTTCTGCAAACCACAGTACATTTTCAAAAAATGTTGCACGACGATTACATTTATCACATGTGGGGATTTAACGCACTAACCAGAATCTGGAGACTTATTTGAGATGTTTTGTCTCTGAGAATCAGGAAAAGTGGTCTTCATTTTTGAGGTTGGCCGAGTTTGCCATAAATAACCGTAAACAAGAGTCCACTGATAAGTCTCAGTTTTTTTGAGCATATGGGTTCCATCCGCAGTTTGCCACATTTTCTGGTACTGAGATTTCTGGTATACCGGAAGAGGAAAGATTTTCCTCTTCACTGTCATCTATTTGGTGGAAAATTCAAAAACATTTTAAAAAAATGGGCAAAAAGTATAAACGTATGGCTGACAAGAGACGTATGAGTGGTCCGGACCTGAGAGTGGGGGATTCTGTGTGGCTGTCCACAGTGGCGTATCTATCACGAGGCAAACAAGGCATTTGCCTAGGGCGGCACTTCCAATGGGGCGGCAAGATGCCTTGTTTGCCTCAGTGATAGATTTTTTTTTTTGTCCGGGCAGCGCTGCTGCCTGCTGGGGGTGCGCCGGCGCCGCTCCTCCCCGCCCAGCGCCGTTGTAGGTAATTTATTCACTCCACTTGCCTGAGAGAAGCGCCAGAAGACTCACACAGGCGCACTGGCAGAGGCATTGAAGTGCGCATGCGCCTGCCAGTGCGCCTGTGAGTCTTCTGGCGCTCTCTTCTCAGGCAAGTGGAGTGAATAAATTACCTACAACGGCGCTGGGCAGGTAGGAAATCTTTGGAATCGGATGACACTGGGGGGGAATCTGTGGATGACACTGAGGGGGAATCTGTGGATGACACTAAGGGGGGAATATGTGGATGACACTAAAGAGGGGGAATCTGGATGACACTGAGGGGAGAATCTGTGGATGACACTGAGGGGGAATCTGTGGATGACACTAAGGGGGAATATGTGGATGACACTAAAGAGGGGGAATCTGTGGATGACACTGAGGGGGAATCTGTGGATGACACTAAGGGGGGAATATGTGGATGACACTAAAGAGGGGGAATCTGTGGATGACACTGAGGGGGAATCTGTGGATGACACTAAGGGGGAATATGTGGATGACACTAAAGAGGGGGAATCTGTGGATGACACTGAGGGGGGATCTGTGGATGACACTGAGGGGGAATCTGTGGATGACACTGAGGGGGGAATCTGTGGATGACACTAAGGGGGGAATATGTGGATGACACTAAAGAGGGGGAATCTGTGGATGACACTGAGGGGGGGGAATCTGTGGATGACACTGGGGGGGGGGGAATATGTGGATGACACTAAAGAGGGGGGGGGAATCTGTGGATGACACTGAGGGGGGGATCTGTGGATGACACTGAGGGGATGGGAATCTTTGGATGACACTGAGGGGGGGAATCTGTGGATGACACTTAGGGGGGGGAATATGTGGATGACACTAAAGAGGGGGGGGGAATCTGTGGATGACACTTGAGGGGGGGGGATCTGTGGATGACACTTAGTGGGATCAAGGGAGGAGTGTGAGGTGTGGCTGTCGTTATTCACTTTTAAATACAGGAATACAGGAAAGGATGGAGCCTAAAAGGAAGGGCGGGGTTTACAGAGAAAGGGGTTTGGCCTTGACAGGAAGGGGCGGGTCAAATTTATATTAGGGGGTGCCCGAGTTTAGTCTCGCCTAGGGCAGCACAAAACCAAGATACACCACTGGCTGTCCACAAGAAACATTAAGTTGAAGGTACCTTGGTGGACAGTAATCTTGAATTTCAGATTGCCAGGATAGTGAACTCACGAATTCTCCGTAGATCTCTACAGTATCTCGTGCACTGGAAAGGTTACGGTCCAGAGGAAAGAATGTGGGTTCCTGTGACCGAAGTTAATGCTAGTCGCCTTGTAAAGGCCTTTCACACATCCTGATAAAGTCGGCCCTGGGTGTCCGGAGGTCACACGTAGAGGGGTGGGGGTGGGGGGGTCGGGGTACTGTCACGGTCCCTCCCATGACAGAGATGAGAATGTCTGAGAGACTGGCGGCACGTGAGGGTATCTGATAGTCCCTCTGTTTTCATCTTGCAGTGTGCTTGTTTGTAATGACCACACCTCTTGTCAGGTGCAGCTTGTGGGTCATTACTGAGGCTATTTAGTTCAGACTTACACTGCTTACCATGCGGTTTATATTTCCTGCTGGAGTTGGTTGAGCTGGTGTTTTGTTCCTTTGGATCTCCTGCTCGTCCATTCTGCTTTAAGCTAAGTGCTTTCTAGAGGGTGTACTCTTTCTGTTGCAGCTCAGGGGACGTGTCCTTTCTCAGGGGGTGTATCCTTTATGCTGCAGCTCAGGGGGTGTGTCCATTCTCAGGCAGTGTGTTCCTTCTGTTGCAGCTCTCTCCCTGTAAGGCCTTATTCACACGTCCGCATATATGTCCGCATGTATTCCGCAATTCTGCGGAATACATGCGTACCCATTGACTGTGAATGGGGCACGGAACGATGCGGAGGGCATACACTGTGCTTTCCGCATCAGTTTTTGCGGAGCGCGCCGCCGATCTTACGGCCGCAGCTCCGCAAAAAAGTAGAGCATGTCCTATTCTTGCCCACAAACTGTCCCTCCCTCATGCTTTATACTACAGCACTATCTGTTCTGCAGGAGCCCACCGGAAACTCAATAGCAAGCCATAGACAGTTGTCTTCCACTAGAAATATAACAAAATCCACATGTAAAAAAAAGCTATACCTTATGGACAATTTAGAAGATTGAGAAGGATAGCTAGTGGGGACATAGATTTTATAAATCAGTCCAAAGATTTAAAGAGAAGACTACTGGAGAGGGGTTAGCCTGAGAAAATAATTGATAAATCCTTTTTGAGAGCAGTGAAGGAGAGTGACCAAGGAGAAAAAAGAGAGAGCAGTGTTCACCTTTAAATATACACCTATGACCAGTGGTGTAGCTAACGGCTCATGGGCCCTGGTACAAGACTTCAGCTTGGGCCCCCCCTTTCCTCAGTGCTTTGTGTGTCTTCTTATGCAGCATAATGGACTTTGGGCCCCTCAGGCTCCTGGGCCCGGTAGCAACTGCTACCTTTGCATCCCCTATAGCTACGCCCATGCCTATGACTATGACCATAAAAAAGCCATCCTAGATAATTGAAATATACTTGGCTTGCCTATGATGAAGATTTAAAAGAAAAAACTAAGAATCCACCCTTGATCAGTTTTAGAAAAAGTCAGACCATTAAAGGGTTTCTGTCACTAGAAATACCTAAATTAAACAGGCTGACATTAGCGATGTGCTAATGTCAGCTGAACCTCACTAGCTTATTTCTAGTTTTCTCCATGCCCCCGTTACTCCATTAACTAAGCCAGTTTAATTTAGGTATTTCTGGGGACAGAAACACCTAAAGACAACATAGTAAGGAGTAGGTTTGAGAGAAGAAAAGAGAATTGGATGGAAAAGGGTATACCACAGGCAGGGCCGTCTTTAACGTGGGTAGTATGGGCACTATGGGAGCATTAGTACTTCTGGGGCACAGTGGGGACATGTTGGGGGCACTGTAGGAGCACTATTATTACCATCTGTGCTCTAGCAGAGAATTGTTACTATTGGTGGGACTTTTGGGAGCATTATTACTGTGGGGGCACCTTGACACAGTATCAGTTTACCACAATTATTTTTGGGGGACATTATGTTTACACTATTAGTGTCATGGGCACTATTTGCTTTTTTATGTCAAACTGCAGAGACGAGAAATGGCTGAAAAATGGTGGTCTGGTCTGAAGGTCTGAAAGGAGAAGATGAGGAAAGAGAACATCTACATCAAAGCAGACATCACTGGATGTAAGAGGTATGGGGCACTGTATTAGCCTGTATATTCTTTAGTGATGGGAGGGTGGATATAGAATTTGTCCCACACTGCCGCATCCTGGCCTCAGACTTCAGGTCACACTGTGCGTGTTCTCTGAATTCTTGGTTGGGGGGGGGCGCAATACTTGGCTTGCCTCGGGTGATGGCAACCCACACTATGCCACTGCCCACAAATTCAATGACATCGTTTTTAAATAACTTGCTTCCGCTCCTTCCGCTCAGTGTCTTGATCCTCTACTTTACTATGCGAGCGGCATGGCTCGTATAGTAAAGGACTTACTTGCTCCACCTCCCGACCTTCCCTGCCCTTTGCACAGAGGCACTGCAACGCGAGGGTGAGCCGAGCCCCAGTCTCCTTCCTGAACTGCAGAGCGGTGCCCACTTCCACCCGTGAGCCCAGCTGCCCAGAGCACTGATCCTGAGCCTGCTGGAGTCTTCAGAACTGTAAGTATTTACAGTAATTAACTGTAAGCTATATTATATATATATATTACTTGTTTTATGTGATTAAGGGTGCTGGGTGGTTGAAGAGGGGGAGTTGGAGGGGGGGTGGGGGAGGGAGGGGTGGGTGGATGGAGGGATTAGTAGTACAGTACTATCTACATTTTCTACATAGTAAAAAAAAAAGTAATCTGCAAAATACTATATATTTGTGTCAGAAATAATAATGATACAGAATAATGATACAG
Organism: Bufotes viridis; assembly: GCA_033119425.1. Lineage (NCBI taxonomy): Eukaryota > Metazoa > Chordata > Amphibia > Anura > Bufonidae > Bufotes > Bufotes viridis. Next base: position 545,334,570 of record CM065590.1, on the reverse strand, counting down.
CCATTTTATTTGATACTTTTGTGCTGATTCTTTTTCCCCCTCTATATTAAGGGACACTATAGTCACCAGAACCACAACAGCTAAACGTATTATTTCTGATGTCTACAGCATGTCTCTGCAAGCTTTTTAATGTAAACACTGCCTTTTTAGAAAAAAGGCAGTATTTACATTACTGCCAAGGAACACCTCTAGTGGCCACTCATCAGACGGCCACTAGAGGTGCTCTCTAGTCATTCACGCTAAACACTCCTCATGGAAATGCATTGATTCAAATCATCTCTATGAAGCTACGCATGTGCATTAGCCTCCCAATGCTTCCCTATGGGAAAGCAGTGGGTTGGCTATGATATACTCACACACTGCACATTCCTGTGCATTGTATTGATGAGCTTGTGTGTTGTGGTGGAGGGCGTAATTGCATGCTAGAGTGTGGAAAGGCAGGATCCAAGTAAATTCTTGCCCTGGGTACAATCAATATTAAAGACGGCCCTGACCACAGGGAAACTTTAAATGTGGTCAATGTACAGGTTGCAGATTTATGATTAAATCAGACGAGGCTGCTCGGTTAGTTTTCTACAGTGTCACTGTAATATAATGTCATTGTATAATACTGTTGAGGGGTCCTGACAATAAAACTTTTAGTCCTCCTCCTGGGTAGGCCCCTTCCCAAAGAAGCCGCTTCCTCTGCTTTCCCTATATCTACGCCCCTGAGTTAATGGTAGGTGGTCCCAAGCAGAGAAATTTTCTCTTGTAGTATATACTATAGCTAAATAAGCATGTATCTAAGCAAAATGGTGTCAAAACTGTATTACATGTAAAGTACCCTAAGTACTCTGTACTCTGTATTATATCATATGAGTAAGATATGAGTAAAATTAGGAATTGGGGTACAAATGAAGAGAAAAGGGAGGACCTCCTCTTACCACTCCCTTCTAGTCTCAGTGGAGAGCTGATGGTGCAGTTGTTCTCCATGCTGTTGGGGGTTGAAGTACCTGTGTGGACATTCTCCACTTACAGTTTATGCATCAGACACCCAGCAGTTAATCAAGTAGTTTTTAATCCGGATATTATATTACAAGATATGCAGGGAATCCAGATGGCAAAAGAATTATGCCAACAATATTCTCCTTGATAAGAAGATGAGATTCTCTTCAGATTCTCCTCAGATTCTCCTTAGAATTAGAGCGCACACTAACAGCAATGCATGACTGGGAAACAGGAAGTGGCTAGACTGAACCAACTAGAAGCTGAAAAGAGGGAGGAGGAGAAGAGAGGAGCATACCAATACACAATGCAAGATACTGGAACAGAACACTCCCATCTGGTATTGGTAGATACCACTATATATATATGCATACAATGTATTTGTAAAAATAACAATGAATAATGTCCATAAACCTGGTGTATAAACAGATGAATAATGTCCATAAAGCTAGAGTCCATTAGCATAGAATCTAAGATGCGTTGAGCGATTCCGATCATCCTTTCCCATTATCCACCCATATGTAAAGAGTGAGGCGGATTAAAACTCCATACACATCCGCTTTCTTTGAGATATTCTTCAACTGGTGCCTTGGTGATCTCCAACTTATTACAAGTGCCGATGAAATTGGTTCCACAGTCTGACCTCAGGAGTTTAACTGGCCCCCTAATAGCAAAGAATCTTCTCAAGGCATTAATGAAACTTGCGGAATCCATTGACTCAATTACCTCAATGTGTACTGCACGAACGGATAGACAGGTGAACATTACTGCCCAACGTTTATTGTACGCTTGACCTCCATGAGTTCTTCGGGCAATAACCGTGCAGGGTCCGAAGATATCAAGTCCGACATTAGTAAATGGTGGTTTCATAGTCAGTCAATCTACTGGTAGGTCAGCCATCAATTGCCCTTGTGGCTTGCCTCTCAATTTCTGACACTTGACACATCCGTGGATCACGGTAGAGATTCGCCATTTTGCACCGACGATCCAATGGCCGCGTACTCTGAGTTCACCTTCCATGAAGTGCTTGCCTTGATGACAAACCGTTTCGTGACAATGTCTGATAAGCAAGGTAGCAATATGATGGTTACCTGGTACGATAAGTGGATTTCTCTCCTTCCTGGCAAAGGATGCTCTGTTCAGACACCTACCTACTCTCAGAATTCTGCGAAGGCTCGGAATTTCTTCTGCGAAGGTCTCTTCTTGTATGCAGCAAATGATACGCACTGTTATTCCAGGTGATTCTGAGCACATGTGCCATCCCTGGCAATTTGAAGGTAGTTTTGGTTCCCGATATCCTTTAGATATGTGGACAAGTCTGGCTACAGCTCTTGTAAGTTTCTTCCAACATGAGAAGCGTTCTCGCACCGTTGTGTTTTGAATACATGGTTCACTGATATATTTGTTTGTAATGAAGAGACTTCGGGACGAATCTCAGGATCGTCTTCAAGATGTAAATTATTGAAGGTGCCATTGACTGCCACAACTGGTAAGGATTGAGTCAGCAAGAATCCTGGTCCGGATAGCCAGAAAGTCTTACAAAGTTTGGCAGCTGCAATCGATCTGGTAGCAATGTCGGCAGGATTTAAGTCGGTTGGGACATAGTGCCACTGCTCCGGCACACTGGACTTCCTGATTCGTTCAACTTTGTTAGCGACGTAAACATAAAACCGCTTGGTTCTGTTGTGTATATAACCTAAGACAACCTTGCTGTCTGTATAGACCCTGACGGCATCAATATTGGAATCTAGCTCGGCCTGTAGGAAATCTGCAACTTCAACAGCTAACGTGGCTCCACATAACTTGAGTCTAGGAATTGTAGGTAAAGGCTTAGGGGCTAACTTGGCCCTACTGAACAAGAATCCTATATGGGACTGTTCATAGGAGTTGATGACCTTGAGGTATGCTACAACAGCAATAGCTTCTGTGGAGGCATCGGAAAAGATATGGATTTCTCTTTTAGAGGCCTTGGTCATGGAAACAGGAGCATAACATCTTGGGATATCAAGCTGTTCAAGCGTCCTTAGAGAATCCTTCCATGCTTCCCATTTTGATTGTAAGTCTGCGGGAAGTGGGGCATCCCAATCTTTTCCTCCCTCGATGAGCTGCCTCAGCAAGACTTTCCCTTGAGTAGAAATTGGGGTTATGAAGCCCAAAGGATTGTAGAGGCTATTCACTACGGAGGGGACCCCGCGCCTGGTGAAGGGTCTTTCCACTTCAGAGATTTTAAAGGAGAAAGTATCAGATGTAATATTCCAGTGTAGCCCAAGGCTCCTTTGCATGGGTACCTCGTCTCCTTCAAAACCTAGATCTCTTAACTCGGAAGCATAATCGTCTGGGTTGAAGGCCTTCATCACTTCGCTATTGTTAGATGCGATTTTGTGAAGGCGCAAATTAGCTTGAGACAAGAGTTCTTTAGTTCTTTCAAGCAAATCGATTGCTTCTTTGGCTGTAGGCAGGGATTTTAGCCCATCATTGACATAGAAGTCTCTCTCAATAAATTGTCTGACATTAGAACCGAAGGCGATTTCTCCTTCTTGAGCAGTTCTCCTTAAGCCATAAGTTGCTATGGCAGGGGATGGGCCATTGCCGAAAACATGTACTCTCATACGATACTCGACGACTTCCTTGTCCAGATTGTTATCCTTATGCCACAGGAACCGTAGATAGTTGTGGTAGTCTTCTCGAACCAGGAAGCAGTGAAACATTTGTTGAATGTCTGCCATAAAGGCAACGGGTTCCCTCCTAAACCGTGCCAATACTCCTATGAGGCTGTTAGTGCAGTTTGGTCCTGTGAGCAAAACGTTGTTTAGGTAAAGTCCTTTGTACTGTGCACTAGAGTCGAAGACCACACTGATTTATCCTGGCTTCCGTGGATGGTAAACACCAAAGAAAGGTAGATACCATCTTTCTGCTTCATGATCCAAAGGTGGTGCTAGTTCTGCATGCCGGTTGTCAAGTATTTTCTGCATAAATGTAACAAAATGTTCCTTAATTTCTGGTTTATTCCTTAGTGATCTTTTTAGCGAGGTAAATCTGGATTCTGCCTGTTTACGGTTGTTTGGAAGGGTCACTCTTGGATTTCGGAAGGGCAGAGGTGCTACCCAATTTTTCTCTGGATGTCTTGGAAACAGCTTGGGGCTCTCTTGCACATAGTAGTGGTTGGTACACTGCCTGAAGTAAGAAGTTCATCCCCTCTTAATACATCAGTTCTGAAGGAGTGTACTTGGCAGGGTCTGCGGGTTCTGTCCAGACATACATCCCCCCGATGATCCAACCCACTGTAAGTTTCTGGGCATATGGAGCGTTGAAAGGGCCATTGCGAAGTTTAAGGTCCTTATGAGCCTCAAGAATGTCTCTACCTAGCAAAAGTAAGATCTCGGCTTGTTTATCAAGGGGAGGAATCTTTCTGGCTATGTTCCTGAGATGAGGGTGATGCTGTGCGTCCGGCATTTCGTCATACTCAATAAGGGTTGGAAGAGAGAGTTTCTTATCTCCCTTGATGGGTTTAAAGGTGAAAACATTAGCTCTTCTCCCTGAGGTTGTCACAAGACCAGAGCATGTGCCTAGGGTGTAGGTGTAGTCTCTCCCTTTATCCTGAACAGATCAAAGAACTTAGGGCTAGCTAGAGAACGATTACTTTGGTCATCTAGAATAGCATACATTCTTATAGTCTTCTCTGGTTGTGCAGTAGGAAACACATCCACGAGGCAAATCTTAGAACAAGATTTACCACACACAAGTCCTTCTCCGCATACCTCTGTGCACCTGGGCTTGATGGTTGTGGTTGGTCAGTTGGCACTCTCCCCACCTTGATTGGAATGGGGCTTGTGCTCTAGCCAAGTCCTTGATGAACTTACAGAAGAATGAAAATGGTGGAAAGGGAACATGATGTTGCTCCTTGTATTTTGAACCTGTTGTTGCCCATTGGTTCTGAATATTGAGGGTTAATTTCTCCACAATCAGGCCCACACAATGGAAGGTATCAGGAAAGCTGAGACCTGGTAGCTACGCGTCTCCCTTGACAATTTCAAACTCAAGAATAAGGTCGCTTAATTCCTGGAACCCTTGGCAGTCTGTATTGGATAATCCAGGAAAGTCGTATAGTCGTTTAAATAAGGCACGTTCAACTACTTCTGAGCCGCCGTATGTCTGCTCTAATCTTTTCCATGTGAGACGAAGGCCTTTGACTAGTTTGTAGATATGAACGGTTTTGAGTCTTTTAACACAGTTCAACGACCATGGACCTAGCCATCTAATTAGTAAATCAACTTGTTGCATAGGCGGTACACCAAGGGTTTGAACTGTTGTCTTGAAGGTGGCCTTCCAACTTCTATAGTTCCGGCGATCATCAAAATTCGTAAGGATAGTACTGATGAGGGCCCTGAGGTTTCTTTCCTGCATCATGGTGACGGGAACTTCCCCCTAGCTGGTGTTGTTGGCACCATCTGATACCCTATGTTTGGGGGTTGAAAGATGGAATGGAGTGGCAGCTGGGTTGAGTGTAAGTGAGGGCTTCATATCTGGCAATGTTGGCGCCAGCGTCTTGGTTGCTATGCAACTAGTCTCAGGAGGTTTTAATGTGATTTGATGAGCTTGAAGTTGATGAGCTTGAAGTGGCAGCTGCCTCTTTTTCTACTCGCATAAGTTCAGCAGGCTGGCGTGCAGAGTCCAAATCTTCTGGTGCAAATGCATTGACTTGAGCATAGGATGATAAGCTTCCTCTTCTTCAGCAGCTTCTTCAAGAACTCTGAGTTCAGCCATGGCTGCTGCTTCTTCCCTTTCCTTCTGAAGGACCTCCAACTCAGCTTTAGCCTTGGCTTGGGTCGCCTGCGCCTAAGCCTGTAAAGCTGCTTGATTAGCTTGAGATTGGGCTTGTATAGATTGAGCCTGAGCCTGTATAGCTGCTTGATTAGCTTGATATTGGGCTTGTATGGCTTGCGCCTGAGCCTGTATAGCTGCTTGATTAGCTTAAGATTGGGCTTGTATAGCTTGCACCTGAGCCTGTATAGCTGCTTGATTAGCTTGAGATTGGGCTTGTGTCTCTGCGACTTGTGCCTTAATGGCTGCTTCCTTTCTAATGCAGCGAGCTTGTAGCTTCGCTGCTTCCGCTTTTGCGCGTGCCAACACCAATGAGGTACTCAGCAAAGAGTGAGACCTTAGTGAGGAGGACTGAGCAATAGATTTCGAGGAACGGGATAAAGCCTTGGAGTGCCATGAAAGGTTTGAATGGCGGGACGCAGTTTCATATTGTTGTGATATCTTGTCCTCTAGCATTGACTTGACTGCCATAAATCTGCTATATATTTCATCATTAAGTGCAGTGTGGGTCTTTAATTCTCGGATGAATTCCTCTGAGTTGAGATTTGATAACAGAAGAATATTTTTCAGACAGTCTCTTATAACTATCATAGATCTTATTCAGTTTTGTACACATGGCCTTTAATTGATCTTCGTTATAGCCTGATCCATGTGCTGCATCCATACATTGTTCAGTCTTTTCCCACAAACTAGATAAATTATTGCATACCTCCATTTTGTCGGTTAGAAAGGCCTCTTTAATTTTTAATGAGGGCTTAGAAATCCTTCTAGATGTGTCCTGTATTTCCATCTGTTACACAACAGTGACCTCTAGTGGTACAGTTCCTAGCCTGTATGAAACTGAAATTCCTAGAAGCTTCTGCGATCCTAGTGAATGCAGTACTGGGCAGTGTAAGATATTACCCTCCACTGTAGCATAACAGGAGACAAATGATGATGGCTATTATTAGGAGAAGGAGAATATTCTTCTCTTAGTGGGATAAGGAGACTACTAAGACAATTTTTTTACTTTGGTGTTTCTAAATGTCAGCTTTATACAATTACTCATCTGTATGATGACCTGTTGAATCAGTCATTCTCCACTTTCAGTTTACGCATCAGACACCCAGGAGTTAATCAAGTAGTTTTTAATCTGGAGATTGTATTACAAGATATGCAGGGAATCCAGATAGTGAAAGAATTATGCCAACAATATTCTCCTTGATAAGAATGAGATTCTCCTCAGATTCTCCTCAGAATTAGAGCACACACTAAAAGCAATACATGACTGGAAAAACAGGAAGTGGCTAGACTGAACCAACTAGAAGATTAAAAGAGGGGTGAGGAGAAGAGAGGAGCATACCAATACACAATGCAAGATAATGAAACAGACCAACCTGTGCTCATGCTCTGTGCGGTTCCTTTACTAGATGATGTCATCACAGGTCCTGGCAGATACTCCTAACTAACCTGGGAACTACTGTACACCATTCTTTGTGCAATTCCTTTACTAGATGTACATGACCTATGATGACATCATCACGGGTCCTTTAGCTTTCTCCACTGATTATAGGGTTAATATACTAGAGCTAGACTGTAATAAGTGTAATTAGGGGATGGGGCCTTTGGTTTCCTGTGGGCCCCTGTTCCCAATGGGCCCCATAGCAGCTGCATGGTCTGTCTCTATTGGAGGTACACCACTGAATGTTACATATCACATGTCAAGAAATCTCCAATATTGGTTGGAATAGCATGACCAAGACTTCCAAGTACTACTTTGTCCCACAAATTCCCCATACTTGAACCCAATTGAGCATCTGTGGGACCACCTCAATTGTTCTGTTCGCTCCGCATGCACCCTCCATGCACCCTTATGTGACAACCTACTAGGACCTTATAGAGTAAATCCCAGCCTGTCTAGCTGCTGTCTGTGCTGCACATGGTGGTTACTCTGAATATTAGCTGGTGGTGATAATAATGTGACTCAATTGTGTATATTGCCATGGAAAATGAAGAAGCAATGGCTTATACAAAATCCATCAATAAATTATCTCTTTTTTAGGAGCAGTTTAAAGTTTGCAGGATAGGGCCCCCAGCAGCAGCAGTATAGAGTGGAACATGATGGACAAGGCAGGAGATGTGAGATTTTGTAGGGGTAGTAGTAGTGGTAGTAGTGGTAGCAGGGGCAGTAACAGCAGTACAATATCTAACATGATGGACAGGCAGACAGAGGAAGTGGCATCATTGGGTAGGTCACTGTCAGTAATGGTAGATACAAGTATATTCAGTGGCATCAGCTGGAGGTTTGTGAAAATCCTCATTGGAGGACTATTTGCGTAGGAAAATTTAATCTTTTTTGTTGTGACGAAACCACCTGCCTCACTGAATACCCTAAGAGAGACCACAGATCCAATCAGCTAACCCAAGAATTCATGGGGTCATGGATCATGGTATTTGCAAGAGAAAGGACACAGTCTAGGTATAATTGAATCAGGTAATTCAGATGGTGTGTATCCATTTTCTGATGTGCTTCAGGTTGGCAAAGAAAACTGTATTGGCCCCTACTGCTTCTGCTTGTTTTAGCGGTAGAACTGGCAGAGGTGGTGAAGCGGTGAGGGGCCATCTGCTTAGTGAATGCTGGCGCAAGCTCGTTACAGAGCATATCCTGGTAATATACTCCAAAAACAGCAGCAGCATTATATGTTCCAGAGCTGACAAAACTAGATGCAGATCTGCCCCTGGCAAAATATTTGATGTTTGTCCATAAATTCCGCAATTTATCACCCTCATCACCCTCCTCCCCTCATCCACTCCTTATCATCTCAGACTGTGATATGTCATTGGCTCCTTGCACCCCACTTGATTCCCAACTCTGTATGTGACCCAAGTGCCAATATCACCATGGCTATCAGTGCCCCTGTTACCACCACCACCATGGATACAAGTGCCACTACTACCACCATATTAACAGGAACCGTATCTGGAATACTTTCTTTAGTATCTGGGGTGTTGTCTATTAGCAGAAAAGCAGAAGGAAAGGTACCTGAAAGCAGAGATGAAGGGAAAAAATACTTCTATCAGGCCTCAAATTAACGGTTATTGAGGAGAAGCAGAAGGAAAGAGCCCATAGGCACGGTGACAGACTCAGAGGTAGCATCAACGTTACCCTGCTGTGTCTTACTCTATGAGTAAGTAATCTACTCCAAAATGTCATCAGCTTTCTTTGCAATAATAAGCTGTTGCCTACCAGAGATGAGGGACAACTGAGGCCTTTTACTTCTGGTCGGACAGCTTGTGCCAATCTTGTACTACAGCCACCCAAATTCCCATTGGTAGATGATGTTCCAATTTTCATTACCCTGTCCATTGCTACTCTTTTACTAGACACATCAAGGGAGTTTTATCTTCCCCTTTTGCCTGTCATCTGGCATAAAAAAAAGTCACAAACATGGTGTATTAAACACCATTGAGACTAAATCTAGTTGCATTTGGTGTTTTTACACCTCCCTCACCACTTTCTGAAAATAGGCTGTAATGAGGGGAGGGCTTGGACAGGACCATTGGCCCAGCAAATTTATCATCATCTGCGGAAACACTTAGCTGGAATAGATTTATATCAGGCATACGAGTATAAATTAAAGGCATCAAGACTGGTCTTGATAAATCTCGGTCTTTATTCTTAGCACAATACCTATCAAGAAAAACTAAAAGTGCACTATATTGTTGGAGAGACTCCATTACAAAATAACTGCAACAATACGTCAGGCAAAATAGTGTCTGATCAACTGAATTTTTAAGTTGAATTAAAAACAATGTTTTTTTTAAAAAAAAAGTCAGTTGGACAGAATCCAGTAGAAAACAACTGCCGCAAAACAATGCATCAGGCACAATAGTCTCTGATCAACTAAATTCATTACATTACATTTTTATAATTGTCTGAAAAAATGGTCAGTTGGAACACAGAACAATGTCAGGTTGATACTTTCACCCACCACAGATGTACTGTTCAACCATGTCCCTTACTAGATGTTTTCCTCATTGTTACCGTTCACCAGGTACCACAAGAAGAAAAAAAATATTTGGCCCAATGTATTGATTTCAAATTCAGGCCTTTTTTTTACAGGCACCTAACATCTGCCTATTTATTTATGTAGCGTATTACACTAATCCAGGCACAGCAGTAACCACTGATTTAGGGAAATATCTCTTTTAGGGCTAGTATTTAGGCCCTGGATGAAAGGTATCCTTTTATGGACAGATTTACACTTGGCCTGCAACAGCTGGAACACCAGATTCAGGGTATTGCTATATTGGCAAGTGAATTTCAACCCAGAACAAAATATACCCTTTTACGGACAGATTAACACTTGGCCTGCAACTGCTGGAACACCAGTTTCAGGGTATTGCTATTTTGGCAGTTGAATTTTACCCCAGAACAAAATATATGTATTGGCGGACACTATTATAGTTTGCCAGCCAGTGCTGGGACACCAGATTTAGGGGATTGCTATTTTGTCAATTGAATTTCACCCCAGAACAAAATATATAATTTGCAGGACACTATGAAACTTGGCCAGCCACAGCTGAAACCACTGATTTATAGTATTGCTATTTTGGCAATTGAATTTAACCCCAGAACAAAATATACCCTTTTACTGACACGATTAACACTTGGCCTGCAACAGTGCTGGAACACCAGATTCAGGGTATTGCTATTTTGGCAATTGAATTTCACCCCAGAACAAAATATATAATTTGCAGGACACTATGAAACTTGGCCAGCCACAGCTGAAACCACTGATTTATGGTATTGCTATTTTGGCAATTGAATTTCACCCCAGAACAAAATATATGTTTTGCGGACACTATTATAGTTTGCCAGCCAGTGCTGGGACACCAGATTTAGGGGATTGCTATTTTGGCAATTGAATTTCACCCCAGAACAAAATATATAATTTGCAGGACACTATGAAACTTGGCCAGTCACAGCTGAAACCACTGATTTATGGTATTGCTATTTTGGCAATTGAATTTCACCCCAGAACAAAATATATAATTTGCAGGACACTATGAAACTTGGCCAGCCACAGCTGAAACCACTGATTTATGGTATTGCTATTTTGGCAATTGAATTTCACCCCAGAACAAAATATACCCTGTTACGGACAGATTTAAACTAGGCCTGCAACAGCTGGAACACCAGATTCAGGGTATTGCTATTTTGGCAATTGAATTTCACCCCAGAACAAAATATATAATTTGCAGGACACTATGAAACTTGGCCAGCCACAGCTGAAACCACTGAATTATGGTATTGCTATTTTGGCAATTGAATTTCACCCCAGAACAAAATATATGTTTTTGCGGACACTATTATAGTTTGCCAGCCACAGCTGTGACACCAGATTCATGGTATTGCTATTTTGACAATTGAATTTCACCCCAGAACAAAATATATGTTTTGGCGGACACTATTATAGTTTGCCAGCCAGTGCTGGGACACCAGATTTAGGGGATTGCTATTTTGGCAATTGAATTTCACCCCAGAACAAAATATATATTTGCAGGACACTATGAAACTGGGCCAGCCACAGCTGAAACCACTGATTTATGGTATTGCTATTTTGGCAATTGAATTTCACCCCAGAACAAAATATATAATTTGCAGGACACTATGAAACTTGGCCAGCCACAGCTGAAACCACTGATTTATGGCATTGCTATTTTGGCAATTGAATTTCACCTTAGAAAAAAATATACCCTGTTACGGACAGATTTAAACTAGGCCTGCAACAGCTGGAACACCAGATTCAGGGTATTACTATTTTGCCAATTGAATTTCACCCCAGAACAAAATATATAATTTGCAGGACACTATGAAACTTGGCCAGCCACATCTGAAACCACTGATTTATGGTATTGCTATTTTGGCAATTGAATTTCACCCCAGAACAAAATATATGTTTTGGCGGACACTATTATACTTTGCCATTCACAGCTGTGACACCAGATTTATGGTATTGCTATTTTGGCAATTGAATTTCTCCCCAGAACAAAATATATGTTTTTGCGGACACTATTATAGTTTGCCAGCCACAGCTGTGACACCAGATTTATGGTATTGCTATTTTGGCAATTGAATTTCACCCCAGAACAAAATATATGTTTTTGCGGACACTATTATAGTTTGCCAGCGACAGCTGTGACACCAGATTTATGGTATTGCTATTTTGGCAATTTAATTTCACCCCAAAATATATGTTTTTGCGGACACTATTAAAATGCCTGACACACCAGCCTTCTTGAGGAAGTCTGAATGAGTTACACAATGACACGCTGACTTATCTTTAAACCTATCTCTCTGTGAAATGATTATAAATCTAACTAGCTATTGTCTTCTCCTCACTGTAAAAAGAAACCTCTCTGACACTAATTTAGCTGTTTTCCGTGGTTTTAAATCTATTTCCCCTCTCTAACAAACTTGATGTCTCTCCAATGTATGACCCAAAAAAAACATGGAAGATCCTGGCTCGGATTTTGCCTATGTGCCTATGATGCGTTCACTGACATCAATGCTATAGTCCCCCATGATTGGCTGGAGCTGACTGCAAAGCATTGTAGGCAAGTCTGCTGGGACAGGGTCATGTTATCCTTCATCTTCTCATCTACCCTGTATTCTAATATGCAAAATAGCAGACGCCATTTTGAGAGGTTCCTGTGAGGCAAATTCCAAAAACTTTGAAATTGTTATAAACAGAGGCTTTTGGGAAATTAGTACAATATATTTTTTCTGTAGAATCAATTGGCTCATATATAGCTTAGATGATTTCTTAGAACAGAATAACATTAACGTTTAGGGAAATGTGTAGAATTCTCGTAGGAATGTTGATCCAGACTGATTACTAGAGATGTCCCGAACTATTCGCATTTTCGCCGCGGCGGGTGAACATGTATGCGATGTTCGATTCGCCCCCTATTCGTCATCATTGAGCAAACTTTGACCCTGTACCTCACAGTCAGCAGACACATTCCAGCCAATCAGCATACCCTCTCTCCCAGACCCTCCCACCTCCTATCAAAAAGCATGGACAGCATCCATTTTAGATTCATTCTGAAGCTGCAGTGTTAGTTAGAGCAGGGAGAGTGCTGCCGCTGAATTAATAGGGAAAGCGTTAGCTAGGCCAGTGTTCTGTGTCCACTCCAGTCCTCAAAGACTCATCGGCCTCTTTCACACGAGCGTGTCCGGATTAGGCCCCATTCACATGTCCGTAGTGTGTTGCGGATCCGCAACACACCACGCCGGCACTCCCCATAGAGATGCCTATTCTTGTCCGCAGGCTGCGGACAAGAATAGGACATGCTCTATTCTTTGCGGAGCCGCATCAGGTCCAGCCCCATTCACAATGAATGGGTCCGCATCCATTCCGCAGAATTGCGCAATGGATGCGGACAAAAATTGCGGATGTGTGAATGAGGCCTTGGGTCTGGATGCGTTGCGGATGCGTTCAGTGAAAACTGTGCGATTTCACAGGCAAAGCCATTCAGTTTTGCCTGCGATTGTGTTCAGTTGTTCAGTTTTTTACACGCGGGTGCAATGCGTTTTGATGCGTTTTTCACACGCGTGATAAAAACTGAAGGTTTACAACCAATATCTCCTAACAACCATCAGTGAAAAACGCAACGCACCCGCACTTGCTTTCGGATGCAGTGCGTTTTTCACGCAGCCCCATTCACTTCTATGGGGCTAGGGCTGCGTAAAAAACGCAGAATATAGAACATGCTGCGATTTTCACGCAAAGCACAAGTGATGCGTGAAAAAAAACGCTCATGTACACAGACCCATTGAAATGAATGGGTCAAGATTCAGTGCGGATGCTATGCGTTCACGTCACACATTTCACCCGCGCGGAAAACTCGCTCGTGTGAAAGGGGCCATCTTCTGTAAGGACAGCGTCCTGACAGCACCTCAAAAAGCCCTTTTTAGGGCTGGTACATCAGTCTGCTTTTATTATTTTTTTCTATATATATATATTGCAGTTGCCTGCCTGTGTGTGAGAGGCCACAGGCCCACAGACTGTAACGTGTGCACACCACTCATATAGGGTGGCACAGTACCTTGCAGATAAAAAAGTCATTTAATTTTTACCCTTTAATATAATTGCAGTTGCCGGCCAGTGTGTGTCAGGCCCATAGACTGTACTGTGCCCACTGCCCACAACTCATATAGGGTGTCACAGTATATTGCACGGCGCACGTGCAGTGACCTAAGATTCAAACGAAGCGGACTGAGCATGGGTCTTTTTCCGTCTCCCGGTTCCAAAAATCTATTCACTACACCGGCCCTGGCCCTGATAAGGGTCAAAACAGAGATTAAACTGATAGTGAATAGTACTTAGTTAACACTAGTTGCATTGGTGGCAAATTCCATTGCCAAGTGCCCAAAATTAGAAGGAAGCGGACAGAGCAAGCTGTTTTCTCTATCTCCCCATGCAAGGATTCAATTTAATACACGTCCCCTAATAGGGAACTTAACAAAGATTAAAATGGTAAGAATAGTAGTTCACACTATTTGTATTAGTGGCACAGTACATTGCGCGGCGCACGCGCAGTGCTGCAAATTGGAAGTAAGAGGACCGACCAATCATCTTTTTCAATCTCCTGGTTCCTAAAATCTATTCGATACACGTCCCCTGATAGGGGACGTAACAGGGATTAAACTGATTAGAATAGTATTACTTAACACACCACTCATATAGGGTGGCACAGTACATTGCACGGCGCACACGCAGTGCCCCAAGTTGGAAGGAAGAGGACCGACCAACCATCTTTTTCCATCTCCCGATTACTAAAATCTATTCCATACACCGGCCCCTGATAGGGGACAAAACAGAGATTAAGCTGGTAAGAACAGATTTTTTTAATTTTAAAAAAAGAGGACAGCCTCTGAGGAGCTGGGTATTTTTTGGCCGCGTTACTGAACGCTCATGCACAATGGCTGTAGGCTCATGCGTCCTTTTGCGGAGGTGGCAAACCTGGTCAGTCAAACCAAAGGCAACATCATCGACCTCATCCCATATGCATTTTTTCTGGAGCATGCCCTGCGAAGAGTGCTGGATCAGGCCATAGATGAGCATGAAGAGGAAGAGTTGTGGTCACCATCACCACCAGAAGCAGCCTTGTCGTCGATTGCTGGGCCTGCGGCAACGCAGAGAGAGGAGTCTGAAGAAGAGGAGTGAGAGGAGGAAGGTGGCTTTGAGGAGGTGGAAGACCAACCACAGCAGGCGTCCCAAGGGGCTTGTTGTCACCTTTCGGGGACCCTTGGTGTTGTACGTGACTGGGTGGAGGAAGAGACCTTCAATTACGTCAGTGAGGACAAGGAACGGGACATGGCTAGCTTGGTATCCAACCTTGTGCAAATAGGGAGTTTGCGGTTGTGCAAATGTACTGTTTGCGGTGGTTTGCGGTGCGTTAAACGGGGAGTTTAGTCTGTCAGAGTTTGGTCTGTCACTGTGAAGCGGTCGTAAACCCTTACACTACCTGATCGATACAACATCATACCTGATCGTATACACACACTGGATGCTTTAAAGCACGTTAACTGAAGACATCCTGATGCATCCTGAACGAATTGCTCTCCATTCAGAATGCATGGGGATAATCCTGATCAGTTCTTTTCCGGTATTGAGCTCCTAGGACGGAACTCAATGCCGGAAAAGAATAGCGCTAGTGTGAAAGTACCGTAAGCTGGCCATACACATTAGATATCTGTTGTCAGACTGCTCATTTAACTGACAACTATCTCTTTGGATCCCCCATGTACATGCATGCTCATCTCCATTGAGTGTGCATGTTCTCAATAAGGAGAGGGTAGCAGCTGCCAGAGAACTCTTGTGGGGTTTTATCTCCCATGAACAAAAGGATCAGGAATGTTGAAATACAACTGCCTGATCCTTCTCTCTTCAAACATCTGCCATCGAGGAAGAGTCAGGATGTCCCACTGATAGTGGTGGGTTCGACTGACATAATATTTATGACCAACTTTGCTATCTATTCCGTATGTAACTATGTACTGCTTTAGTAGTTATCTAGACCAAAGGCATATAATTAACACAGTATATATAACCAGGAGAACAAGATAAATTCGAAAAAGGAATGTGTCCAAAACATAAGCAACAAGTAGCCACTCTTTGTGAATGTTCTGGTTCTTCAGGTGAACCCGGATACATGTGATCTCTTTCACAATGTGATTTAGAGCTTCCAAGTATTTCATGTACACCGTTTTCAGTTGTGCTGGCACATAACATTCACTTTCCTTTTCAGTCTTGTAGTCGGCAGGTATCTCTGGAAACATGGAAGTACAAACATGTCATTAAAATATAGAAACATGCTCTATGTCTAAATTCCCAACTAAAGAGAAACATCACAGTTCTTGGAATTTAACATTATATAAGCATTTACAGAGATATGATAGTTTAATGTTAACATGAAGGTCTGGCTTGACCAAAAAGGCATGTTATTTAATTAGTGGTTTGGGCAGGAATAACACCCCAGAGTGGTGTTACCACTCCTGCACCCAGCTACTATCTCTAATGGGCTAATCTGAATGTCATCTGTGTATTTCTGTCCAGGCCCTCTACATTGTGCAATGATAATATCTTTATGCAACTGTTTTATTACATGTAATGTACCTGGTTCACCAGCAGGTGGCAGTGCAAATGGCAGAGCTATAGTTAGAGAGAATCCTCCCCCCTTTGGGCAAAGGTGAACGAGCCCTGCTTCCTGCCGGAAGGGTGGGGCAGAAGTTTCCAGAGAGAGTTAGTGGAGTTCTAGACAGGGGAGGAGGAGTGTGAGCAGGGGCACACGCAGGCGTGCCTACGCCAGCCAGAGCACCCTAAGATCTGCTGGCCATGAAGAAAGATGCGTGGAAGCAATAGAGGCCAGTGGAATAGTTCTTCGGGCCACCATGAAAAAAAACAGCAAGAGGAAGAGTTCTTCGGCTGAAGATAAGTTTTACTGAGTGTCAGGAGGGGAATAACAGTTGACAGCACCCCATCCCAGGACAGTCCCAGAGTACAGAGACCAGACTTAACCCAAATTTAGTGCAGCATGAAGAAAGAAAGCAAACTATTTAGTTAAGCCTGCCAGTAGAGCAGACAAAGTCAACACGCAGAGTTATTGAAGAAGCCTGCAAGTTTATGCTAACGTCTGCTGGGGCCAAGATAAAGCTTGAAGATTGTTTTGGATGCTTTTCTAATACATACAAAGTCTAGACTCAATCTTTCTTTGATCCCTCTATTATTCCCCCTTTTTATTGCTTCGGAACCAAAGCTTGGGGCCCAGCAGTATCCAGAGAGGAGCAGCATAACACGAGACATTTACGCCGCCTATTACACCACTTGGCTGTCACGGCTGTATGTGAGCAACAAGAGCATACACAGTGAATTAGCTACTGACCGGACCCAAACTAGGGAACATAAAGGGTGACCCCTGTCAGACCCTAAAAGCTCTCCCTATGCTGCTAAGCCCATGTCCAGATCCAGATGGTGGATCGAGACATGCCTGCGTACCTAAGGCTGATGACCACTGTAACCCCTACAATAGTGGAAGGGGCACGGCCACCGGTGCCCTGCTCAGTATATGGACGGAACCGGGGTCGCCTCGGATCCAGTCAGCAAACAAACAGAAACACACAATGTCTGCACACTTAACTGAAGGAGCTGCAGCAGCAGTGAAAACAGATCCAAAGTCAGCAGACAATATCCGAAGTACTTGTTTCAGCAGAACACAGGTCCAGTGAAAAGATATCACACAAGTGAAGATACTCAAGCGAGAGATACTGCTCAAATACTGCGCAATGCGATTAATATAACCTGAATTATTCGCATTGCAATATTCATTCTATTCTAGCAATACAACCATTAGGAACTTAGCTCTAAGATCAATTCGCAATGCGAGTATATGTTCGCCTCGCGAATGAAACTTAGAGCTAGCTGAGTTCCTAATAGTGGTATTGCTAGAATATAACGAAGATTGAGAATATAGTGCTATATTCGTGAATTCGAGATATTCTCAATCTTCGTTATATTCTAGCAATACATCCATTAGGAACTTAGCTCTAAGATCAATTCGCTATGTGAGTATATGTTCACCTCGCGAATTAAACTTAGAGCTGAGTTCCTAATGGTTGTATTGCTAGAATAGAACGAAGATTGAGAATATCTCGAATTCACGAATATAGCACTATATTCTCAATCTTCGTTATATTCTAGCAATACAACCATTAGGAACTCAGATCTAAGTTGTAATCACAATGCAAATTCAACTTAGAGCTGGGTTCCTAATGGTTGTATGTATTGCTAGAATATAACGAAGATTGAGAATATCTCGAATTCACGAATATACCACTATATTCTCAATCTTCGTTATATTCCAGCAACACTACCATTAGGAACTCGGTCAGCTCTAAGTTTCATTCGCGAGGCGAACATATACTCGCATTGCGAATTGATCTTAGAGCTAAGTTCCTAATGGTTGTATTGCTAGAATATAACGAAGATTGAGAATATAGTGCTATATTCGTGTGATATTCGTTATCTTTGTCAATTCTAGCAATACAAGTTAACCATTAGGAACTCAGATCTAAGTTTCATTCGTGACGCGAATATAAATTCGCGTAAAATTCGCAATATATAAAATCATGACGAATATTCGATTTCGATGAATATATGATGAATATTCAATCGAATATTCGCGAAATATCGCGAAATCGAATATGGCACCTCCCGCTCATCACTACTCATCACAGGGGCAGAGAAACAGAGCAGAGAGAACTCCTCCAAGCTCTAGTAGTGACATCATCACAGGGGTGGAGAAACAGAGCTGTGAGAACGTCTCAAAGCTCTGGTAGTGACATTGGCATTCCAACTAAACCTGGGACCCAATAGGGCCCTGGGGGGCGGCGCACGTTGCACAGGACCTTCCAGCAGGAGTGGATGAAGACTAATCATAAACCCTGGGCTGTAAAAAATTGTGGGCTTCCCCACCAGTCAACATAAGCTGCCAACTGATTAGCATTGCCTGGCCTATAAGTCTCTTTAAGACAGTTATGATGCTTTCTGCAAAGAATAACTGTAACCCATGAGACACACATGAATGCAAAAATACATTTTATATACCAATAGTATTGTTCCTCCAATGATGGTGACAGTGTTCTCTCTTGGCTTTACATCTGTACTCTCCACTTTCTTGCTGTTTGTCAACATCTCTGAAGGTAAGTAATAAGGCTGTGTTCACATCTACATCTGAGACTCTTCCATCACAGATTCCGTCAAAAATATTAGAAAAAATGGCCTTACCTGCAGGGCTGCTTTGTAAGCTAAAATTTTGGACTCCCTAATAAAAACCTGATGGACCCCATTATAGTCAATGTGGTCCATATGCAGTAACCCAGTGGATCTCTGCTAAAAGTATAAATCTGTGATGTTCTATGTTGCTGCTATTTTCATAGATGTATTTTTTCAGATACTGCTAATTTATGGTCTTGAAGACTGTGTATACGGGGTTATTTCTCCCTTTCTAGCAACAGCAACTATAGAAGGGGCAGGTCCAACCCCTTGGGCTTGGTCCTTTTCTATGTTAGCAAGCCATTGAGTGACAATTATCACGATTGCATTTCATTATGCCAGTCTTTATCCCTGTGCGCTGAAGTGATTTATTAAGAGGCAGAACGCTGTACGGAGATCCGTGATATTTTTGTAGTGTGGGTTTTTAAAGACCCAGTGTTACCAAACATGCAATTTATTTTACTGAAAAGCGTATTTTCAATGGAAAAAAGCCAATTTTTTAATTGGAATTTTTTAAATAAATGTTTTTTTTGTTTAAATTTTTTTTTACCACTTAATAGTTCCACAAGGGCTCTATAATGGGCAATCATTTGATTGCTTGTGAAATACAATGCAGTATCCCTATAAGTATAGCCTTTTACTATCAGTGCTATAATGACATTGTCAAGCACACTGCGCCAGAGAGGCGCAGCCAACCTTTACACACATCGGCACCCCTCAATCACATTTACGGGGTGCCTATGGGACACAGAGGGAGTCCGCTTACATGCAGCTGGCGCCCACTGCATGTAAAACGGTAAACAGCCTGGTACGGCACTCCTGCAGGAGCACAGCTTCATTTGAGGGGGGAACCCATGCAGAGCCTGCTCGGGCTGCTGTGAAAAGGCGTCAGCCCAGCCTAAGGCCCTTTAGTGACTGCCGTAAAAAGGCATATTGGTGGTCACTAAGGAGTAAAGACAAGTGGCTGTATTTCTTCAGAATGCACGTGAAAGCTAGTAAAGACTTGTCCATTTGTTCAACTTCCCTACCTCTGCACTCACCATTCTGCAATTACTACTTTCTCTGTTCCTGCCTTGTACCTCACTCAAACCACCAACACCGAGGGCATCCCACCTTCCATCAGGTAGGAGACGACAACCAGGGTGTGCCCTAGAGGAATCAGTGTGCCCTCTGTTCGCTCTGCCCATGGAGCATTGGAGAAGGTCCCCAGAAACCTTGAGTAACACCATCCTCTCCCAAGATTATCATTTCCATCCTCTCCACCTTGCATCTCAAGGGCTACAACACATGTGGCACCAGTAGTTTCAGATACGTGCTGGCACGTCCATTAGTTAGTTAGTTATTCTGCTCCTGTAAATGAGCAGAACAGTGGAAATAATTAGCACTGATGTGAAGCAGTCCAAGAACCTGTTCAGCAAGTTTGGTTTCCATCTTGACTTTCTACCGTTTGCACACTTTGGCAAATAATCCTTAACCCCTTAAGGACCCCCGCTGTACATGTATGGCACTGGTGGACGTCACTTAAGGACCAGCGCTGTATATGTACGTCGGGCTGATCGGGCGGGTGCAGGAGCTGCACCTGCCCGATCAGTGGCACAGACCTGGCAGTCACTGACAGCCGGGCCCCTGCTGCATACGCCGCATATTAACCCCTTGTATGCCACGGTCAAAGCTGAGAGGGTTTGCAGAGGATACAGGTGCAGTGTTAGAGACCCGATGGCAGAAAAGACAAGCATGATGCCTTCCATAGGCCTCGGGGCTTGCCTTTTATGGAAACCTGTGTGATCCTGCCCCTTAGGCTGGGTCTCACAGGCCGGCTGTTAGCATACAAGCTGACAGCCAATGCATTACAATACAGGTTGTATTGTAAAATGCATTGCAGAGGGGACCAGACCCCGAAGTTGAAGTCCCAGAGTGGGACAAAAATAAAAAGTAAAAAAAAAGTTATAAAGTGTTTTCATAATAAAAAAATAAATTTTCAAGTAAAAAAATAAATAAATAAATAAAATAATTTCCAAAATAAAACACATGAAATTGTAAAAAAAAAAGAAAACCAGACATATTTTGTATTGCCGGGACCGTAACGACCAGCTCTATGAAAATATCACATGATCCACTCCCTCATCTGAATGCTGTAGAAAAAATAAAATAAAAACTGTGCTAAAACAATCATTTTTTTGTCACCTTCCATCACAAAAAGTGCAACACCAAGCGATCAAAAAGGCATATGCCCCCCAAAATAGTACCAATCAAACTGTCATCCCGCAAAAAATTAGCCCTTCATAAAACAATCAGGCAAAAAATAAAAACTATGGCTCTCAGAATATGGAGACACTAAAACAAGATTTTTCTTGTTTCAAAAATGCATTTATTGTGTAAAACTTAAATAAATAAAAAAAAGTATACACATATTTACAAAATTATTACATAATCTAACCTCTCAGATGAACACCGTAAAAAAATAAAAATAAAAAAAAGCAATTTTTTGGTCACCTTACGTCACAAAACGTGTAATACTAAGCGATCAAAAAGTCATACGCACACCAAAATAGTACCCAAAATAGTACCCATTAAACCGGCATCTCATCCCACTAAAAATGAGACCCTACCTAAGACAATCGGCCCAAAAATAAAATAAAAACTATGGCTCTTAGAATATGGAGACACTAAAAAAATCATTTTCTTAAAAAACGCTTTATTATGTAAAACTGAAACAAACAACAACAAAAAGTAGTCATATTTGGTATTGTAACCACCTGCTCTATAAAAAATACCACATGATCTAACCTGTCGGATGAACACTGTAAAAAGCAAAAAATAAAAACTGTGCCAAAACAGCTATTGTTTGCTACCTTACCTCACAAAAAATGGAATATAGAGCAACCATATGTACCCTAAAATAGTACCAACAAAACTGCCACCTTATCCCATAGTTCATAAAATGAGGTCACTTTTTTGGAGTTTCTACTCTAGGGGTGCATCAGGGGTTCTTCAAATGTGACATGGCAACTTAAAATTATCCCAGTGAAATCTGCCCTCCAAAACCACATGGCGCTTCTTTCCTTCTGCGCCCTGCCGTGTGACCGTACAGCAGTTTACTATCAGAAATGGAGTGTTTCTGTAAACTACAGAACCAGGGTAATAAATATTGAGATTTTTCTTTGCTATTAACCCTTACTTTGTTAGCGGAAAAAATGGATTAAAATGAATAATCTGCCAAAAAAGTGAAATTCTGAAATTTCATCTATCTTTTCCTTTAGTTCTTGTGGAACACCTAAAGGATTTAAAAAGTTTGTAAGATCAGTTTTGAATACCATGAGGGGTGTAGTTTCCAAAATAAGGTCCCTTTTTGGAGTTTCTACTCTAGGGATGCATCAGGGGGTCTTTAAATGTGACATGGCAACTTAAAATGATCCCAGTTAAATCTGCCCTCCAAAAACCATATGGCATTCCTTTACTTCTGAGCCCTGCCGTGTGCACGTACAGCAGTTTACGATCACATATGGGGTGTTTCTGTAAACTAGCGAATCAGGGCAATAAATATTGAGTTTTGTTTGGCTGTTAACCCTTTCTTTGTTATGGGAAAAAATTGATTAAAATGGAAAATCTGCCAAAAAAGTGAAATTCTGAAATTCCCTCTGCATTTTCCTTTAATTCTTGTGGAACACCTAAAGGGTTAACAATGTTTGAAAAATCAGTTTTGAATACCTTAAGGGGTGTAGTTTCTAAAATGGGGCCACTTATGGTTGGTTTCTATTATGTAATCCCCACAAAGTGACTTCAGACCTGAACTGGTCCCTAAAAAGTGGGTTTTTGAAAATTTCTGAAAATTTTCAAGATTTGCTTCTAAACTTCTAAGCCTTGTAACATCCCAAAAAAAGAAAATGTAATGTACAAAATGATTCAAACATGAAGTTTACTTACGGGAAATGTAAAGTAATAACTATTTTAGGAGGTATCACTATCTATTTTAAAAGGCGAGAAATAAAAATTTAGAAAATTGCTAATTTTTTTTGTACCACTATTATGAAGTACAATATGTGATGAGAAAACAATTTCAGAATGGCCTGGATAAGTAAAAGCGTTTTAAAGTTATCACCACATAAAGTGACAGTTTAGATTTGCAAAAAATGGCAGGGTCCTTAAGGTGAAAACATTAAGGTGACATCATCAAAACATCATTTTAAGTGGAGACAAATGCACTTTGAAACGATCCATGATATCCCATCTTGCTCTTCATCTTTTCCCTGTACTTTGCAGGCTCCATTCTAAAGACCCACACCTATCAGACATTGGAGACATATCCTAGCGATATGCCCCCAATGTCTGAGATCCCTTTTAATTATGAGACAACCACTTTAATTGTTTGCTGACCTCTAAGCTATAGACATGCATGTAAGGGAAAAGCAATTTAAGTGTTTTTTGGGGTGGCATTGTTTAGTCACATGCTTCACTTGCATTTTTATCAGACTTTTTTCCTATAAATAAGTCTATATGATATTTCTATCTATAATTTCTATCTAGAATATTTTTGTCATTTGAAATCAGATAGTGACTGGCTTTTTTCTAGTCTGTTTTTATTTTCTGATTGTAGATTTGTTTAAAAGTCTATTTCCTGGATAATGGCTATGAGGGCCGCCATCTTGCTCTTGTTGTTAACAGCATTCAGAGATATGCTTTAGAATGGGCGATAGTCACAATGGTCTGGAGGGGACTTCTATGGGAGAGTTTTCTAGGCATGATCTGTGACCTGTACTGAGGACAGGGGGGAGCAGATAAGCTGTGATATTACCTATAATGAATGGTGGATCCTGTGCTATCTATACATTGGTTTTATTTTCCATTGTAATCCTGCTTGAGATGATAGTGTAATGACTGCTGAAAAGTAACCTATACAGAACAGCAGTCTGACAAATTCTAAAATAAAAACTTGATTTGATTTTCTCATGACACATACCCTTTAAAACACTACTGCAAATAATCAAAGTGTTTGTACAGCGTTTTATGATTTCTATTGGCAAGTATGTACTATGGCGCTGGCATTGTTTGCTCCTAAAAATAGCAACAAAAAAGTCACTTACTAAATACTAAAAAAAAAACTGTGGGTGAAACCGACCAAAAGCAAAGTTTTTGCTTTCATCAGTGTTTTTTGTAGCCTTTTTTCTTAGATGTTTTTGCCCATATAGTTTGTTTTAGCACCTGTTTTTTAATGACATTTTTTGCATGCCTATTATCTTTTTGCAGGAAAAATATCGTATGTGCCGCCCTGTAATGTCAATTCTTCTTCCATGCTGTATAGGAAATAAACATTGGTGAATAATAATAACACCATGCAAAAATGGCATTAAAAAATAACAACACATATCACAGATTTTTTTTTTTGAGAGGCAGTAAAATAAAAAAAAATGGAGGTCTATGGGAAAAAGCACCCGACAAGGAGAGTAAGGTGGGTAGAAGGTGCCCATCGATCACTGGACAGCATAGCATCTGCACTCCCTTTCCAGTATAAGGCCTCCTGCACATGACTGTATCAGTTTTGCGGTCCACCAACGTGTACCATCTGGCTCTGGCATTGTTTGTGCCTAAAAAAGTGACAAAAAAGTCACTTACTAAAAACAGTAATATCGTATTCAGTCCATGTGCATCCAGCAAAAGCCTGTTCTTCTCCACATAAAGGAGAAGTACAGGAAAGCTTCTATAATTTGCGTCCCGTCCACACGATGCTGAAAGCACATGGATGACGTCCGTGAGCAATCCTTTTTTTGTGAACCCAAAGAAATGAATGGGTCCATGTGGAGGCCGCAAAATATGCAGATTGGACACGGACCAATAATACGGCCGGGTGCATGAGGCCTTAGCCTAACGTTGCTACAGATTCCTTCCTTTTCTAACACTCACCGCTGCTGGCATTTTCATTATGAAAACAGGTTCCAGGACCAGATACATCAGGACGTCCTCGACCCTTTATTGAGATCAAAAGAGTCATCTTCTCCAGGACTAATGTTCTTAGCCACTTGGGAACCTCTGGCCTGAGATTGCGCTGATGAAACGATCGGACGATCAAGATGCTTTGTGTTAGACTTATCAAAAGCAGAAGCATGCACAAAGCAAAGTATATACCTGGAAAGAGACGGCAATCGCATAGTCACTTCACACCAAAGTCAACAGGAGGAACAGAACATTACATCTAAAGCCACCAGTCATGTTCATATTTGGCCTATATTTGTACTAAAAATACATAGGGGGGAGATTTATCAAGACTGGTGTAAAGTAGAATCGGCTTAATTGCCCAAAGCAACCAATCAGATTCCACCTTTCATTTTCCAAAAGAGCTGTAAAAAATAAAAGGTGAAATCTGATTGGTTGCTATGGGCAATTAAGCCAGTTCTACTTTATACTAGTTTTGATAAATCTCCCCCATTGTTCTAACATAAGGGTGTGAAGTCTGGCTTGTCTTTTGCTTGTACCTCAACAAAATTTTAATTTGCTAATTAGAGTTAAAGGGAACCTGTCACCATGAAAATGCTGCATAATCTGCGGGCAGCCGAAGCCGGAGGAGCTGAGCAGACGGATATGTGGATTCAGTAAAACGTACAATTTAATCATTTAAACCTTTGCTCTTTTTATGCTTAGTAGTCATGTGGGCGGTCCTACTCGGTGATTGACAGCCTTCCCTATATGCTTAGTTATGCAGAGTTAGCTGTCAATCATTGATAGGACCGTCCACATGGCTCCTTGGCATTGAAATGGCAGATATAAATTAATAATTTACAGGTTTTACTGAATATTTCTAAAAAAAAAAAAATATATATATATATATTAGTCTGCTCAGCTCCTCCTGCTCTATACCCTGCTGCCTGTAGATTATCATGGTGACAGGTTCCTTTTACAGCCAATACACATGAAAGGAATGTCTGCAGTATGGCTGATTCCAGGACCACCCAACTCATGTGTATGGGGGCTTCCTGACTCTCCCTGAAAAGATGATGTTGGGTGAATAATGGGTCAGGCATGTTGACGTTTGACATGACCAATCCTTCATTCTCACATCCTCAGTCCCCGACTGCTTACAGCACCCAAGGCTGCCTAACTGAGCAGGCACAACCCAGGTACATTGTGGGTTGAAACCGGGCCAGGATCACATGCCCAGTGTACGGCATGTGAACCTGGAAGTGCCCACAACCAGATTAGACCAGGGAGTGCAGTGCTTGCCTGCAGGGATGGACTGGGAATTTAACGTGGCCCTGGAAAAAAAAGCTAAAAGTGGCCCCTATGTTGTCAGCGGGCTCAAATTGACAGAAGGCAAGACAACACAAATAGGCATGGTCAGCAAAACAATTTCAGCAGAACCAAGTTCTACAGTGCAGCACAAAATTCCTCCCCAGGAACTGCCATGTTCTGTCCTCCTTCCCCAATTATCTCCAATAAGATATGGAGCAGTGGGCTTAGGAGGTGAGATGTGCGCCAGCAACGAGCCAGACCTACCTGCAGCATACTGCCTGGACTTCCGCTAGTAATGTTCCCTATAGCAAAGTCACCATCACTACTGTAGGCCACAGGCCTTTTCCAGCCTGTGGCCTGAGAAGTCTGTGTCCCTGTGCCATTTGTACACTGCCTCATATAGTGGCTTATCAAGGTTAAACAACAGGAAGCCATAGGCTCCAATGCCCAATTGCAGCATTTAATATTAAATCTTGAAGATGGTGATACATTTGAACTCAGTAGGACACCTGTGGCCATCAGCCAGGTACATAAGTACCTGATGCTCTCCGCATCAACACTGAGAGCATCAGAACATTTTGTCCCCAGCCAGCCGCAGTGGGAAGGGCTCATGTGGCCCCTG
Source organism: Bufotes viridis (assembly GCA_033119425.1). Taxonomy (NCBI): domain Eukaryota; kingdom Metazoa; phylum Chordata; class Amphibia; order Anura; family Bufonidae; genus Bufotes; species Bufotes viridis. The sequence continues at coordinate 545,307,600 of CM065590.1, read as the reverse complement.
GGCATCGGGCCACTGGGAAATTGTTAATCGTGATAAAGGCAATACTTGTAATACACATCACAGGGGATAAGATGAGATTAAAAAAACTCCTTGAACAGGTGTCATGGCTGCTACCTTGATGTCTCCACACATTTTTTGTAATTTCTTCTCCCGTTACTTATCTGTCTACTTTATGTGTTTCTGCATAAAAAACAATGTCCTTTTATATTTAACAATATTCTGTTTCCTTCATAATTTATTCTTGTTTCCCTCATTGCATTTTGATTGCTTTATTCCCAGAAAGATATTGATATATTTTTCTGCTCATCAGTTTTATTCTTCCAGACAACTTAATTTCATGCATAATTTTATTGTCTGACTGTTCAATATCTGAAGCTGAAAAATGGAGGAATGACGCATCCACACAGAGGAATGTGTTTTGTGGAAGTTAAATGCAATTACATGGATACATCACAAACAACAACTGAAATGTACGTGTGTGTTAGACAAGTTTTACTGTCACGTGAAACCACCGTGTTCAGGTTTTACTGCAATTTAAAGGGGTATTCCAGGGATAGCAAGTTATTCCCTATCTGCTGGATAGGGGAAAAATATTAGATTGGTTTGGGCCCTACTTCTTGGACCCCTGCTGATCACAAGAACAGGGACCCCATACCCCATAAGGCCATCTGAAATTAATGGAGTATTAGGTTCAGCATGTGCACTTCTGCCCTTGCTGCTCCATGCATCTCTATGGGAGCTCCGGAGATAGCAGAGTACACCACTCCCAAAGAGATTAATAGGGCAGCAGTGTGCATACTCAGCCTACCGCTCTGTTAATTTCGGGGGCCCTGTAGGCTACAGGGTCCCCTTTCTTGTGATCAGTTAGGATCCCCACTAATCTAATAGTTATCCCCTATACTGTGGATTGGGGATAAAGTGCTACAAGCGGAATACCCATCTAAAGATTTCCATGGTGCTCAGTCAATATGTCTCAGTCAGAGCTCAGCTTTTAGTTCTTAAATGGGATATTCCAAGAATAACATAAACAATTAAAATAAAAAATAATCTAGTTCATGACAATATCTTTCTAACAAAGTAATAACCAACCAGCCCTGTACCTCACATGGATCCAGAGATCTTCCCATTCATTGCTCCAATTGTTCTGCTAGATTTATTTTAAAGAGTAACTAAACTTTTGTGTAAAATTTTAATATGATGTCTCTAATGCCCTAATAAACCCTCTTCTAATATACTTTATAAATTAATTTAATATTTTTATTAGACTTTTCCCTGCCCCTTTAAAGGTCTCTGAAAGCTGAGCTCTGATTGGTTGCCATGGGCAACTAAGAGTTTTGCTGTTACCACCTAAAAGTGTTGGAAAGCGGTCAGGTCTTAAAGGGAACCTGTCCACATGGAAATGCAGTGTAATCTGTAGGCAGCGTGTTATAGAGCAGGAAGAGCTGATCAGATTTATATATATGACCTCTGCCCTTTCTATTCTTCTGAGTCATGGGGTGGTCCTATTCAGTGATTGACAGCTAATCCTGCACAACTAAGCCTAGCAAGTTAGCTGTCTATCAGTGATTAGGACGGCCCACATGGCTCCTAAGCGTAGAAAAAGCAGAAATTGAATACATTCTTCTAATTCCGCTGATAATCCTGCAATGTTGATCCAGAGGAAGGCAAAAACCACATGAGGTGGAAGCCAGTGTTCCTCAACTCAGGGAAAAAAACAAACTTCCAATTTCCAAAACTAGTGATCAGAATAACTGCCGATGATCAATGAGCCTTCACTAGAAATGTAGTAACTATAACGTAATATTCTGACACAAAGATCCCATTGGTTATTAGAATGATGGTCTCCAAGTCCCGTGTGTGAACTGCTTCTCCATTCCCTTGTTTTGGAAAGCCCTTAGCTATGTCCATCATTCCCATAGAACTGAATGGAGAGTTGGTCACTCATATACAGTACCTCTTTATTCACACTGCACTCAGAACCCCATCAATTAGACATTTTTCACCTGTAGATCGGTCATAAATCTTGGCAGTGGTAAGCCCCTTCATTCCAGTATAATACCAGTTTGGTGGCCAATACATTTCTCTGTTCAGTTTGTTGCTGTGGACTCACCTATTAGTGGAGCTCCGGTTGCAGGTAATGTATCAGATACAATGATGAGGAAGACAGAGTAGCCCAAAAGAAGAGTGATCTTGAATGATATCCTCTCACCACTCTCTGGTGGAATATAGAAGCCAATAATATCCATGATCATGAGGAGAATGCTGGGAAGAATCAGATTCACAATGTAGAAGAGAGGTCTTCTCCTGATGCCAACCTTTGGTAAACAAATGTAGAAAAGATAACATGCAAGCAGCCAAATATAATGTGATTTATACAATATGAAAATGATCTAGGTTCTACTATTACAGAGGCTGACAATGACTTTGCATTCAAGCTTCCAATGATCTGAATTATCAAGAAGAACGAACAGTGGACACTTACGTAGAATGTAATTTGACCAAACTTGAGGCTATGATCGGTGGTTTCTTGGTAACAGGGCAACACACTTACTATATCCCATTCCCCCTCATTCTCAGAAGATTCTTTGACTAATTGCATGTCCTTTGGTGTTCTCCAAAAAGAAATGTTTATTTCCTGAGCTGAAATATATATTTAAAGAGGTGTGATTTGGATTTATGGGTAGATTTACCTGTTATGACGACCTGTTATTAGAGGGAGTCTTTCAACAGTTTTGAACATGCTAAACTTCTGACAGCACTAGGTAGGGATTGGAAAGAGCAGTACAAACTTTAATTTTATAGAGCTTTTATTATCGTGAGTGGTGTGAATATAAACTTTCATTCTGACAGATTCTGCTCCTGCAATTGTCTGGCAGACAGAGGTTCACTGGGAAGTGCACTCTGCATCGAGCTACTTCACTACCTCACCCCTTGGCTCTCAGTGACAGCTGTACAATTCAACCAGGAGAGCACAACAGCTGTCAAAGTACACTTACAGTGAAGCTCCAGGGACAGAATCTGGCAGAATAAAACTTCATATTCATACTACTCCTGTTAATAAAAGCTCTACTAAAGGTTTATCCTGCTCTTCCAACCCCTATATATAGCTGTCAACAGTTAAGTATGGTCAAAACTGCTGACAGACTCTCTTATACTTTTGGGTGAACATATTTTGTAAGAAAATGCTGATTATCTTACTTGCATGAAGCCAGCTTCTGAACGAGAGTGAACAGTTCAGCAGATCAAAAGGGAAATAGTAGATGTCAAGACTGCAGGAAGTCATTATGTGTATGGGGTTGTTCTTGAAAACTCTGCCATTGTTATTCACAAAGACATACGGTGCGTCCGTAGACTCTCTACCGCCCACTCTGGAGACAGAGAACAATGATCAGTCAATTGTCAATGTGTGCAAAATATTACTATAGCATAGAGAATGGGAGTCAGATTGTACTGACTCATGTTCATATCCATTTTTGAGAACCATTTGTTTTATTAATCCAAAACAGTCCAAAACATCATGAAAGCTCTGTCTTCTCATATGCATCTACTTATCATGTGGCTTTGTCCATTTTGAAGACCGCAAACTGCGGATCTGCAAAATACCTGCCATGTGCACCATGCATCATGGTGTGGACCCATTGACTTCAACAAGTCTGTGATCCGCAAGATGAGGCCAAAGATAGGACACGTCCTATCTTTTGTAGCACAGGGTGCTAATGGCCGGTGCTTGTGTTTTGTGTATCTGTGGTTTGTGGTTTGTGGTCTGCAAAATGGACATGTGAATACACCCTAAACGATAAAATTCTGTTTGACTTCAGCCATCGGCATACGTTAAGGTAAACCCGTCAGTCGCTTTAATCCCCCCCATAGAGATAAAACTGGGAAGAATGATTACAAGTCAATTCTAAATCTCACAAACATCTTCTAGTTCCTGAATATATACATCAGTGTAGCCAGTGCAAGTACACCCAGTTTTACAGAGCATGCCCGGGAACCAGAGGACAATGCCACATGTCCGGAATTTAGAACGGACTTGTGATAATGTATCCTCAGGACCTTGAGAACACTGTTCAAGCAATCATGGCTATGTTTAAGGAGTGCACCATGTCCACGACTCCGAGATTTACATACATCGTATGATGCACTGTTCAGAGTTCTTCTTTTGTGTAATGCAGTAACGAGCAATTTATATGGAGAGAAGGTTAGAGAGGTAATCAGTGACCATATAAAAGCAATTGTGGTGCTTCAGGTGAAATACAGATGCAATAATCACACAGTATGCAGTAAGCTGCTAAGCTCCCCCTAGTGGTAGCCGCAAGCTACTGCTCTGTCCATTTCGGGGGGCTGCATATGGTTGAGGGCCCCCATTCTCGTGATGATAGGGGTCCCAGTGGTAGGACCCCCCACTGATTTGATAGTTATACACAGGCTAGGGGATAACTTTGTATAACTAGAATACCCCTTTAAAGGCTCATGGTCATCAGATAAGATGCCTATAACCAGTAAGGTACAGAGCATATATGAAGGAATCATAGATCAGAAGGTAGAGTCTTTCCTTAGACTGCGACCCCTAATAACCATGCACTAATCCCTATGTATGTAACTCATCTTTAGGAGATGGCACTGTACTCATATATTTAGTCTTCAGTTTATTTTTATTTACCATTAATTGTACATTTTTGGTTCTTTTCCCCCTTATCTGTGTGAGGAAGCCAAAGACACTGATTATTTATTGCCTAAAATCATAGCCTTAGACTTACATTTCTTCAATCATAATATCTGGAAGCCATACTGAATGTGTGGGAAGGTAGATGTGAGTGATGTTGTCAAACTGGATCGGATCCCACTTAAGAAAATCATCCACCCATGACTGTATAAGATAAGAATCAAACAAGATGCTGAGATCACTGCAATTCACTTTATTAGCTACTGGATATTTATACTATTATTATTATAATGCTGTAAGAGGGGGTTCCTCCTACATAATATCCGGAACATTACCTGGTTGTACCAGATATAGCTCTTCACAATTTGGTTTTTCTCATCCTGTTAACATAGGAAGAGAAAAAAAGACATTTATACAAATATTAAAGCAGCAAAGAGACTCAAAGTATTCAATGTCTTAGCAAACTACTATCTGTGCTGTGTATCCGCTCATTTTATTTCCACTCTGGAAGATATGAAGGAGTATTCCTCCCTGGGTAATTTATGGCATATGGATAGGCTGGTTGTGTGGCAATTTTGATAGCACCTGTAGGCACTTGTGAATATAGGTGTCAACTGTGATACAGGCTTGAAGTTGGTCTGGCCTGGTGGTGGTTTGGGTGATGGGTGCCTGAGCTGTAGACCCTCACTTGCAGCAGTGTCTATAAAGCTGTAATTTCTCTGATCATTCTGCTGTTTTATTACACTGATGCTTTCTGGAAGCAGTGTACTTGATACTGAAAATCTGTCTGGAGTGTTTGTCTCACAGGAGAATTGGATATGGTTCCTAGGAGTCGGAACTCTGGCATGTGCTTCCTCTCCCTTCACCAGCCCACTTCCACCAAGAGTGGAGGAATGGAATATAACACATAATATGACATTAGGACAAAATATAACAAACAATTGCAGAAACCCTATCTGGGGTATTGCACAAGACAGCCACTCTCCATTCATTGCTTTGAGACTTCCAAAAATAGCTCCGCACGCTCGCTTGGTTATTTTCTGAACTCCCATAGTGGTAAATGGAGCCAGATGGGAAAACCCCTTTAAAGGGCATCATCAGCAGATTTGTACCTATGACACTGGGTGACCTGTTGCATATGCTCTTGGCAACTGAAAGCATCTGTGTTGGTCCCATGTTCGTATGTGCCCGCGTTGAGAAAAATTATGTATTAATATATACAAATGAGCCTCTAGGAGCAACAGGGGCGTTGCCATTACACCTAAAGGCTCTGCTCTCTCTGCATCTGCCACGCCATCTGCACTTTAATTGACAGGACCAGGCAGGCGTGATGATGTTTACCCTGGCTGGCCCTGTCAATCAAAGTGCAGAGGGCACAATAGTTGCAGAGAGAGCAGAGCCTGTAGGTGTAACAGCAACTCCCCTGTTGCTCCTAGAGGCTCATTTGCATATATTAAGAGGCTCATTCGCATATAGCCCAGGTGTATGGAGAACCATGTGCCCAAATAGGCCCCAGCTGCATAATATTTAACTCATGAAGACCTCATTGTATAACCAGTCTGAATTTTATAAAGAGGACCTTTCACCGCTCCTGACATGCCTATTTTAATAGCTACATGCATTCCCCATGTAATAATAATTCTGGAGCATCTATTCTCATGGCTCTATGTTGTGCCATTCCTTTATTATGTCTACTAGAAGTTATGAATGAATTGCTAGCACTCTGCAGTAAGGGTACAGAGGGGAGGTAACCAGTTGGGGGTGTGTACCTGCACACTCTGACAATGGCAGCACTGATTGGATAGAGTAAGTCTGTGCAGGAACACACCCCCCCCCCCCAACTGGTTACCTCCCCTCTGTACCCTTACTGCAGACTGCTAGCAATTCACTCATAACTTCTAGTAGACATAATAAAGGAATGGCACAACACAGAGCCATAAGAATAGATGTTTCAGAATTCTTATTACATGGGGAAAGCATGAAGCTATTAAAACAGCCATGTCAGGAGTGGTGAAAGGTCCTCTTTAGTAGCTGCACGGCACCTTCAACACCATGTGGACATTAAGAATTCAGGCCTATAGGCCCCTTGAAGACAAACGTGAGCGGATTATGTCCGGATGCTTTGCGGATGCGTTCAGTGAAAACTGTGCGATTTCGCAAGTACATTCAGTTTTGTTTGCGATTGCGTTCAGTTGTTCAGTTTTTATCGCGTGGGTGCAATGCAATTTAATGCGTTTTTCACACGCGTGATAAAAAACTGAATGTTTACAAACAAGATCTCTTAGCAACCATCCGTGAAAAATGCATTGCATTCTCACTTGCTTGCGGATGCGATTTTCACGCAGCCCCATTCACTTCTATGGGGCCAGGGCTGAGTGAAAATTGCAGAATATGGAACATGCTGCGATTTTCACGCAAAGCACAAGTGATGCGTGAAAACCAAGGCTCATGTACACAGATCCATTGAAATGAATGGGTCCGGATTCTGTGCGGGCACAATGCGTTCGCATCACGCATTGCACCTGTACGGAATACTCACTTGTGTGAAAGGGGCCATACAGTGTGGTCTTCATTAGTTAAATATGAGGTAGCTGTGCCCTAATTGGCCACATGGTTATCGACTGCAGCCACTCTCTGAACGGCTCACAGCAGCTCCATGTGGTCATACCCTTAGGGTAGGACAACACGGAGTCCACGGGTTGCAGTGTGGCAGTGCAGCCATAAAAAATAATGGGGTCGTAGAGCAGGTTTTCTGCATCTGTGACCCAGAACTGCACAAAATCCAGCAGGGTCCAATCCTTTTGCTCTTCTGGGGTCGGAGTTGCAGCAAACCTGAGCGACACACTGTGACTCCATTAATTTCTATGGATTCCCTGCCACACTGTGATACTCCATAGTGCAACAGAAGTTACACCCGAGATGTCCATGTAACCCCCCAGCCTTAAATTTGTTAAGACGACATAGAAGTAACTATTTTGTAGAGGGTGGTTTTGTTTGGTCTCGGCAGTGCATTAAGTAGAGATTTATCAGGAGGCAGTTGTCAGACCACCAGGGGGTACTTAGTTTCTGTTCTGAGTAATAAGAGCCAAAAATTAAAGAGGGTCAGTCCTCTCAGAAAAAAACATTTTGAGCACCAGGGTTGTTTCCTAAGCTTAGAAAGGAGCTAGAGAAAAGTGAAAGGTTTTTGGAACATTTTATAAAACAAAAAAAAATACACAAAAAAAACCCAATCAAATCCAACTTTGCAGTTTGCTTTTAAAGAGAATGTTTGTTACCACCTGGAACTGTGCATTTACCCATAGCCACATACGTCACTGGCACTTTAAGAATGCTAATGCTGACTCGCCAATAAAAAACTTAGGCAGGGTACTGGCTGACCTGAAAAAGACTAGTCCTGTATGGAGACTCACTGGAAGTACACCATGGAGACTTATTGGCAATGCTCCATGGGAAAACAATATGCAAAGTGGCATCCCATGAGAAAAGAGAACCATCTTTCTAGCACCACCTTGTGGAGGTGGCACCCTTCCAGTAAGTCTCCATACAGGGGTGGTCTCTTTATGGACAGCCAGCACCCTGCATCCAAGGTATCAGACTCAGCCAGAATCTACTTCATACAGATGAGGGGTATACACCCTGAAACAGCTGTCTACGGGTGGATATTTAGCTATTTTCTCTTGTCATATCCAAAGGCTTGTTAAAAAAATTATCAGATTTTGACTTGTAAGTTTACACTTCCACAAGGTGGCGCTAGCAAGATGGTTGTCTTTTCTTAGGTGACACATCTTTGCACACTAAGGAGCTTGAAATTTGTTGTCTACATGCAGTAGCCCAGAAAAGGGTCACAACAAAGGGTTAATTAATGTAATGTTATATCGCTAGGTTAAATATTGTGTTTTATTATATTTGTGTACCTAATAGCATCTTATGAACAATTAAAAGTTAACACCTTGGCTCATCCTTTTAAGTTGCCAGAAGATGAACCTGGGTCCATGTCCTTGTTAGTCAGAGAGATAGAGAAAGAGAGAGACCAGTTCTGACGGAGGAACCGTGAAGACCTACATGAGCAAGGTCCTCAGAGCTAGGTCCGAGATCACAGAACCTTTATCTCTGAGACTTCTACAACCAAGGAAGCTACTTTACCATTAAAGTGCTCAAGAGAGAGGGGAAGGCGAAAGTCCAGAATCTACAAGACCGTGCACTGGAGTCAGTCAGCAAGGTAGTGTGCACGTTTATGGCTGAAAGACTTTGCTGCTGTGAGAAGGAATATTAGCAATGCACCCTTCCACGCTTTGAGATGGTTTGTCCAATTGTCCATCTTTTATCTGCATCCCCTCAGCTTGGGAACTGCAGAAACAGTTAGCAAGAACCTCAATGCCATCTATAGTTCTGCAGAGAGACTTTAGAGAGACAGAGAGAAGGAGTACTGCAACCTCCAACACTGCTGATATCTACATGTTGCTAATATCAAGGAATTGTACTGTGATCTTCCTGGAACTGTGCTTTGTTACTACAACTCCTATTCTGCACTTTAATATAGAGAGACTTATTTACACCTACTACCCTGGTTATTGACTCCACCATTCGCTGGCCAGTCCGGCTACTCTCCTGCTTTGCACCGAGAACAATACCTAACACCAACGGTCCCCCAACCACCAGGGGAGCCCAAATACCAGGGAGTGCCCTGATAGAAGAAGGGGCGTGCGCTCCTGTCACTGCATGGTCCTAGGGACTGCCAGTATGAGGATCGCCACTGTGATTTGCGAGTACAACTACCACTGCCAGAGCCACTACCGCTCCCATCCTCCATCTGCTCCTCCTGGATACAGTCCTAGGAGATCTCAGAGCATCATATACAACTTTTCAGGGCAATTGGAGCATTTTTGATTTTTGTCAAATTTATCCAGACCCAAACCCAATCATCTGTCTGATTTTCAAAAATTTCAAGATATTCACTTCTCACTAGTAGTAGCATTTGCCACCATGGTACCACTGGGTGTTAGAGCACAGACACCAAGTGTAACATTGGATTCTGTATATTTTTTTGCTTTAATCAAAATGAAGACTGCAACAGCACCTGCATCCACCAGATACACTGAAGCATTATAATAAGGTAGGTGCACAGGTGTACGTATCCCTTTAAGGATAGCTCTGTTTAGCTGGAATATTTGCCTATTTCAGTAGGTACAGTGGAAACTGCAGAGCCTGACAGCCTGAACCTAGAGCTGCATTTTTTTTTCAGCTAATGATTCAAGCTGCCAAATGTTTTCTGTATTAAAATTCATAGAGTCTAATTTTCTTTTCCTATTGAGACGACTGCTACGAAGCATAATTTGCAAAACAAATGGTTGTTTTCTAGGTTTTAGATACACTTGTGTATAGCAGTTTTATCAAGTAGTTAACATATCCTGACTCTGAAGACTGAGCACGGCTTCTCTTTACACGGGGATTTCTCTATGTTATATACGGTTTTATATATGATGAAATGTACTTCTTGAAACATTGCGGGTTTCCATCCCTAGGGTTCTTTGACAATAAGCTTATAACAAAGTGTCCTCCTTCTGGGACTTCAACCAACCTGCTGGGAAACCTGATCATTATCTGGATAATGCAGAACAGCACACGTCTTCTGGAGTTAGAGGCGCTCTTTGTAACTGCTCTTAAAGGGGTTGGTGACCCAACTTAAGGATAGGTCATCAAGATCTGATCAACGGGGGTCCAACTCCCAGCATCCGCTGATTAGCTGTTTAAAGAAGCTGCGGGGCTCAGGTGAGTGCTGCAGCTAGGTTCATTGATCACATGGCCTAGGTGCATTCATGTGAAAGGGCCTGAGCTGCAATACCAAGCACAGCCACTATACAATGTATGGCACCATGCCTGGTAAGCTGTTAGGAGGCCGAACACAGTCACCTGTTCGATGTGAGGGATGCTGGGTAGAGGTGAGCGAAGTTTTGCAAAATTTGATTTGGCTGATTCACCAAAGTTGACCAAGAAATTCGATTCCTTCCAGGGGATTTCGTCACAAATGGCTAAAAATCAGGTATGCCCAGGCCACTCTGTCTAATCATGTTCTTCTCACTCAGTGGCCCATTCTCATTGTAAAGGCTTGAAAACCTGGTTTGAATACACCGTTACCTGTACGTCGAGCTTTGGCACATAATCCTTTTGGTTCTGTATCCCTTATGACCCGGTGCTGACTTTATTACGCCCGGGTCACTAGCGTTGGATCTAATCGTGTAACCCCATCATGAGGCCAGGTCCTTAGAACCCGCCTGAAGATGACGACACCTAGCCGTTATGGGAGCGTGGACTGGTAAGTGCATGACAATAACTCATGGAAACGTAAAAAAAATGCAACTTACCACGCCAAGAATTGCATATATGGCTACTTCTATAAATACTGTGGTGGTTTTTCTCCAGTTCTGCACGGGTCTTACCCCTTTGTGGTAGCCATCCATAAGGTAGTCTGAGAGCTCCACCAGTGCTGACTTATTGGATTTCAGTTCATATGACTCTGGTTCAAGGATGAAAAAAAAATTAACATTTATATACTGCATTATATATATATCTACTGTATGTGTGTAACACGTGCTGCTTCCGCTTTCTCCGCTACAACAAGTTATTACCTAGTATTTTATCCCTAACTCTTCAAAAAGAGCTTCTGCAGCAGCTGAGGATACTGTGTTCCTGAAAATATGTCACTATATCTACTGAACACACATATAAGTCATGCCCCCCTCTTTCTATACGTCCATATACAATATGTGCGTGTACAAATATGCACAGCATATAACTATATGGAATGAGGTAATGATATGCAGCATATATTAATACACGGGTATCACAACTCATTATAGTCGGTTGGTGGTGGTGGGGGGGGGAAACTAATAAGTAAAAGTGCCCTAATGGGACTCTAAGATATAGAAGGAGAAGGGGGAGGAGGAGGAGAAGTTACATAGTTACATAGGTAATACTGTTGAAAAAAGACATAAGTCCATCAAGTACAACCAAGGGATAGGTGGGGATGCGAATCCCAGAAGGAAGTGAGACTCAGATTTCTACACATTTTCATAAGCATTAGGCCCCATGCACACGACCGTTGTTTGTTTCCGTGTCCGTTACGTTTTTTTTCACGGATAGGATGCTTCCCCATTCATTTCAATGGGTCCGTCAAAAAATGCGGATGGTCAACCGTTTTTGTTCCGCATCCGTGATCCGTGTTTTCATTCCGTCAAAAAAATAGTGCATGTCCTATTTTTTTCACGTTTGCGGACAAGGAAAGGCATTTTTACAATGGATCTGCCATAAAAATCGGATCCGTCAAAAAAAAAGGGTCCCCGTCATCCGTTTTTTTTGACGGACGCAAAATTTCAAGGAGGAGCGGACGCGGAGGCAGGCAACGGTCGTGTGCATGTAGCCTTAATGTCATTTACTTTAAAGAATTCATCTAAACCCTTTTTAATACTGTCCACTGTTCCTGCTGTGACCATGTCCTGAGGAAGTCTATTCCACAGATTCACAGTTCTTACAATAAAGAAGCTTTGACGCTTCTGGAGACGGAACTTTTTCTTCTCCAGTCGGAAGCAGTGCCCCCTTGTCTTTTGAGGGCATTTGACATGGAACAGTTTTTCTCCGTATTTTTTGTATGGCCTATATTTGTGTAGGTTAATCATGTCCCCCCTTAGACGTCTCTTCTCAAGGCTAAATATATTTAATTATTTTGATCTTTCCTCATAACTTAGACCCTCCATGCCTCTTGCCTCCTAACATTAAAAAAAATAAAAATAAAAATAGATTTAACGACCATTTCAAATCTCGCTGTATTTACTCCAAAATGATACGAAAAGCTGATCTGTAAAGCCCGGATGCACTCACCTGTATATGGGAAGAGCACAAGCAGGATAAGCACAGTCACCATAGTGGCCGTTACCTCCAGAGAAGGATCCAGACTTATAGTTCATGCCCAGTGCCTGATGATCTTAGTCGGTATTCACACAAGGATTCTTAGTTTAATTTTATACCGCTCTCTCCTCCCCGTCACAAAACCTGATCACTTGCACGTCATCTTTCAGTGGTGCTTACTGCAAGTACCCTTTATGTTCTCCTGATATACACAGTCCACCCCTGGAACGGCTCCTCCTTATAATCAGAGGGCCGACCCCTCCCTGTGTATTACTGTTGTTACAGCCATGTCATAATGATCATACTACAGATTTATGTGTTTCGTCGTTTAGTGGTCTGTTCACATTACCACTTGAAGTCTTTTTTTTTTTTGCTTGGCGGAGGGGGGGGGGGAGGTCTGAAAGACAACATTGTAAGGCCTCATGCACACGGCCATATGTATTTTGCGGTCCGCAAAAAACAGATCCGCAAAAAATACGGATGACGTCCGTGTGCATTCCGTATTTTGCCAAATGGAACAGCTGGCCCCTAATAAAACAGTCCTATCCTTGCCCGTAATGCGGACAATGATATGTTCTATTTTTTTGCGGAACGGAAGTAACTTCTGTTTTTTCAGACCCATTGAAATGAATGGTTCCATATACGGTCCGCAAAAAACCTGGAACAGACACGGAAAGAAAATACGTTCGTATGTATGAGGCCGTAGCCTATGGAGCATTTATAAATGAGAGTGATGACTCCAGCCCATTAAGTGAGGGTCCCAATACTAGAGGGACGGCCACTTCCCGCTGCAGGTTCAATAGAGAGGTGGTCGCAGCACATGGAGGCTTGCTCAGGACTACACAGCGATCTTGGGAGTGACAGCTGCATTACTAAGGACCTCAGTGAAGCAGGGGAGCCATGGAAATCAATGGGGTTGCAGTGCGACTCTCAAGTTGCCACACTGCAACCCTGAAATTAGAAAAAATCCAACCCTACTGGATTTTTTTCGATTGGTTGCGCAACTTGAGAGTAGCACTGCAACCCCATTCATTTCTATGGCTGACCTGCTACACAGCGATCCTTAGTTGGCCTCAATTGTCAAACTGCTCAGGGTTTGCTATAATTGTGTTCAATTTAAGAATTTGTGAACTTATTAAATCAGTAACACAACGCTGGACGCACGTCGCTACAATGTGTCAGCGTAGGAGAAAAGCATTAGGCCAGGGCTGAGGCTGTGTATACGACTGTATCCTGTAGATCCCTCAGATTCAGTTCGGGAGAACTTTTCCAGAGACTAGTGTTGGGCGCCAATATTCGCTTTGCAAATTTTAATTGCGAATATCGCCATTTTGAGAATTTGCAAAGATTTAGAATACAGTGCTATATATTCGCATTCGTGAATATTCTAGATTTTTTTTTCCTCTAAACCCATGATCCCTCCCTGCTTCTTGCTTGTTGGCCAATGAGAAGGCTGCAATGTCTTTGTCTGAGCTTAGCAACATCCCTACCAAGCAATAGGAAAGTTGCCTACCCCTTACTATATAAGAACAGTATTTTGCAGTTCTGAGAGAGAGCAGTGTCATTGCTGTGCTCTGTGCTTAGCTGTGTCATTACATTAGATAGTTAGTTAGTTAGCTCATATATAATACAGATAGTTGGTGGGAGATAGTCAGTGTAGGTTAGATTGTGATATAGTGTAGCTGGTTCAAGTGCAGGGTGTTAGGTAGTGTGCTAGGTTCTGCTGTCCATACATACATGCTACATACATAGTGCTGTAATGTCACAAGTTCACAACAATACTTAGTGCACCAAGCACTAATATGTAGTCAGACCTGCTAAAATGTGAAGTTAACCGTATTGCGCCAAAATATACGCATCATTAATTGCGCAATTGCGAATAGGAGCACTCTATAGAGGTGCACTATATTTGCATATAAAGCTATTGTAATGTTCTGCCGTGCCAACCATTTTCTCCAGTCTCAGGAAAGTTCTAGCAGCTTGAAAAATGTAGCAATAGTGACCCACGCCTGTATTTTGAGCGCAATACGTGCATATTACATTGCCGATTTTCGCAATCAAGAAAATAATTGCGAATTCATAAATTCGAGAATTCATGGCGAATATTCACCCAAATATTTGCGAAATATCACAAGTTCGAATATTGCCCCTGCCTCTCATCAATACCAGAGACACTGACTTTTCGAAGCCTTTAAGGTTCATTCACACGACAGTATTTTTGGTCTGCATCCGATCAGCATTTTTGCGGATAGGATGCGGACCCATTGAATTGAACTGAAAAATGTGGACAGCACGCCAAATGTCTGTTCCGTAGCCCTGCAAAAAAAAAAAATAGAAAGTGTCCTATTCTTGTCTGTTGCGGATAAGGATAGGCAACAATGCCTATCCTTATCCGCAACAGACAAGAATAGGACACTTTCTATTTATAATGGATCCACAAAAAATATGGATAGAACACGGATGTCACACGGACGCCATTCGTATTTTTTGCGAATCTGCGTTTTGCGGACCGCAAAATACATATGGTCATGTGAAAGAGGCCTTAAAGTCCTTTCCATTCAGGCAGAATGAATCCGTATGTGAATCAAATTTCTTGGCTGGTTTGGATGAAACAACCCAAAATTAATTTTAGAAAACTCGTTCATCTTAGGTCAGAGTGATCAGAGTGATCAGAGTTATCAAAGTGAAGGTTACAATGAAACATAACATCTATTGCAAAGCTGGAGTCAGATAAATCCGGATCTACCATTGACTATAGGGGCATCCTTACCTCTGCACAGGTCACAGAGCATGCCCACAACACTCTCCCACTGAAGTCTCTGATGCATTTTCTGACATCTTTCTTAGGCTACTTTTATACTTGCATTGTTGTTTTCCGGTATTGAGATCCAGCAGAGGATCTCAATACTGGAAAAAAATAATTTCTGTTTAGTCCTCATGGCATTCTCAATGGGAAGAAATGTGTTCAGGATGGATCAGGAATGGATGTCTTCAGTTCCAGCAGCATTCCGTTTTGTGACCGGACAGAAAACCACCACAAGCTGCAGTTTTGTGTCCGGTCTGTGAGACAGTGACAGGTCTCATTCTGGTTACTGGTAAGGCAGGGGTCGATAGTGCTGTCCACACCCCTATTCCACCACAGGTGGGACAGCTGGAGGTATCAGGATGAGCCATGGAGGCTCTGGAAGAGAGTTTGAAGCAGAGACCTGGGATGGCTCTGTGAGGTGGCCTCAGCTGGGCAAGGCTGAGGGACCACGAGGCTTGGTATAGCCTGGTCTTGGGGGGGACAAGGCAACACCTGGTAGTGGGTTGCATGGGTCCTAGTCAGGCGGATTAGTGAGCCCAAATCCCCCAAGGGACTTTGTTGCTGCACGGCCTAGGGACTGGAGGACTGTAAGCCTGGGAGGGCTGGAGGACTACAAGGCGCATGAGTTCCAGGAGTGAACTGTGACCAATAGCGAGGTAGGGACACTGTGTATGTTTAGTTAGGACCCAGCCGGGCAACGCGTTTATTTTCTGTACAGTTTATGTTGTGCTGGAACCAAATAAATGCACTGTTTGGACATTGATACCGTGTGTCCTGAAGATACTTATGAAAGTGACCCCCGAAACCGAGCTAATCCCCTACAGGTCATAGAAACAGAACAAACTGCATCCGTCACTAAAAACTATGTAAGTTAATGGTGACAGATCAGTTTTTTTTTTAAGAGCCTAAAAGATTCTATACCCATTCACTAACAATGTATTTAGTGCCGGATCAATTTTTTTTTCTGTTTTGATTTCACACAACCGCATTCTAACAGAATGCATGCATCCTGATGTGCGAAATCAAAACGGATCGGTTTAATTCAAGTATTGAGATCCTCTGCCAAATCACAATACCGTGATTAACAGCGCAAATGTAAAAGTAACCTTACGGTTAAGCACTACTCCAGCCGTCTGACAAAGCAGGACACGGGGTACGGATTGTTTTACTTCCATATTTTATTTATAGGAATTCGGGTGAGAATTTCGAATATAGCCCTTTGACAGGCATGTGACATTAGGGAGTGTCAGTGGTAGCTATGTCTTTTTGAAAAGGAACTAGTGCCACAGTGGTCCAAGGGTTGAAGCCCTAAGACCACCACCGCCCATTGGGCACAGTGCCATTGTTGGGGCTGAGTCTGGTACTACATCTCAGTCCCAGTTACTGTAAGTGCTGCAGCCCCCTCATTCTGACAATTATCTGCTACGGAAAGACCATCAACATTAAATGGCCCAGTTTCTCAAACCTCACTACTCTCCTCTTCTATCCCCCACCGATCCATGCAGATGCTTCGGCAGCAGTCCCAGTATTTGACTTTAGTGGTCCCTTGCCTTCTTATTGCTGAATAGTGATGTCGGTAGTATGGCTTGTGACCCCTTAGGTTCCAGCTGCTGGAGCTTCTGTGCTGGACTGGTGGGGAAGGGGGGTGAATATTTTTTATAGCATTTGCTGCTGTTGCTTTTTTTATTTAATTTTTAGAGTCTGGATAAGCCTTATAAAGTCTCAGAAAAGCACTTTAAAGGGGTTGTATCGAAATAAGGTATTTTTGGCAACATTTCAATTATCCAGATAACAGTATAACAATTAACTCTTATCCAGTGACCCGGTACTGGGGTACTGCATCAGTAGTGACGTGACTGATTTACATAGTAAATGATTTGTATGGGATTGAGTTTTAGGGTATATTAACCCCTTAAGAACTGAGCAATTTTTTGTGTTTTTCTCTCCATCCTGGAGCCATAACTTTTTTTGCATTTCTGTCTACATAGTCATATGAGGGAATATTTTTGGGGGACAAGTCCTACTTTCTAATGGTACCATCTTGAAATATATATATCATGTATTGAGAGGATGAGGCGGGCCAGAGGGGTGGAGACAGGGTGGGGTGGCACCAGGGCAGAGCCAGGGTGTGGTCAAAGGACCACACAAAATGTGTCTGTACGGGGCCCAAAAATTCATGTCAGCCCTGCAGTAATTCACTCAGACCTACCAAGGTGCCTATGGATTTTGCAATCTAATTTCCCAATGTCAGGAACATAGTCCTGGGGCAATGTCATAGGATTTTGCAAGAAATCTCTTCCATAGTTCATACAGCTGGTATTATTTCATATGTTGGCAGTCTGTTTAGACTGCATTTGTGGGAGGGGCGGAGGCTCTACTTAAACCAGGCACAGCCCCACCTAGGGGCGGGCGTTTTCTCAGTTGCACAGGGGATGCTGGTGTGTCAGCAGGGTGCACTTTCCTCTGCTAGGAAGTTTCTTCCCTACAGTATGGACCTGGAATGGAGCTTTTCTTCTGCCCGTGGCTACCGTAGGGACGCGTGCGCCATGTATGTAAGTTAATTGAGCCGTGTCCGTCTCTCCGGCCGGCTGGAATCTGACCTTTCTTGCGAGCGGGAGGCATCGCCTCAAAATCGTCTGCCTCAGCTTCTTAGGTTCGTTTTGTCGGAGTTAAACTATTCTTTTCACTTTGTTTGTTTAGGTAATCTGGTTTAGTTCCCCTTCTATCTCATGTGTTTTACATTCACTTTGTTTCGCTTTAAAAAGTTACTTCAGCCTGCGTGCGGTAGGGAAGGTTTACCTGGGCTGCATGTGATGGAGATTGGATGCAGCTGTTGCTTGTTACGGCTCTTGCAATAGCATATACTTCCCATGGGACCCGCCCCTCCCCCGCAATCAGGGCTGCGTGTATGCTTCAACTCTTTACGCCAGGTTTCGCCCTGTCAATTGAGACGCTGCCTTCTCATGTCTGCTCTTTCAACATGCTCATTTCCGAGCGGTGCTCTCGTCCGCTCTCGCATCACGTTTACGCTCCACGCATGGTCACAACAGTGGGTAAATCTGTCTTATTCCCTGTGCATTATTTATTTTTCTGTCATCCTGTTTTTTGCATTCATACCGCTTTTGCTTTCATATGTTTGCTTGCACCACACTCAGACTGGTGTTACACGTCCACTGTTGCTTAGGCCCATTGCATGAGCGCGTTCATGTCACCGTTACAGTTTGTTTATGCCTCGTTCACTGCAGGCTGCGGTCATACCAAATTTTACGTTTGGCCTATTGCCAGAGTTGGGGTTCACACTACCGCTGTGACGCCAGGGTTTCACTTTCACGCTTACGTCTCAATGTTCCCGCCCATCCACGGCCGCATCTCACGTCTGCTGTTACAGCAAGTTAATACTTCTTTCACGCTCTAGCTGAGTTCACACATTTACTGTTACATCTAGTACTACACTCCATTCCCTGCTAGAACTGCGTCCATGCGTTCGCTGTCGCGACGCTATCTTACTCCGCTCACATTCAGGTCTGTATTTTGGTTATACCATGTTTTTAGGTTTTACTCATTCCAGGTCCACGGTTCACCCATTTGCTGGCACACCATGCTCCCATTCAAGCCACATTCTCCCGTAACTTTCTACGTCACGGTTGTTTTATTCGCTTGTCACACTGAGGCAGCTGGCGGCTCCGGTGCCACTCTCCCGTCAAACATGACGGGCATCAATGGTCATTTCCTTTACATCTGGTTTTTCTGCGCGTATACATCAAGTGGGTCTTTGCTCTAGTTGCTAGCAAAAAAAAAAAAAAATCCTGTCTGCTCCCCTTTACTTCTGGTTTGTATTCACTAAGATTGTTCCCACTGCCCCAGTTCAATAAGCAGCCTCTCAGCTGGGGTCCGTGGGTCATTAGGGTTTGAGCTTCCGACTCACTACTGTTTCTTTCAAGTTTTTCAGTTCTTTGTCGCCACAAGGACTTCGCAAGTCGCAATGCATCAGGTTTTGGTTGTACTCTCTCTTCTCAGTTTCATATTCCACGTTTGCATTTCTAAGTTATATGGCTGGTTTTAGTTTTATGCTTATGCCCGTTGTTCGGATTACTAATGTCCATACCTGTCAGTAGTCTCGTTCCTTTCCAGGCTACTTTAGACGTCCCAATCATCCTAGTAGTTGCTTTTTCCATCATGTTGGGCTCACTCTTATTTACCTTTACTCATCACGTACGTCTCGGACGGCCTCATGGCCACAGGGGCCCCTTGATTGCTTTGCCCGCAAGGCCGCAGGGGCCCCTTAATTGCTTGGGCCGCCAGGCAGTGGCGACCCTTGATTGCTTTGGCCTCATGGCCGCGGAGGCCCCATAACGGCTGGCCTCAGGGAGTAGGGATTCCATGACCGTTTCGACCCCATGGTGTCGGGGGCATGATGACTGCTTCGGCCCCTTGGCATCGGGGTCCCGAGGACTACCTTGGTCTCACGGCTTGGGGACCTCATGACTGCTTTGGTCTCATGGCTCTGGGGGTCCCATGATTGTCTTGGGCTCATGGCGCTAGGGTCCGCATGTCTGCTTGGCCGCATGCCTTGTGGGCCCCATGGCTGCTTGGCCTCAGGACTTGAGGTCCTCGCGATTTCTGTGGCCTCATTGCTTCGGGGGCCCATGTTTGCTTTGGCCTCATGGCTGTGGGGGCCCCCTGCGGTGGCTTGGCCCTCATGGCTTGGGGGCCCTATGATTACTTGGCCTTAGGATTTGGGGGGCCCCATGTTCGCTTTTCCTTCATGGCTTGGGGGCCCCTGACTGTTTCGGCCCAATGGCTTGAGGGCTCGCTGACTGCTCCGGCTCCATGGCTTCGGGGGCATGATGATTGCTTCGGCCCCATGGCTTTGGGGGGAACGACGACTGCTACGGCTCCATGGCTTCAGGGGCACGATGACTACTTCGGCTCCATGGCTTCGGGGGCACGATAACTGCTTCGGCTCCATGGCTTCGGGGGCACGATGACTGCTTCGGCTCCATGGCTTCGGGGGCACAATGATTGCTATGGTTTCGGGGGCACGATGACTGTTTCGGCTCCGGGGGCACAACGACTGCTTTGGCTTCAGGGGCACGATGACTACTTCGGCTCCATGGCTTCGGGGGCACGATGACTGCTTCGGCTCCATGGCTTCGGGGGCACGATGACTGCCTCGGCTCCATGGCTTCGGGGGCACGACGACTGCTTCGGCCCCATGGCTTCGGGGGCACGATGACTGCTCGGCTCTATGGCTTCGGAGGCTCGATGACCGCTTCGCCCCTATGGCGTGGGGATCGATGACTGCTTCGCCCCTATGGCTTCGAGGGCATGACGATTGTTTCGGCCCCATGGCGTCGGGGCTCGATGTCTACCGCTCCTATGGCTGCGGGCTCGATGACTGCTTCGGCTCCATGGCTTTGGGGGAACGACGACCGCTTCGGCTCCATGGCTTCGGGGGCACGATGACTGCTTCGGCTCCATGGCTTCGGGGGCTCGATGACTGCTATGGCTCCGGGGGCACGATGATTGTTATGGCTCCGGGGGCACAATGACTGCTTCGGCCCCAGCGCTTCGGGGGCATGATGACTGCTTCGGCTCCATGGCTTCGGGAGCACGATGACCGCTTCGGCTCCATGGCTTCGGGGGTAAGATGACTGCTTCGGCTCCATGGCTGCGGGAGCACGATGACCGCTTCGGCTCCATGGCTTCGGAGGCTCGATAACCGCTTCGCCCCTATGGCGTGGGGATCGATGACTGCTTCGCCCCTATGGCTTCGAGGGCATGACGATTGCTTCGGCCCCATGGCGTCGGGGCTCGATGTCTACTTCGCTCCTATGGCTGCGGGCTCGATGACTGCTTCGGCTCCATGGCTTTGGGGAATCACGACCGCTCGGCTCCATGGCTTCGGGGGCACGATGACTGCTTCGGCTCCATGGCTTCGGGGGCTCGATGACTGCTATGGCTCCGGGGGCACGATGATTGTTATGGCTCCGGGGGCACAATGACTGCTTCGGCCCCAGCGCTTCGGGGGCATGATGACTGCTCGGCTCCATGGCTTCGGGAGCACGATGACCGCTCGGCTCCATGGCTTCGGGGTAAGATGACTGCTTCGGCTCCATGGCTCGGGAGCACGATGACCGCTTGGCTCCATGGCTTCGGGGGCAAGATGACTGCTTCGGCTCCATGGCTTCGGGGGCACCATGACCACTTCGGCCCCATGGCTTCGGGGCACCATGACCGCTCGGCCCCATGGCTTCGGGGCACGATGACTGCTTCGGCCCCATGGCTTCGGGGGCACCATGACTGTTTTTCGTCCTGCCTGGTGATCTACCTGGTGGGTTGAACTTCTGCGCATCCAGGTCGATTGGCCCAAATGTCTCACACCCATATCTGCTTCTTTGTTCATCCGGGTGCAGGCCACTTTCCAAAGTCTGTTGGTGGTGCATCCATTGTCCGCCACGCTTCCCAGGTGTACTCTTCCACAACGGAGCTCAGCCTAGCAAGGGTCACCTGCCATGCGGGTCAGGCGACTTTTTAAGTAACATTAGCCTGTCCGGTATTCAGGCTAGACCCTCGGTTTCAATTAGTACGCATATTATCAAGGCCATTGTCATAGTTATAACTTCCTGCGGTCTGCCAGTTCAGGTATCGTGCGTACATATGCATTCGTTCTGCATGCCACGGGTGGTATCGCTGTACGGCTCCACCCCCAGGCAGTCCTTTGCATTGTGCCCTCCTGTTCTTTAGTCCCCTCGGCAAACATCATTTATTATTTACCATGTTGTTCTGCTTCACAGTCGTAATTTCCTTGGCTGGTCTCTCCTTATCACCACATAGCTTTCCACCAGACTCTCCTCTTATGGCACCACACGCCCTGCCGGTTCCACCGTCGCTTTGCTCCCTCTGCCGGGCACTTGCTTTAATGCACTGCTCCTCGGCTGGAGAGTCTTTTACTGTACGGCTACCTTCACTGGATAAGTCGGATATGCTTACTCTCCGGGTTTAGTCTTTACTACACTGTCCCTCTTCTGGACAGGCTTCTTTACAACACGGCTACTTCTGGCGGACTTTGGGTGCCGCATGGATTATTTCCGTTTGCTCCTCATTTCTGCATTGCTTCCTTTGCTGGTCTCTCCTCGTTACCATTCCGTTCCCTCTGCGGACAATTTAGTGCTTGGCAGGGATTGTGGTAGGTCATTTGCTATGCTCTGCTTACAGGGAGCTGATTCCAGAAACATACTAATAGTCTTATTTGTGGTACATACAGGATGGGCAGTGGCGCCACTGCTGCCTCATATAACGTATCGTCATTGTCATTAGGAGCATGGGCCAACCCCGGGTGTCATAGCTCTTGTTCATTTCGTTAGGCCCTTGTTCTCTAACTCAACGTCCTTAGCCCGTCACATTTCAATCATACACATTCAATTATTTATGTCACACTTAGGCTTCTGTTTTAAACCTATTGTCTGTACTTGTCGCATTCTTCATCCTACGTTTTCAATCACCATAGTTGGTTGCCCGCTCGTGTTTTTCTTCACGTTCAATAATCAATGTGGCCAGCTCACGAACCCCTGCCTGGTCGACAGATCACCTGTCTGGCTATGCTCCCCCAGGACCAGACTTTAATTTCCAGAGTTCAAGTCATTGGTGTCATCGGCCACCTTCAGGTTCTCGTGCCGAATGACACTCATCATTAGGTGTCACCGGCCACGTTGGTCTGGTCTCGTGTTCACGATATTCGCCTGTCAGGTTTTTCAGGAAATATAGTTATTTTGAGGATCGCCTATCACATCGGTCAGGCCCATGACGTAATCCCGCCTGTACTTTCTTCAGGCCACTTTTTAGTTTATTTTCTTGTTTACCCCTCATATTTGTCAGTTGTATTACCATGCCGGTTACGTTTTCAATCAGCCAGGTCTGCGAACTAAATCACCAGCAGCTTATCGCAATCGCACTCCTTCACTCACGTGAGGGCATCGACAGGATTCCATTTACTACGTTCTTAGCTTATTGCTTTACTTCCTTTCCTGGCCTACATGGTATTCTTCGGGCCCTTCTTTCCATAGTCTAGACAGTTAGGCTCTCAGTTCTCCAGTCTCATAAGGCTAGGGGATTTTGTCGGTGCTCGCACCACAACCAAGTCTTCAGGTTTAGCTAGTATCGTCCACGCTTCCTTCTGAAGCGTTTCCAGTTCCTCCCTCGTGCATTGGGGCAGTATCTGCGACATTCAGCATTCTGTCCTGGCTCTATCCACAGGACGGATGCAGGCGTCATTATGGTTGACTTACGTATCCGAACTCTCGTGGGAGACATTGCTTCGCAGTTTGGATCAGGGGTTTCTTTGCACAGGCCATTCAAGTCTCTTTTCACCCTACATGGCTGGTTTTGCCCCCTTTTATAGGCCTACCCACGGACATGGCTACCGGCACACCACTAGCCATTTAGTTAGGTAAGACGCGTCTTGCAGTTACGGTGGGTCTCGGTGTTTAGCACACTAGGGCTCTTCGGCTTTCGTGTCCGTAGCCCTGACCACAAGTTGGCAGTCTGTTTAGACTGCATTTGTGGGAGGGGCGGAGGCTCTACTTAAACCAGGCACAGCCCCACCTAGGGGCGGGCGTTTTCTCAGTTGCCCCACCCTCCCTCCCTTTCTATTTTCACTTCTACAGGGTATGCCCCCTTTTATAGGCCTACCCACGGACATGGCTACCGGCACACCACTAGCCATTTAGTTAGGTAAGACGCGTCTTGCAGTTACGGTGGGTCTCGGTGTTTAGCACACTAGGGCTCTTCGGCTTTCGTGTCCGTAGCCCTGACCACAAATAAAATATAGACCATATTGTATCATCAACAGGTTTAACTGGTTTATCTAATTTGATCCCTGTGAGCTTCAGTTAGACAGGAAGATCTTCTAGGCATCTAGCTGGCCAAACTAACCCTATTTTTAAAGATTTTTTTACCGTAAAATTGAAGCAAACTTGTTCCAAGAAGTTGGGAGAACAAACCTGTTAGGTCGGTTCTGAGCTTAAACTTATGAATAAGGTCAGTAGAAAAGTGTTATCTACTCAGAACCATAGCCTAAATCCAGTATTACACTGGCCGATTGTTGGCCAGATCATCAGTAACGAGCGTTCGTAGGAACACTCGTTAGCAATGATCGGGCAGTGTAAATGTAATGCCGATTACCGATGAATGAGCCAAATGCTCATTCATCGGCTTATTCGATCATTTGTGCATCATAAAAATTGTTTCCCAGTGGCAGATCTGCTGCTGGTAAACAAGTCAGTATGGGGAAGAGCTACGTCATTAGGGTATGCTCCTCCCTATACTCTGGAGGAAATCGCTGCATGTAAATACAGCGGTCTCCTCCACCAGCAATCAGCAGATTGTCAGGAAGGAATGCTGCTCTGTCATCCCATGTAAAGGGACCCTTAGGTGCAGAGGTAGCAGTCACACCAGAGCCACTTTGTCACATATTAAGAAACAAACCAGTATTATAAATGACACGTGGTGTATGGGGGGGGGGGGCGGAGGCTGTACAGATTTTGCAACACAAGGGCCACAAGCCTCAAGTCACACCTTTGCATCCACTTACCTAGTGTGCAGTTTAAGCTGACTCCCTTGGACAGTGTCAGCTATGTTTTTTTTCAATCTATGGCTATGTTCACATCTGTGTCGGAGCCTCCACTGTAGATTGCATCAAAATGAGCAGACAAAAAAGCCCCATATGCAGAACTTTTTGGCCTGTTAAAAATGGTGTCTGGAATGGACCCCATTATAGTCAATGGGACCTATTGAGGACGTCTTGTTTTGATTACGTGACAAATCCAGCATTTCTGTTATTTTTCTTGTTCTGCTTCTCTAGTGTCGCCGTTGTGAACCAAAACCTGCCTCCTTGTGTCACTTGACTAATTGACATGACGCAAGGGGGGCAGGTCAATGCTGAGGCCAGTGATTGCAGCAGCATCAAAGCGGATGTAGACAACGGGGGACCCGATCAAGGCAGCCAAGGCTGGAGAGTGAAGAAGCAGAGACCCAGTGGTGAGGAGCAGGTATATATGCTTCCTTTCAGCAGGTCTGGCCAGTAAAGGGGTTTGACAAAAACACCTTAAAAGGTGGTCAGCCCTTTAAGATTAAGATGGAAGTAATACAATAATAATAGTCAGAAATGTTATAGAGCTAACCAGACTGTCTGCATCATCTTAAAAACCTTGTATCTTTTTTTAAACTTGCAGCTTTTTAAATTTTCTTTTTTAACTTGGCCGTCAATATCGAAATATGAAACATGCAAAAGCAAAAAAAGCAAAGCAAAACATAATACGCATGGAAAGAAAGCAGAGATTTGCATTTTATATAGAGTTCTAGGGGAGCAGAATAAAATAGAGAAATAGATGCAAAATGGGACGGGATGCAAATGAAGCTTTAAAACCAGAGTATATTTAAACTTTATCTTTCATGCTTTGCGATCCAGGGGAAGCCATTATAAATACATTGTTAAACTGATCGTCTAGAATGACTTTGGAACATTTACAAGCTTAATTTGAAATGGTAAAGTTTAAATTATAATGAAAGCTACAACTGAAGAAAGGAAATCTGAGAAATAAATCCTTCATTAGATACCTGAACATAAAATGACGTTAATGGAGCATGCTTGGAGTTGTAGTTTCCCAACTACTGGAATACCAGGGATGCTGACCTCTATGATAGAGGGATTTTGGGGCTCCCTCAGTCAGCAGGGCTTGTGTTAAACTGCCACTATCTAAGGTGGCCAAACATCCGGCTTTAGGCTGAACAGTTCGTTTTCCTAGAATCTTATTAGGGCAATATCTGCATAGACTCCCATAAAAGTGAATGGAGCATGCTGGGAGTTGTAGTTTATCAACTGGAGCTGGAGCGGACTGCTGAGAAGTGCTTGGAGGATGGGAGTGGTAGGTGTGGTTCTAAAGATGGTGGTGGTACTCACATTTCACTCTGGTACTTGTGGTAGGTGCCAAAAGCAATAATCCTTTCCAAAGCAGTAAGGTCTTTTATGCCACAAACGAGTGAGTACCATACTGTGTGAGGCTTGCACGGTCTGGTTGGTTCTGGCAGTGGGGCACTTGTCTTTTGAGGGCATTTTACATGGAACAGTTTTTTAACGTATTTTTTGTATGGCCCATTTATATAGTATATTTGTATGAGTTAATCATGTCCCCTTTTAGACTTCTCTTCTCAAGACTAGTCATCATCTTTCTCTTTGTGTAAATTTATAACCAACATCAAGCGGTGAACCATATGATTACCAGGCCTTACCAGTAAACAAATACAGAGCCCTAAAAAATTTCCACTGTGTAGTACCCACACGTATATGGCAATTGACTGAACCAATCAAATATTTCACATGCAATGTGCCGCCGCCCAGGGCCGCCCATGGCCGACTGTTCTGGTATCTCTGAAATGGGGTGCCTTTGGCTGTTGACCCCTTCCAGACACTCTGTAGGTAAATCTGCAAGGAATCATGGTGTTCTATGAGCTTCTTCCTCTGGAAAGGCTCCTGCTGCAGCAAGGGGGCCTCCCCTAGCTCCTACATCATGGTACGTCTGACGCTGCCCTGGCTTAAACAGTCAACACAATTCTTTCTGCCCACTTCCACCCAAAAAGGGAAGAATGGAATGGTAAGTTCAATTCCGTCTAAAGATATCTCTGCCATACACGCTGCTAACTACTGGTGAACCAGGCAAATACATGAAAAAAACTGTTTCATAACAACATTAGAAATGCACAATGTAGGAGGACCCGGAACAAATACATAGATTACCTTATTGGTTGCAATTAAAGACAGTAGCGGGTGAAGAAATTGTAATATCACTCTGGTGTATCACATACCCCCTTAATTAAAACCAAACCACCCTCGAGTTGTGCTTGGGGTATGCTTTAGGGTTCCCTTGATAAGTTAGAGTGCTTCTTTAGATCACTTTATATTATCATATACATATACTGAACTAACAATGGCTACCCATCGGTCTCTGCCCTTTTGAGTAGGGTTTCTTGTTTCCCTCTCGGTATAACCAGAGAACCAAAAGACTACACCAAGCGATCATTTGCTCCACGACCTAGCCAAAGTCGTATATGGAGTGTGGGGGTGTCATGTACTGTAATCCCTCTATGATGCTCGTTTTATGTGCTAGACCACATCACTACTTTAGTAATTAAAGAACAACTGTTCATTTAACTATTTAACATATAAATTAAAAACACCCTCACCAGAAAGATGAATATCCTTCCCAAAAAAATTACAAAAACACAATAAGATCATTCTTATCATTTAACCCTAAAGGTCCCATAGCTTTTGAGCGCATTATCCAGCTCGTTTTTTTTTGTAGCAACAAACGATTCCTATCACCTCCTTGTGGGAGCGGGGGCACATGTTTGATACATGAGAAGCTCAAACAATCAACATTTTCATTATGCATTTCCCATACATGATCGAATAGCCTAGGGCAGGGATGGGCAAACTGCGGCTCTCCAGCTGTTGCAAAACTACAACTCCCAGCATGCAAAGACTGCTTACAGCTATCAGCCTAAAGAAGGGTATGGTGGGAATTGTAGTTTTGCAACAGCTGGAGAGCCACAGTTTGCCCATCCCTGGCCTAGGGCAACCTTTCATCGTTTTTATGGAGTTAAGATGTTCTCTAAATCTCTCAAACATACATCTGATAGTCTTCCCACATTATAAAATCCGCACTGGCAAGTTATCAAATATACTACATAGGTACTTTTACAATTCATAAAGCTATCAACCCTATGGGACACGCCTCCAAAATGGAGAATTTTCTTTTGGGCATTAAATCTGCAAAAAGCACAATTACCACACTTAAAATTCCCTTTTGGTTTTCTCCCTTGTAACCAGTCCATTTTCTTCCTCTCTGTATACTTGCTCCTTACTAACATATCTCTAAGTGTCTGACTTCTTCTAAAAGTGACAATCAGTTTATATTTAGTGTATTAATTTAAACCACTATCTTTTTTAAGAATCTCTGTTACTTTGTATTATTTTGCATATTTTGTCAGCCATTGGACTATAGCGAAAAGAGAACACAAATCTCCTCTGATTCCCCATTTCACATTTTTCCTTGTTCTTATGGTACTTTCACACTTGCGTTATTCTTTTCCGGCATAGAGTTCCGTCAAAAGGGCTCTATGCCGGAAAAGAACTAATCAGGCATATCCCCATGCAATCTGAATAGATAGAAATCAGTATGCCTTCCGTTCAGTCACTGTCAGGCGTTTTGGCAGGACATAATACCGCAGCATGCTGCGGTATTATGTCCGTCCAAAATGCCTGATCAGTCGCCGGAATGTCGGATCCGGCATTAATTTACATTGACTTGTATTAGTGCCGGATCCGGCATTGCGGAAAAACTCAAGGACGGATCTACCCTTCCGCATGACAAGCGGAGGGACGGATCCGTTCTTGCAATGCATTTGTAGACGATCCGCACGGAACTGCCTGCCGGATCACACGAATGCAAGTGTGAAAGTACCCTTACCCTTTAATAAATCAACTGACAGGCATTCAGCTTTTTTCATGGCTATTTCAAGGACTTTTTCCGGATGACCCTTATCTAATAATCTCTCCTTCAATTCCAGTGCTTGCAATCTGTAACTCTCCTCTGTACTGTTTATTCTTCTCAAATGGACAAACTGTCTATATGGAACTGATTCCTTCACATTCCTAGGATGGAAGCTGTCATGGTGCAGCAAGGAGTTGGTCGCCGAGGGCTTACGATATCCCTCCGTGACCAACTCATCGCCCCTCACCACGACAGCCACATCCAGGAATTGCAAGGATTGATTACGATAATTATATCATTCTTTTCATTCAGGTGAGTCACAAAATCAATACACTGGGATTCGTTTCCTGACCATACTATAAAGATATCGTCCACATATCTCAAAAATTATTTTATATGGTGTATAAAAGGGTTGGTTGTTGAAAAAATATATCTATTCTCGACCCTGGCCAAATATATATTGGCAAAGGTACATGATACAGGTGTACCCATTGCCGTACCGTGTCTCTGCCTGTACCATTGCTCTCCAAACCTGAATACATTATTAGTAAGGATAAACTCGAGACTATCTCCAATGAACTGACAAAAAAGATCACTTTTACCAATGTTCTTCAAAATGTCTGTCACTGCTGTTACACCTGCGACATGCAGGATACGAGTCTAGAGATTTTCCACATCAAGGGAAATTATTTCCTTCCTGCCACTGTAAATGTTTCAGCGATAATAAAAAATCATTAGTATCTTTTGCATAGGCAGGAGAACTTTTTTGCATGGGTCTTAATACCCAATCTATGTATTTAGATAAGGGTTCAGTCGCCGATCCGATCCCCGCCACAATAGGGCGACCCAGGGGTCGGCTCGGCGACTTATGCACCTTAGGCAAGAAGTACCAGGAAGGCTTTGTGGGGAAAAAATCAATCAATTTTTCAGCTTTGCGGTTGGAGTTGAAATCCTGCTGAACATATTTTAAAATAAGATCTTTAAACTGATGCTGTATCTCTTTAGTCAGGTCACATGGCAATCCCTCATAAATACTCTTATCCCCTAACTGTCTTAATGCTTCTTCCACATAATGTTGTCTAGTCATGAGGACCACATTGCCCCCCTTGTCGGCTGGCTTCACTATCAAACCCCCTTGAGCTCGAATCCACCTCAGGGCTTCCTTCTCTTCTTTATTTATATTCTCACCAACACAAGGATATATTAATAATGCTTTTGTTTCTTTTAATATCTGTTGATGAAAAATGTCTATACTGCTCCCAGCCGTCAAGGGGGGACAAAAAGTGGACCTCACACCCCCTGTGAATTCACCTATTTGTTCCTATCCCTCATATGTATCAGTTAGATCTACATTATATCTGTCAATATTCCTAGACACGATCTTTCCTCTTCATTGAACTTTGTAGAAACACTGAAGCTCAATGGACCTGTGTTCATAGGTATTTCTCCCTGTTTTTTTTTTTTCGTTTTCTTAGACAAAGAGGCATTTTTGAAAAGTTTATGTAGATTACGCACAGATTTATACAAATCAATTTCAAAACTCACATTGTCAAACTGTTCCACCAGGCTGTAGCCCAAACCCTTTTGTAGGAGAGAGATACAGCCTGGGGTAAGCTTGTGTTCAGTTTATAACTGTGTTTATATCAGATTTATATGTTATGTCTCTATTCACTGTCTCCACGACACATCTCTTTTTCCATGTCGACTTTCTGATGTTTCTTTGACTTCCTTCTCCCTCTTCTACTGTGGGACCTAAAGAGTTACTTTTCTGATCCATGTCAGATCATTCATTATGATCATTAGGTCCATCTGATGCACTCGACTCGGAATCCGTTGTCCAGTATTCACTCCTCATGCGTCTTTCTCTGTTGTTGTTTTTTTCTATTCCAATCAAATATTTTTCCTGTTTCATAATCATGTTTATCTCTTAAAAATTTGTCTCTTTTTCTCTCCTTTACTTTTGCCTGGATTACCACAAAGTTTTTGTTTAGTTTCTTATCAAACACTTGCATCTGATTCTCCGGTAATCTACTTTGCAATTCACTTCTCATTTTTGTTAAGCTCTCTTGTATTGTTTTATGTTCCGATTCATCCTGCTTTAATAATGTTTCCACAAACTTTAGCGAAAATTTCCTATGTAGCTGTTGCCATTCTGTTACAAAGTCTTTGTCATTTTCGTATTGCATTAATTCCTTATATACGCTCAATCCACTTGGACATCTTCCACTGTCTTTATATGACCTTAGGGATTTAATTGCCCAAAAAAGTCTTATTTCCCGATCTGCAAGTTGCGATATTTTTAATTCCAATGTCTTAGTGCTCATTATCTGAAAGGCATCTTTCTGATTGCACAAGCGTCCTTCACTCACTGCGCCTGCACTGAATACTGAACGGGGCGGCGCAGGCACGAGATACATGGCAGACAGGGCCGGCAGGAGGAGACTAAGGCTGCCTGGCCCTGTCAATCAAGTGCAGCTCGGCGCGTCCAGAGGTGGGAGAATGGAGCTTCTAGGAGCCGGGGCAACGCCCCCCCCCCTGCTACTAGAGGCTAATTAGCATATTATAAAAGTTAGATTTCTGTAGTAACGGGGGTATAGATACAAGTAGGAATAGGCTAGTAAGGTTCATCTGACATTAGCACATCGCTAATGTCAGCTAGTTTAATAGGGTTAATTCTAATGACAGAAACCCTTTAAGATATTGCTTTTATACCAGCCTCTGCAGGATGGAAAACTATGGTGTGCTATGCTTTTGTGTCTCTTTTTTTCCCCCAAAACTTTTTCCTACGTTAAACAGATGTCAAAATGTGATGTGATGTCCCCTGCACCCTTGATACCAAACTCGGGTTTGTTATCACGGTTTTTTACAGTAATAATTAGGGATGAGCGAATCTCGGGTTCGATTACAGGGTACCACTTAGAACCGAACCCAAGTTCAGGAAATGGTCTTTTACAGTATACATCAATTTCTGAAGTTATTATGAGAAGTCTTGCTAAACTTCGCTAAGTAATAACTTCGGCTCATCTGAGCCAATACATTCTAATACTGTACAGAGCGCTCGCTCCTACAGTATTAAAACAAAGTTTTATGCAAATTAACTTCGGATGTTTCATCCAAAGTCGATTAGCTCATCCCTAATAATAATTAATTCACAAAGTTATTACACTAAGTCTTGCGAGACTTCGCAAATTAATAACTTCGGCTCTTTGGAGCAAATACATTCTAATACTGTACGAAGCTTCCGCTCCGTACAGTATTACAACAAAGTTTTATGCGAATCGACTTCAGATGACGCATCCAAAGTCGATTCGCTCATCCCTACTATTAGATATTAAAAAACTGTGTGTATAGGTATACATTATACTAGTTTTAGTACAGCATGTATATTTTAGCATTGCATACATATAGAGTAGATCTTCAAAGAGTCAATAACTATAAACAGGTATGTCTAGGGACATATACAACATTTACTGACAAGTACATGTAGTTTGTTTCCTTTCTCTTTTATTAGCTGTCCATAAGAAATACTGATTGACGACTCCACAAGCTCTATTAGGTTTGGAGGATGTCTATTTTGCAAAAGAAATCATGATCAGCCAAATTGAAATTGATGCTTAGCTTAATTTGTATCCATTTTTTTATTTGAATAATGTCTAGCAAGCATCTTCTGATAAACCACATTTGGTTTGGTAGAAATATCCTGTAATTTTGAATATTATTTTAAGATGCTAATTTGAGGTAAAGTACTTGGCGGGTCATTTGTTTATGTACTCCACTTATGACTTGAATAAAATATAAAACCATGAAATGTTTGGAAATCCATATATTCATTAAAGGGGTTTTCTGGGATTTTAATATTGATAATCTATCCTCAGGATCGGTCATCAATATCAGATCGACAGGGGTCTGACACCTGGCACCCAGGCCAATCACCTGTTTGAAAAGAAGGCCATCTCTTCATTGTTTACCTGCTCACCGTAGAAATCAGCGGGGTGAGCAGGTGTAATTACAAGCCACCCCAGTTACTTCTATTGGACAGCCCGTTCTGCAACTTGTTCTGCGAACCCATTCATTTTTCTAAGATTGCAGCTACCTTATGATTAGAGATGAGAGAATCGAAGTAGACGAAGTGAAATTCGATCCGAATTTCCTCAGGCTTCGTGGCAATGAATCACATTTTTTCCTAAAATGGCAGCTGCACATGTGAGGACATGGAGCAAGGAACTCTGGAAAGACTGGATCACCCATAATGCCATGCATGCAGCCAATCAGCAGCCAGCCAGCCCTGTGATGTTACAGCCCTTTGAATAGCCTCAGCCATCTTTGATTCAGCCATTTTCCAGTGTACTTAGTGCTGGGGGAGATGTCGGCAGGTGCTAGGGACAGTGCTTGAAAAAACTTAATTGTACTAAAAAAACTATTTGCAAGTTCAGAGAAAGATTATTCAAGGTGCAGAGAAAGGATAGGGAGGAATCATTCCACAGCATTTATGTTGAACAGGATTCAGTAGGGGAGGTTTCAGCCTGGGTAATAGGAACACTCCTATTACACCTTGCTGCACTGACTGCTGGGGATCCAAATTATACAGCTCTGTAATTCCAGAAAACCGTTCTTGTTATTGGGGTGCAAGTGCTGTTTGATACAGCCATTAACAGAGTTTATTACAAGGAAATATTTCTATGTCTTATTTGCCCTTGTGCGGTGCAGATATATGTTCTAAAGCATTTTTTTGGCTTGCATTAGTGGGGGAAAAAAAGGGCTTATTAGCCGTTGTGTGGTGAAGTGTGAAAATGACAGCCCTTTTTGGCGGTGGAAAAAATAAAAAAATATATTTGCCATTTAGCGGTGCAGTTATATGTTCTAAAGCCCTTTTTGATGTGTATTAGTGGCAAAAAAAAATATTTGCCGTTCAGCGGTGAAGTGCCAGTCCAGCTCCATCAGCAGCAACTTAAGTCTAGAGTCGCTGATGAGCAGCTTTTTCCACCCTGGCCTAGTGAAGAAACTACTCATCAGCAGCAGCAGCTAGATCTGGAGCAGAACCTGAACCAGCAGGTGGTGGCATACTTGGACAGCACCCTGCCACCCCACATTGAAGATCCGCTGGACTACTGATCAGACTCAATCTCTTCACCATCCCAGTTCATCACCCCTTTTTATGCTTTGGAAGACAGCACCTGGGGTTTCCAAAGGTATTCAGGTAGGAGCACCGTGACATGTGCAATAAGATCATACAGGGACACTGTAGGCCACCTTACACCACTCTGGCATTCCTACATCTGGGTATCACCATAAACTCTAAAAGGTGACTCTATGTCCTCGTTGCTAAAATGCAACTGGGGTCACGACAAACACTTATTTCATCTTAAAGGGACACCCTGGCTGAGTACGCATCCGCTGCACTTCCACCATGGTCCCCTGCTGCATGGGTGTCATTGTCTGTTCTAAGATATTTATGTGAGGGATGATGTTGTTCTTGGCCGCAGTTGTCCCTGCTAACAAACTTTGTGGCCTCTTCAAAGGGCTTAGGCACCAGACACGGATCCTGACCTTGAAACAACACATGCTACCTGCTGTTGAGGCTGTCCGGTGCATAACAAAATCATTCACGGATTTCCACTGCTCTTACAGATGTGCGAACATGTGAAATGTAGAATGCCAGCAAGGTGGTACATCGCGGATTAAGCAGTATATTGGCAGGCTGTTCTGTTGCTGCAGGTCCAGGCTGTTCCTAGCGATATAGAGTGGTTGAAGTGCTTGGACAGTCTCCTGGACTTTGCCAGCGCCTTGTACAAGCCAGTGTACTTATTTAGACAGCACTGCACCACTAGGTTGATGACGTGCACCATGCAGGGAGCATGTGTTATTTCGCCCAGGTTCAGGGAGGCCATGATGTTGCTCCCATTGTTGCTGACCACCTTGCCCAACTGGAGTCGGCGGGGTGACAGCCATTGGGATGTTTGCTGCTTGAGCAACTGCTCACTGGTGTGGCAACTCTTTTCCAGGCCTATCAGCTCCAACACGGCGTGGCAACGCTTGATCTGACACCTGATAGGAAGGAGGGGTAGTGTCAGCGACCCTGTGCCCAGCTGCTGTTTGGAACAGGAACATATCCATGGAAGAGGGGAATGCGGATAAGTGTCTGTGTGGGAGCCAGAGAGGACACAATCGTAGGGAGAAAGGGGTGTCAAAAAGACCTAGCCCTATCGCCTGAGTGCTGCCTTACTGCTGCTGGAAAAAACATTGACCCAGTTTGCCATGAAAGACAGGTACTGTCCCTGCCCGTAAGTGCTGCTCCAGGTGTCCACCGTGGTGTGTACCTTGCCGCACAAAGAGAATCGCAGGGAGTGGCCCAAGTTCTCCACCACGTGAGAAAAATGATAAACGTGAATATCCAATTCCTTTTATTGTTTGATTCCTACCTCCACTGTCATTCATAGACATTTTTCAAAACAACACCTTGAGATTATATTAGATTCATAGTAAAAACCACTGCTGTGAATGAATATATTGCATATTACAGCATCCTATTTTATTTCCAAAACTAATACAGTTGCAATACACCACTCCATATGCATGGCCTTATCTGTTAATTATTTAGCACATTACATCTGAATAAGCATTGGTTCTACAAATAACATTGCTTTTTGTTCCATTATATATAAAGGGGTACTGCTTATTCTTTGACATTAGGCATTGGTCCAGTAAACCTCAAGGACTGGGCTATTGAGCCCATATAACTGTCATGGAAGCCACATACACAAGTATGATTAATACATATATTCGAAAAAGGAATGTATCAATGATGTATCCAACGTGAAGCCACTCTCTGGCGTCACACTGATTGGTATTCTTCTTCAGGCACTCTCGGAAGGATACAATTTCTTTTAGAACTCTGAGAAGTACTTCCGAGTCTTGTGTGGTTGACAATTGCCCGTCATGCTTCATGTTCCCATCATTGTAGTTTGCCAGTTTTCCTGCACATAAAAAACTAAGTATAAATCCACTAATACAAAGTATATCTATCATAGCTGATACTACTAAGTGGTGCCTAAACACTTATGAACAAGAAACAAAAATGGGTCCATCTTTCTCTTCACATAATGCTGTAGTACTATCAGAAAGCACAATCAGCACACCTTATACAAGGTCAAGTAAGTGAAACATTTTGAATTAGGCTACTTTCACACTTGCGTTAGGTGCGGATCCGTCTATAATGCAAACGTTTGTATCCGTTCAGAACGGATCCGTTTGCATTAGCTTTAAAGAAAAATGTCAAAGTCAAAGTGGATCCGTTTTGAATTACATTGAAAGTCAATGTGGGACAGATCCGTTTTCAAATGCACCATATTGTGTCATTGAAAACGGATCCGTCCCCATTGACTTACATTGTAAGTCAAAACGGATCCGTTTAGCTCCGCATCGTCAGACGGACACCAAAATGCTGCAAGCTGCGTTTTGGTGTCCGCCTCCAGAACAGAATAGAGGCGGAACGGAGCCGAACTGATGCATTCTGAACAGATCCTTATCCATTCAGAATGCATTGGGGCTGAACTGATCCGTTTTGTGAGAGCCCTGAAACGAATCTCACAAACGGAATCCAAAACGCCAGTGTGAAAGTACCCTTACCTACATTTCTGAATTATTACTAAACTGTTTACTATGTGTCACACTTATACATAAATCAGTCTAACAAAACAAATAACACACTATTTCTGTCTTTTATTGAGTAAATACCAACAGAACAAGAAAGTATACCCTTGAATTGAGTTAGCCTGTAGATCTCGCTTTATCAACAAACAAACATTTCTTGTGGCTACAAATATGAGTTGCACGATGTTGAGGAGGAATTTGGGATCATTCCCCCCTAAAATGTGGTTCAAATATTCCTGTGATGTCTTGCATACATAGCAACCTGCAGGTGACACCAAAACATTATGACAAGGTAAAGCCCAGGACTCTGACTTGGCCATTATATATTTTTTTCTACCAATTCTTTAGTTAATACTTGTATGATTTGTATTTATTTTAGAGAGAGTATTGATATCCTTACACAGAGTCACACTCTCAATAAAAAAAAATATAAAATAGTTACACATCAAGAAAAACAAAAGAACCAGAACATCTCAAGAGAAAATTGCCTTGTGCAATTCGCTGGCCTTGGAGGGCACTCTTCATTGTTCTCTTTATCATTAGGGAGACAAAAAAACATTCATGCTGAGTACTGTATTCCAGGAAACATTATTTTAGCTTTCTGGGAAGATTATATGCAAATTCATATATTTTAATTCTGTTGGCGTTAGACAGGATATCCTCTATTTTCTATTTTGTCAGGTAATCTGATTTGCATTTGCAAAATCATATATTTTAGTTTCTGAGAAAGATATTCAAATTAGCTTTTTTTCCCAAAAAAGAAAAGAATGGTAATCTTATCAGATGCCAGCTGAATTAAGACATACAAATTTGCATAAATTCTTCATAGAAACCAATGGCAATGTTGCCTGTTATTTGATACTCATGCATATTCTTTTGGTATCCCTAATGATGAAGTGCACCCTGAAGAGCATAGTAATGAGCGGCATAGGCAATATTCGAATTTGCGATATTTTGTGAATTTTTGGCCAAGTATTTGCCATAAATTCGCAAATTCGAGAATTTGTGATCTCCAGTCATTATTTACTAGATTGCGAAAATCTGCAATGTAATATATTCGCGATCAACACTAAGGGGTAGGCAACTTTCCTATTGAATACGAATATATAGCACTATATTCAAAATATTCGCGAATTCTCGAAGTAGCGATATTCACAATTTAAATTTGCACTCAACACTAGAAGAGCATCCATTTTGATTTCTGGGAAAATATATGCAAACTAGCATATCAACATCAGTTGGAATCAGAAAGAATTTATTTTGCTGCATTTTGTAATTTTAATTATAATTATTTAATTTGAAAAACCAATCTTTCTGATGCCAGCTGATGTTAGACATTCTCAATTGCATATATTTTCCCCAGCTAGTCATCACATATAAGTAGTGTCCATAATAGAAATAGTACCCACCCAAAGGTCCCCAAGGCCTCTCAGCTATAAATTCTGCTTTGCTATGGTAAAAATAAATTGTTTGTTCTGGAACAGTTATTGCAAGAGTTATGTTAGGAATCTTGTGTAAGTAGTTAAGCAATGATTAGAAAGCTACACTATAGTTGAGAAACACTAAACTTTTCTAATTTTTTTAGGTGGAAAGCACATGTTTTTTACATTTAGGTCTCTCTCTTTGACTAAAATGAATCACAAAATAGTTGGGTTTGCTAGAGTCAACATTTTTTGGAAAATTCAGGATGGATTCCAAATTGATAGATTTAATTGGTTGAACTCTAGTATGTATATTCATACATATCTCCTTGTGCTTCACAGATGATTTTTCTCCAGTTTTTTGGTGTTAGGCTCAAACTGTTCAATCAGTGCATATTCATAATAAGAATTCCCCTTGGTTGCAGACTGAAACTGTTCAATCTGTGCCTTTTCATAATAAGATTTTTTTTATCTGTTGTTGTGCTTGAATCCCCACATAATGCTTCTTTTGAAAGGAAGCATGCAAGTTAGCCTCTTTAGAAAAAAAAAAAAAAAAAAAGAAAGAATACTGATAGAATCATACTAGGAATCCAGCATTCTGGGTAAACACCCTTTATCAGGGCAAATCAAAGAAAAGTTGATTGTTTGCCTGAGAGGCCTTTGTTGGGGTACGATTGCTTCTTATGAAGGAGGCAGAATATGCAAGAGGAGTATTGTAAGCCAGTCAACGCTCACCTGTGTTTCTGGGGAAAATATATGAAAAGTTGCCTAGGAAAGTTAATTTTAATATCTTTCCTAGAAGCCTAAATGGGGATTGACTGGCTTACGATACTTGGCATATATACTACACATACCAGGAGATTTGTTAGAGTTAAAAAATGTTGAAAAATTTGGGATGGATTCCAAACCGGTAGAGTCAATTTGCTCATCCTTATTGCATATAATTCTTTACACAAAGCATATTGTGTTCTCAGTCTAGACAGATATAACTAATTATCCATGTAGTCATTAGTCCCATTCTATAGGAAAATGTTATATATTAACCCCTTCCTGGCATCCACTGTACCTGTATCGTGGATGTTGGGCCGTTAACCCCTTAAAAACAAGACCATTTTCATTTTTTCTTTTTTGTTTTTTTCTCCCTACATTCTAAGAGCCATAGTGTTTTTTAAATTTATTATTCACATAGCCATATCTGGGCCTATCTTTTGTATGTTTTTATTACACCATTTACTTTACCATGTTTTGCATTGGAAAAAAACTTATTGGTGGGATGAAATTGAAAAACCCACCAGTCTGCCAAGGTTTTTTGTGTTTTGATATTACAGCATTCACTGTGCACTAAAAATGACATGACATCCTTAATCTGCGGTGGTATATGATTATGTTGATACCAAATTTGTACAGTATTTATTTTGTTTTACTACTTAAAAAAAAAAGTCCTTTAACATAATTTTTCTGTTTCTCACAGCCATACCTTTTTTATATTTCTGCATACCGAGTTCTATGAGAGATGGTTTTTGCAGGATGAACTGTAGTTTTTATTGGTACCATTTTTGTATGACTCTTTGATCATTCTTATTCAATTTTTATATTTTATATTTTAATAGCTCAGACATTTTCATTTATGTTTATTTTATTTGTATAATTGTGAATTTTTAATGAGGGGTCAACCACAATGCCATGCATGCACCCAATCAGCAGCCAGCCGTATCATGTCACAGTCCTATAAATAGCCTCAGCCATCTTGAAATTAGCCATTTTCCAGTGTACTTAGTGCAGGGAGAGACATAAGCAGACGCTAGGGACAGTGGTAGAAAAGACTTTAAAACTTTTATTTTGCTGTATAGAAGTTCAGTGAAAGGATAGGGAGGAATCATTCCACAGTATTGAAGCAGAACAGGGTTCAGTAGGGGAGGTGACAGCCAGGGTAATAGGAACAATCCTATTAACACCTTGCTGCACTGAC
The DNA here is from genome assembly GCA_033119425.1 of Bufotes viridis. Lineage (NCBI taxonomy): Eukaryota > Metazoa > Chordata > Amphibia > Anura > Bufonidae > Bufotes > Bufotes viridis. The sequence goes on along the minus strand of CM065590.1, from coordinate 545,267,636 downwards.
TGCGGATCCAAATTGCCATTATACAGCTCTGTAATTCCAGCAAACCATTCTTGTTATTGGGGTGCAAATGCTGTTTGATACCGCCATTAACAGGGTTTATTACAAGGAAATATTTCTATGTCTTATTTGCCCTTGTGTGGTGCAGTTATATGATTTAAAGCATTTTTTGGCTTGTATTAGTGGGAAAAAAGGCGTATTAGTCATTGTGTTGTGACGTAAGAAAATTACAACCCTTTTTGGCGTGTATTAGTGGAAAAAAAAATATTATCTGCCATTCAGCGGTGCAGTTATATCTTCTAAAGCACTTTTTGACGTGTATTAGTGGCAAAATAATATATATTATTTGCCGTTTAGTGGTGCAGTTATATGTTCTAAAGCCTTTTGTGGCTTGTATAAGTGGGGAAAAAAAAGACCTATTTGCCGTTCAGCGATGCAGTTATATATTCTAAAGCCCTTTTTAGCGTGTATTAGTGGCAAAAAAATATATAATATTTGCCGTTCAGTGGTGCAGTTAAATGTTTTAAAGCCTTTTGTGGCATGTATAAGTGGGGGGGAAAAAAGGGCCTATTTGCCGTTCATGTATAAGTGGAAAAAATATTTGCCATTCAGCAGTGCAGTTATATGTTCTAAAGCCCTTTTTGGAGTGTATTAGTGGCACAAAAAAAAATATTCGCAGTTGTTTGATAAAGTGAGAAAATTGCAGCCCCTTTTGGCATGTATTAGTGGCAAATATATGTATATTTGCCGTTCAGCTTTGCAGTTACATGTTCTGAAGCACTTTTTTGCGTGTATTAGTTGCACAAAAAAGTATTTGTCATTATGTGGTGAAGTGAGAAAATTACAGCCCTTTTTGGCATGTATTATTGGCAAAAAAATATATATTTGCCATTCAGTGGTGCAGTTATATGTTCTAAAGCCCTTTTTGGCGTGTATTGTAGTGTTGAGCGCGAATATTCGAATCTCGAATTTTTATCGCGAATATCGCAACTTCGATAATTCGTGAATATTGCGAATATAGCACTATATATTCGCAATTTTGAATATTTTTTTTAGATGTTAATCCTTGTTGCTCTCTGGTTGTCTTCCCACTTCCCAAAAGCTGTTTTTACCTGTCCGGAGGATCCCTGGCTCCCTGCCCGCTCCAGTTAATACCCGTTACTGCTTCTGCTGACTTCCTTTGTGCATGGAGCGTCCCCATCCCAATGGGAACGCCTCCATGCTAAAATGTACTGTCGGATGTGAGAATCACGATCTCACAAATTTTACTAAGTTGTAATCGCAATGCGATTAATATAACCTGAATTATTCGCATTTGGATATTCGTTATATTCTAGCAATACAACCATTAGGAACCCAGCTTTAAGTTGAATTCGCAATGCGAGTAATACAGGTTATATTAATCGCATGGCGAATTCAACTTAGAGCTGGGTTCCTAATGGTTGTATTGCTAGAATATAACGAATATAGCACTATATTCTCAATCTTTGTGATATTCTAGCAACGACCATTAGGAACTCAGCTCTAAGTTTCATTCGCAAAGCGAACATATACTCGCACTGCGAATTGATCTTAGAGCTAAGTTCCTAATGGTTGTATTGCTAGAATATAACGAAGATTGAGAATATAGTGCTATATTTGTGATATTCGTTATCTTCGTCAATTCTAGCAATACAAGTTACAACCATTAGGAACTCAGCTCTAAGTTTTATTCGCGATGCGAATATAAATTTGCGTAACATTCGCAATATATAGAATAATGACAAATATTTTATTTCAACGAATATTCAATTGAATATTCGCGAAATATCGCAAAATCGAATATGGCACCTCCCGCTCATCACTAAGATTTGCGAATATCGGCACTTCGAAATATAGTGATATATATTCATAAAAACAATTTTTTATTTTTTTTTCATCTGAACCCATTACCTAGTATACCTACCTGCTTCTTGCTTGTGGGCCAATGTGAGAAGGCTCCAATATTGTAGTCTGTAGTGAATTAGAATATTCTTCATTATTCATTTTTTTTTTCTCTTATGCGAAAAATCGGCAATGTAATATTCGCGTAATAGTGCTATATTTTAGTTTTTTAGGATATTTGTTATTTTTTTTTCCCATCTGAAGTCATGATTCCTTCCTGCTTAAGTTGCTTTTGGGCCAATGTTCACATTAAATTGGAAAAAATTATGAATATTCTAAAAAAATAATATATAGTACTATATTCTATAGTGCTATATATTCGTGTTTCAGAATATTCCCATATGAATATATAGCACTATAAAATATAGAGCTATATATTCGTTTTTTAGAATATTTGTCATTTTTTCCAATTTAATGTGAACAGTCATTGGCCCAAAAGCAACTTAAGCAGGAGCGAATCATGACTTCAGATGGGGAAAAAATTTCAATATTAAAAAAAAAATATATATATATAGCACTATATTCCATAGTGCTATATATTCGGGTTTTAGAATATTTGTATTACGCAAATATTTCATTGCCGACTTTTCGCAATCAATAGAACAATCTCTAATACGAATATTCGCAAATATATGATGAATATTCTAACGAATATTTGCGAAATATCACGAATTCGAATATTGCCCCTGCCGCTCATCACTAGTGTATTAGTGGCAAAAAAATATATCTTGCCATTCAGTGCAGTTATATGTTCTAAAGCCTATTTTGGCATGTTTTAGTGGAAACAAAGAAGAGCCGTTGTGTGGTGAATTGAGAAAATTGCTGACTTTTTTGGGGTGTTTTTCAATTTCCTATTTATTTATTTGATCTAACATTATGTCAGACAGAGAAATGTCAGGCCCTGCACAGGGGAGTGGCAGAGGCCTAAATGTTTCTGGTGCAGACACAGGTCGCAGCAGAGTAAGGGGGCGTGGCAGCAGGAGTCGCGCGAGGCCTGAGCTCCCGGTGTCATTTAGCAGTCACGTCTTGACCAGCAACCCAGTGGTTCTTGAATGGTTGACCCGGTCATACACTTTGTCCCAAGTGACATCAGACACCCCCAGCCAAGAGTCGGTGGGTTCATCAGACACAACCCTTAGTTCTTTGCAGAAAAATACTCGTCTCGACAGGAGTCTTGCGACGAGGAGGACCGCGGGCGCAAGAACAACCCAGATGATGTGTAGAAGAACTTTATTAGGAATGACGACGCGTTTCGGGGTCATGCCCCTTTATCAAGTCTACAGAGGGATAGTTAACAGTAAAAATGTGCAGAATATTCTATATTTTTTCATACATTAAAAGATGTTTAAAATATGATAAATAATAAATAGTAATTAAAATTAACATAGACAGTTATATAACTATCTGATGAAGCCCTAAATGGGCTGAGGTGACTGACTATAAAAAGAGGAGGACAATACTCTTGGAAGAATGATAAAATATATATATATATTCATGTCAAAGTGCTAATGGGTAATAGGATCTGATGTTTACCTGTGTGTTCTTCATCAGGTGCTCACTAAAAGGAAGATCACTGGAGGGTCTCTTTTAGTAGATGATATATAAAATGCTAAAATAAAAATTGAAGATTGAAATTGAAGTTGAAATTATTATTTTAGCATTTTATATATCATCTACTAAAAGAGACCCTCCAGTGATCTTCCTTTTAGTGAGCGCCCGATGAAGAACACACAGGTAAACATCAGATCCTATTACCCATTAGCACTTTGACATGTATATATATATATATTTTATCATTCTTCCAAGAGTATTGTCCTCCTCTTTTTATAGTCAGTCACCTCAGCCCATTTAGGGCTTCATCAGATAGTTATATAACTGTCTATGTTAATTTTAATTACTATTTATTATTTATCATATTTTAAACATCTTTTAATGTATGAAAAAATATAGAATATTCTGCACATTTTTACTGTTAACTATCCCTCTGTAGACTTGATAAAGGGGCATGACCCCGAAACGCGTCGTCATTCCTAATAAAGTTCTTCTACACATCATCTGGGTTGTTCTTGCGCCCGCGGTCCTCCTCGTCGCAAGACTCCTGTCGAGACGAGTATTTTTCTGCAAAGTCCTATTAGTCACTAGTCAGACGGCATGGCCCCCCCCCTTACCCGCAAAAGAGGGCCCTGGCACAAGGGCATCTCATCCAGGTGAGTACAACTAACTCAGCCTGAGAAGCTTAAGAATAGCTAAGACACATTGTATTCGCTACCACCTAAGAGCGCCTTCTCTTTTTTGGCCTTTTTACGCACAACCCTTAGTTGGCATGGCCTGGAAGCAGGCCCTGTGCCCTCACCTGTCCTCAACTTGCCTCTGTCCTTTTCTGTTCCCTCAGCCAGAGAAGTACTATATGCTGTGGGCTCAGCTCCACTACACAGCGAAGATGAGCTACTAGAGGACAGTCAGCAGCTACTGGCCAACCAAAATGTGGAGGAGACATCCGCCACTTCCTCCGGTAGGTGGGCTTGAAGTGATGAGGAGAGTGGCGTGGGAGCTGGTGTTGCGAGCAGTCAGGCTCCTGACCCAGAGACCATTGAGAAGGAAATCAGTGACGTGCAGACAGTACTTGATGATGATGATGTAGCTGATTCCACTTGGGAATCGGGGGAATTAGGGGTTTCATCATCATTGGGAGAAGAGTCAGCAAGTTGCAAGCATGGCTGGGAGTCAGCAGGGTGGCAGCAGTGGGAGGTCAAGAGCCAAACGTGACCAGGGTAGACCACGCGCTTCACCGGAGCCTACCTGCCCGGAAAGAAGTGGTGAAGGTGTTCAGAAAAGCAGCGGCGGTAGCAGTAAGTTAGTGCGGAGTGTTGGGGGTAAAATCAGCTACTTGACGGTGTGGCAGTTTTTTGTTAAGCCGCCGGAGGAGGTGAACATGGCCATTTGTAGAATCTGTGGGCAGAAGGTGAAGCAAGGCCAGGGTGCCAATGTTGGTACCATGGTCCTGCATCAACTTATGCAGCATCACCATAAAGTAGCCTGGGAGAACCGTGGCTCCGATGTGGTGGTCCAGCCTGCCGCAGCAACCGCTGCATCACTCAATGGCACGTACCCGATTTCAGGCAGTCAAGGCTTCACCACCTCAGGCGAAGGGAGATGTCTGTCCTTTTCATCATCTGCTGGTCCTGATGCTCCTGCTCCTCCTCCTCCTCGTCAGTCATTTTGTCAGCAATAGATCACCGAAGCGATTGCCAAAAGACAACAGTATGCATCCACCGATCCAACGGTGCAGAAGCTGAATGTGCTCCTGGCCAAGTTGCTGGTGCTGCAGTCCCTCCCTTTTTAAGTGGTGGACTCTGCACCTTTTAGAGAACTAATGGCTTGTGCCGAGCTGAAGTGGAGATTCTCAAGCCATCATTTCTTTGCCAAAAGGGCAGTACCAGCCCTGCACACATATGTAGTACAGAAGGTGGGCAAGTCCTTGAGCCTGTCAGTGTATGCCAAAGTGCACCGCAGCACTGATTGTTGGAGCTGTAACTACAGTCAGGGACAATACATGTCCTTTACGGCCCACTGGGTGAATGTGGTTCCTGCACAGCCAGGTGACGCTGCTTCTGCCTCCATGTTCCACGTTCTCACACCATTGGTTCTGCAACAATATCCGCCTCTGCCTCTTCATCCTCCACCGTGTCCTCAGCATGGTGGAGTCACGCTGTTCTGCACCTCGTTTGCCTGGGCGAACGGTGTCAAAAAGGGGAGGAACTGCTCGGTGTCCTTCATCAAGAAATCAAATCCTGGCATTCTCCACGACAACTCAAAATCGGAACCATGGTGACCGACAACGGGAAGAACGTAGTATCGGTGCTGTGTCAAGGAGGGTTGAGCAATGCCCCCTGCGTGGCAGACGTGTTCAATCTGGTTTTCATCTTCAAGACATCCTAAAAATGGCCAGGAAACTTTGCATGCACTTCAGCCACTAATACACCACAAAGCACACCCTCCTTGAGCTGCAGCGGCAGAAAGGCATGCCCCAACATTGGCTAATATGCGATGTTTCCATCCGTTGGAATTCCACCCTCCATGTGTTGGACCGACTATACGAACAGAGAAAGGCCATAAACGACTTCTTGATGATCCAAGCTGACAGAAGTACTCCACTGTGTAACCTCGATGTCAGCCAGTGGCAATTCATGTGTGACACCTCCCATTTGCTCAAGCCCTTTGAGAAGGCCACGTTATTTGTCAGTCGACAGGATTACGGGATGAACAACGTCAACGTCATTCCATTGCTTCATGTCCTGGAACAGATGCTGGTAAATCTGGCTGGTCAGGGGACTGGAGACGTGGTGCTTACATCTCACGGCCACATGAGTCCTGTGGGGGCTGAACTGGAGGAGGAGGAGGACATTGGAGCACAAGCAATGTGTAGCGAAATGGGTGGTTTTTCTACACAGGTGACAGGAGAGGAGGAGCAGGAGCAGCCAGAGGAGCTACAAGAATTGGTGGAATTCAGCAGGGATGACTTCTAGCTCTCCACCTTGATGGACTCTCGCTACCGGTCGAAAATGGGGGCCTTTTTTACAGCAGCTGAGAGGGAGGACAAACTAAACTACTATAGAGATGTCATATGTAGTCAGTTGGCCACTGCCTATCTGTGCCATCGTCCATCCTCTCATAGGTCTGACCGGGGCCCTCTGCCATGGCTGTTCTGGGTGGGAGTGGGGGAATCCAGCTCCATCAGCAGCAACTTGAGTCTAGAGTCGCTAATGAGCAGCCTTCTTCACCCGCCTAGTAAATAAACTACTCACCAGCAGCAGATAGACCTGGAGCAGGATCAGGACCAGCACATGGCATACTTGGACAGCACCCTGCCACCCCACATTGAAGATGCACTGGACTACTGGGCAGCCAAACTGGATAAGAGTTTGCCCTGGAAAAGCTGTCCTTTCCGACCAGTAGTGTGACATCAGAGCAGGTGTTTAGTGCGACGGGGGCCAATAGTTACCCCAAGAAGAACTCGCCTGTCTACCCAAAATGTGAAGAGACTGACTTTTGTCAAGATGAATCAGGCATGGATCAGCCAGGATTTCCACCCACCAATCATCCATGGTGCCACACCTACACTTTGACAAAAGAGACCGGTTTCTTCTGGCTAACTGCCTCAGCTACTATTCTGATGCTGCCACCCGCCTGATTCCACACATCTGATGCCATGTGGTCCTTCCTTCACCCACCATCTTTAGCTGGTACTGCTATTGCCACCCACCTCCACACTCTGTCAACGGGTCACTCTGTGGTCTTCTGATGCTGCTGTCACCTCACCACTCAGGCCTCCTGATGCTGCTGTGCCTGCAACCTCCACACTATCATTGTGCCACCCTGTGGCCTCCTACTGATGCTGCTGCTGCCACCACCTCCGCACTCTGTCATTGTGCCACTCTGTGGCCTCCTGACTCTGCTGCCACCTCCACACTGTCATTGTGCCACTTTGTGGCCTCCTGATGCTGCTGCCACCTCCACACTGTCACTGGGCCACTCTGTGGTCTCCTCATGCTGCTTCCACCTCACCACTATGTCATAGGCCCATGCTGGGGATTTCTTATACTGTTCCCACCCTCCCCATTTCATGACTGGGCCGCTATTTTGCCTTTTGGCCTGGCTGAAATAATTATTTATTTGACCCTTCTTCTGGTCTTTTAGAAGGAAGGAAAAATGAGATGCACAACGGATCCTGTCTATGTAACAGCTGTAAGGCCTGCATGACATGGTCCCTATTTTGCATCAGAAGTGGCTTATGATTTGGTAGCCAAAAGCAAAATGCAAATATTTCATTCACATGTTATCTCTGTTTTGGATCCACTCCTGTTTATTTTGGCTTTAGCAATACTGATGGATTACTGACCAAATGCTGACCGAGTGAAGACGGATGCTTCACAGACAGGATCCGTTTTTGGGGGTTATTGTTCTGACGGATCAGAAGAAGGGCAAAATAATCAATGACATCAACACAAACGGCTGACTCCCTCTCCACTCTGTTGGGGGGGGACTCTACTTGTATAAGCGTTTAATAGAACAGGTTCTATAGACATCTGTGGGGAATCAGTGAATTGGTGTAAAAGGAGTGCGCTCTTTCACGCTATAGTAGGATCTTGGGCCTCTGCACAGTTCTTTATACCTGGCGCTAACATCGACCTACAAGGCTGAGTTCACACTTGAGTTATTTGGTCAGTTTTGGCCCTGTAACTGCCCAAATAAGTGAAGTGTGCAGTGATTCTAAGAGCGATGCCTGTCATATGCGTGTCATACTAACTCACAGTATTATTTCACTACCACAGCAGACTCCCTATGCGTGTTACTGCAGGGCACAGTGTTCTACATAAAGGCTCTCTGCAGCCAGGAAATATTTTTTTGTATATGTTTTTTAACGCGATTTAGCACAAAAGTTTTTGGATAGAACCAAATTTTTTAGGAAAATTCAGCGATCCGGCCGAAAATAATTTTTGGAAAATTTGCTCATCTCTAAATGACATTAACATGTTAGTTTTACCACATAGGGAACACAATGAAAATGAAAATCATGAAACAATGGTAGCATAGCGTTTCTATTTAAATTCTACCTCTATATTATATGAAATATTAAGGGGTAACATTAGAAAGTAAAACTTGTTCCAAAAAAAGCCCTGATATGGCTACGTGAACAGAAAAATGAAAAAATGTTATGGCTCCTGGAAGGCAGGGGGTAAAAAATTAAAGCAAAAAAAAAAGTCTGCTTCTAGAAGGGGTGAATAAATAATGTCTATAAAATATTATTCAGGAAGGGAATAAAGTAGACAAGGAGGAGGGGTAAGAGAGAGATGTATCTGCATGCTGTGAAAGGGGAGAAAGAGCAGAAGTGGAGAAAAATCTAATTGGCTTGGAGTGTTTGCACCACGAAATGTCAGTTCACCTTTAGTTCGGTAATACAAATAGCCTGTCATAGATGGTTTTACCTGTAGTCTACAACTTACCAGTGCTACTGTCCTCTATTTGCTCTGATACATCTGATGATGCATCATTGCATGATGTAATAAAAGGATCAATGTTCTTTAAGCAGAGATAAGTTGCCATTTTCCCGAGGACCAGTGTTTTCACCCACTTAGGAACTGCTCGATTAAGTTCCTGTTGATGGACTAGTCGAGATATGAAAATGCTCTCCATTACGCTGAGCACAATTAATACCATGCTCATAAGAAAATATGAACCTATTAGAGAGAAATAAATAGCTCATGTAATTCTGGAGAATAATCACTATATACATGGTAAATAATCAATTGTCGGAATCAAGATTATTAACAAATTCCCACCTCAGCTTGTAGGATTCTATACCCTAATAATCAACAATTACAATATTCCAAATTCACTATACATTAATATGGAATGTGGGTAACTATGTATGCACCCTCAGGCTAGAATTTAAAAATTCATTTGCTACACTATAGATGTAATAAACACACATTCATAGGCATGCATAGAAAAATTAAGATGTACGGCGTGCACAGCTCACCACAGCAAATCAAACCGTCTAAATATAAAAGTCAGAGCCAAATTTTACATTCAAATGCATTAACTGAACCAATTCATAACATAAATGATTTACCAAAACTAAGCTTGTTATACATACTCAGTACCAGAACCAAGTAGACTATATAAATTTAATCCCAAAATTAAGTTCAGTAGGACCAATTGCAAAGTCAGCTTAATCGAATAACAGCTTCCAGTATGCCCTGAACAATGGTAAGGTATGACATAAATTCAAAAACTAGATTAGCACCACGCATCATCACTGAAGACAATACAGTGAATACAGAGCTCATGCTATGTAGTAAAACAATAATACACAATGAAATTAATTGACTCACAGGAGACTTTTTTAAATTAAGGTATTATTCTTTTTTCCCCGTCACCTCCACAACGGCACTGACAGGAGGGTGTCCCTGCCCCCAGGACAGGAAACAACGCAGGAGCAATCATTCAAAAGGCCTCCTCCCCCTTACCTCACCAGTCATTGTTTCCTGTCCTCGGGAATCGTAGGAGCGCTCCTGCAGTGTAAGGAAAACCTCTCTCGCCAGCCTAGACTTGTTCCCCACATGTTGGGAGGGCTGGTGCAGGAAACGGTTCCCCTGGGTTAGCGTTTGCTGCCTTTTCCGTTTCTGGAATAAGCCCTGCTTGCAGGCATCCCTGGGCTTCACAAGTCTGACACCAGGCCACCAGGCGAGATTCTCCTTGGGCAAGAGAATCTTGCGAGATTTCAGGCGCATCACTTCCGGGATAAGGCTTTATTCACACGTCCGCAATTCGGTTCAGCATTTTGCGGAACAGAATTGCGGACCCATTAGTTTCAATGGGGACAGGCGATGTCCCGGCCGGGTCCGCAACTGCGGATCCGCACTTCCGGGTCCGCAATTGCGCTTCTCGAAAAAATAGAGCATGTCTCTATTCTTGTCCGCAATTGCGGACAAGAAAAGGCATTTTCTATGAGTGCCGGGCGATGTGCGGTCCGCAAATTGCGGAACGCACATCGCCGATGTCCGTGTTTTGCGGATCCGCGGATCCGTGGATCCGAAAACACGACGGACGTGTGAATTAGGCCTAAAGGTGAGGAGCTGAGATGCCGGCATTTGTGACTGCAGTCGGCCATCCAGCTCACGCTGCTCTCCACTTACTGTACCCTGTGCTCCAGTCAGGATGCCTGCCTCAGGAGACAATACCGCCAGGAAGCCTGGTGAGCCTGCTTCTGCCCATAGCCCGGTAAGCCTCCTCCCCCAGGGGAGAAGTATTTGTGTACACAATGGCGGTTTGAGTTTCACATGTGGTTAGGTGGTTGCCCAAATTTATTTGGTGACTCATGGTCCTACTGCCCTTGTGTTTCACTTTTAGGGCACTGAGACCATGACTCACAAGCCAGCCAGCGAAACAGGCCGCAGGAAATGCGCCATTTGTAGAAAGTCCTTCACCTCCAAGAACAAAAAAGCCTTGTGTCAGAAATGCACAGAAAGAATTGTGTCTGAGGAATCACCATCTCTCCTGGAGTACATGAGAGCGATTATAAAAGAGGAGGTTAACTCCGCTGTCGACTTAAAAATGGCTTCTCAGTCACCACGGCCATCCACCTCACAGGGATCCCATACCTTGGATCTTCCCCTTGAGATTGATGAGGGAGAATTATTGTCTGACTCTGAATCAGCCTCTTCGTATGACGGCTCTGGCAGACCCCTATTTTCTCTAGAAGAGACTGATGGTCTATTAAAATCTATCTGTGCGACCATGCATATAGAGGATGTTAAAGAGGTCCACTCCATACAAGACCACATGTTTCAGGGCCTGGGAGAGAGACGTAGAAGGGTCTTTCCAATACACAATATCAAAGCTTAAATAGCGAGAGAAAGGAAAGACCCGAAAAATAACCATGGTCTCTAACTCTTTCAGAAGGAAATATCCCTTTGAGGAAGGGGAAACCAATTTATGGGACAAAACACCTAAGGTGGACGCTCCAGTTGCCTGTATCTCAAAAAAATCTTCCCTCCTGTTTGAAGACATGGGTCTATTGAGGATCCCATGGATAAAAAGTCAGAGAGCGTGTTAAAAAAATCCTGGGAAACAAATACAGCTTTGTTACGCCCCAGCATTGCCTCTACCTGTACAGCCAGAACCTTCTTGGTCTTGTTAGATCAGTTAGAGGAACATATCTCCACGGGTAACCCTAGAGAGGAAATCCTAGCGTCCTTCCTATGCTTAAAAAAGCATCACATTTTTAGCAGATGCCTCGGCTAACCTGATCAGGCTCTCTGCCAGATCTGCCAAACTTTCTAACGCAGCTAGGAGAACAGTCTGGCTTCGCTCATGGTCGGGAGACACAGACTCTAAGAGTCGCCTGTGTTCCATCCTCTGTGAGGGAGACAGACTGTTTGAGTCAGGATTCGATGACATCCTTAAAAAGGCATCAGACAAAAAGAAGGGGTTCCCTCTAGAGAATAAATACCACCATCATAGGCGGTCCTTTCAGAACCAAAGAAGAGCCAGAACAGACCTTAAAAAGAAAAAAAGGTTCCAGGAAATGGCTATCCGCTAAAGGCCGTGGTAGGGGGATCCTGCTTAACCCCGAAAGTACTTCTCGCTCTACCCAATGACGCCAAAAGTCCTGTAGGGGGCAGATTGAGGGTTTTTATCCCAGCCAGGGAAGACATCCATACCTCCCCGTGGGTTTTAAATACCCTAAAGGAGGGTCTAAGACTCGAATTTACCTCTCTTCCCCCAGATCGTTTTACGATAGACAAGAGACTCTCCCAAAAGGGAAGACCACTTTGTCTAGAGTCAGATGTATCCTCACTAATAGGAAAGGGAGTACTCCTTCCTGTTCCAAAAAATCAGTATGGGAAGGGTTTTATTCTCCAGTCTTCCTAGTACCAAAGCCAAATGGATCCTTCTGACTCATAATAAACTTGAAATCCCTACACAGATTAATAGTTTACAAAAATTCAAGAAGTCTGACACCAGGCCACCAGGCGAGATTCTCCTTGGGCAAGAGAATCTTGCGAGATTTCAGGCGCATCACTTCCGGGATAAGGCTTTATTCACACGTCCGCAATTCTGTTCAGCATTTTGCGGAACAGAATTGCGGACCCATTAGTTTCAATGGGGACAGGCGATGTCCCGGCCGGGTCCGCAATTGCGGATCCGCACTTCCGGGTCCGCAATTGCGCTCCCGAAAAAATAGAGCATGTCCTATTCTTGTCCGCAATTGCGGACAAGAAAAGGCATTTTCTATGAGAGTGCCGGGCGATGTGCGGTCCGCAAATTGCGAACGCACATCGCCGATGTCCGTGTTTTATGGATCCGCGGATCCGTGGATCCGAAAAACACGACGGACGTGTGAATTAGGCCTAAAGGTGAGGAGCTGAGATGCCGGCATTTGTGACCGCAGTCGGCCATCCAGCTCACGCTGCTCTCCACTTACTGTACCCTGTGCTCCAGTCAGGATGCCTGCCTCAGGAGACAATACCGCCAGGAAGCCTGGTGAGCCTGCTTCTGCCCATAGCCCGGTAAGCCTCCTCCCCCAGGGGAGAAGTATTTGTGTACACAATGGCGGTTTGAGTTTCACATGTGGTTAGGTGGTTGCCCAAATTTATTTGGTGACTCATGGTCCTACTGCCCTTGTGTTTCACTTTTAGGGCACTGAGACCATGACTCACAAGCCAGCCAGCGAAACAGGCCGCAGGGAAATGCGCCATTTGTAGAAAGTCCTTCACCTCCAAGAACAAAAAAGCCTTGTGTCAGAAATGCACAGAAAGAATTGTGTCTGAGGAATCACCATCTCTCCTGGAGTACATGAGAGCGATTATAAAAGAGGAGGTTAACTCCGCTGTCGACTTAAAAATGGCTTCTCAGTCACCACGGCCATCCACCTCACAGGGATCCCATACCTTGGATCTTCCCCTTGAGATTGATGAGGGAGAATTATTGTCTGACTCTGAATCAGCCTCTTCGGATGACGGCTCTGGCAGACCCCTATTTTCTCTAGAAGAGACTGATGGTCTATTAAAATCTATCTGTGCGACCATGCATATAGAGGATGTTAAAGAGGTCCACTCCATACAAGACCACATGTTTCAGGGCCTGGGAGAGAGACGTAGAAGGGTCTTTCCAATACACAATATCAAAGCTTAAATAGCGAGAGAAAGGAAAGACCCCGAAAAAATAACCATGGTCTCTAACTCTTTCAGAAGGAAATATCCCTTTGAGGAAGGGGAAACCAATTTATGGGACAAAACACCTAAGGTGGACGCTCCAGTTGCCTGTATCTCAAAAAAATCTTCCCTCCTGTTTGAAGACATGGGTCTATTGAGGGATCCCATGGATAAAAAGTCAGAGAGCGTGTTAAAAAAAATCCTGGGAAACAAATACAGCTTTGTTACGCCCCAGCATTGCCTCTACCTGTACAGCCAGAACCTTCTTGGTCTTGTTAGATCAGTTAGAGGAACATATCTCCACGGGTAACCCTAGAGAGGAAATCCTAGCGTCCCTTCCTATGCTTAAAAAAAGCATCACATTTTTTAGCAGATGCCTCGGCTAACCTGATCAGGCTCTCTGCCAGATCTGCCAAACTTTCTAACGCAGCTAGGAGAACAGTCTGGCTTCGCTCATGGTCGGGAGACACAGACTCTAAGAGTCGCCTGTGTTCCATCCTCTGTGAGGGAGACAGACTGTTTGAGTCAGGATTCGATGACATCCTTAAAAAGGCATCAGACAAAAAGAAGGGGTTCCCTCTAGAGAATAAATACCACCATCATAGGCGGTCCTTTCAGAACCAAAGAAGAGCCAGAACACACCTTAAAAAGAAAAAAGGTTCCAGGAAATGGCTATCCGCTAAAGGCCGTGGTAGGGGGATCCTGCTTAACCCCGAAAGTACTTCTCGCTCTACCCAATGACGCCAAAAGTCCTGTAGGGGGCAGATTGAGGGTTTTTATCCCAGCCAGGGAAGACATCCATACCTCCCCGTGGGTTTTAAATACCCTAAAGGAGGGTCTAAGACTCGAATTTACCTCTCTTCCCCCAGATCGTTTTACGATAGACAAGAGACTCTCCCAAAAGGGAAGACCACTTTGTCTAGAGTCAGATGTATCCTCACTAATAGGAAAGGGAGTACTCCTTCCTGTTCCAAAAAATCAGTATGGGAAGGGGTTTTATTCTCCAGTCTTCCTAGTACCAAAGCCAAATGGATCCTTCTGACTCATAATAAACTTGAAATCCCTACACAGATTAATAGTTTACAAAAAATTCAAGATGGAAACCATAAAGTCAACAATAAATCTCCTTCCTCAAGACTGTCTGATGGCTCCAATAGACTTACAAGACGCTTACTACCACGTCCCAATATATCAACCCATTCAAAAATATCTAAGAATTGCAGTCTTTATAGGAGATGAATTGCGCCATTTTCAATTGAGGGCACTTCCGTTTGGGCTTGCCTCAGCTCCAAGGGTATTTTCCAAGGTCATGTCAGACGTGATAAAATACCTGCACCTCCAAAAAATATTAATAATACCTTAGTTGGACAATTTTTTGGTAGCAGCAAGCTCCAAAGAAATACTCCAACTCCAGCTCTCCCGTGTCCAGACCAGCTTTACCTCTCTAGGATGGATTATAAACTTCAAAAAGTCGGATCCGTTCCCAAGAAAAAAGAAAGATCTTTCTCGGGGTTCTCCTAGACCAGGCATCCTCAAACTGCGGCCCTCCAGCTGTTGTAAAACTACAACTCCCACAATGCCCTGCTGTAGGCTGATACCTGTAGGCTGTTTGGGCATGCTGGGAGTTGTAGTTTTGCAACAGCTGGAGGGCCGCAGTTTGAGGATGCCTGTCCTAGACTCTCATTTTCTGATGTCCTTTCTTCCGGCAGACAAGAAAACAAAAATTATGCTGGAGGTCTCCAGATTCTGTTCCCAGAGGACGGCCACCCTCAGGAACATAATGACGATCCTGGGCCTTCTAACCTCCACTATTCCTTCCGTTAGATGGGCTCAGAGCCATACTCCGGTAATCCAGTCTTTTCATCTTTGCCCTGGAAAAGAAAGTTTATCTCCCGAGGGTGGTAAAAATATCTTTAAGGTGGTGGCAGATACAGAAACACCTAGACACGGGGGTCTATTGGAGACAAAAGGACGTGATGCTGATCACCACAGATGCCAGTGGTTCAGGATTGGGGGGGGGGGGGTCATGTGAACGGAAGGTACATTTTGAATGATTACTCCTGCGTTGTTTCCTGTCCTGGGGGCGGGGACACCCTCCTGTCAGTGCCGTTGTGGAGATTACTGGACAACTTATCCTTACAATATCTTAAAAAAAATCTCTATGCTTCTATTGTAATCTGCCTAATATGGTATGGGTTGACAAGAGTACTTTAAACTCACTGTGAAACACAGATATTTGTCCCACATTTCACCAATGACATCATAATCCCACATATATCTTGTGAGAAGTTCTTGAGCCAAGGGTTCCTGTGCACCTATCAGCACCTACAAATGCACTTTTTGCACCATTGTATCCATTCCCTAATGGGGAATGAGGCTGGTAGCAGGGCTGGGAAAATCTATATGGATATTCAGCTTCTATCTCATTTTATAGTCTTTTCAACATCTGACTGAATCCTACCACTGTGAATAATACTGAATGAAGTAAAATATTTCTATTTGGATCTTTCATGATGTAATCCACTTCTGCAAACATTTCTTCTGCTGTGAAATATTATTTAGTTCACATTACTGATTCCTATAACAAGGTTTCACATATTGTACAGTAGGTGTGATCTTTTTTCAAGCTCTTGTAGACAGTCATGTGTTTGGTAGTCTTGGGCTAAGCAGGAAACCTGTATTCTATGTTGTACCTACATACAGTGTATGGTTCTATGGGAAAGAGCTACACAGATGACTTATGTTGGTGGTTGTAGAGATTGGGAATTGGCTTGACAAAGGTCAGCAGTTTCTTTTGAAAAGGGGTTTTCAGGTGTTTTTTTTTACTGGTGATCTATCCTCTGGATAGGTCAGTAGTATCTGATCAGTGGGGTCTGACAGTGGGCTGCGATACCAAGCACAGCCCCAATTCAATGTACAGTGCTGTGCTTGGTAAGCAGAGAGAAGACCGCAGCACTACTGGGGGTTCTGATGCCCTCTCAAACAGCTGATCACCGTGGATCCCAGGTGTCGGACCCCCACCATTTAGATACTGATGACCTATACAGAGGGTAGGTCGTCAGTTAAAAAAACTTGGAAAACCCCATTAAAATTAAACTTGTCCTGATTGTGCCAGCTTATGTCATATTACATCACTGGTATTTCATATTCATTTCTTTTGGCTTTCCATGGTGAATTCCAATGATGCTCTCAAATAAATCTATCAAATGTACAGTAATTGACAAAAAAAAAAATAATGCACTGTAATTCCGTGGGCTCCTATGACTAATTTTTAAGAAAGGCAGGGACACTACAAAGTCTCTTCAACACTGTTTATTGCTTGTTCCAGCAAACTTACAGTTCAGTTACAGCTGGACTAGCTCGACAGACACACCCTATTTCCTGCTGTTCACTTTTAAAACACAGTCGTGGACATGAGTCACGTATAAACCCCAGAGTGGATCGTGGTGAGTAAGCACTGTGGGGAGTTGCTCTGGTAGATAACGGTGCGGGTGCAGTACAGAGGCAAAACAAGGAGTCCAGTACGTGCAATAAACAGTGTTTTATTCACACTTGCACAAACGAAATGGTAAACAGTCTCTTGGTGTTCATTCACACGCAGCAAACAGAAAAAAGGCAAAACCAAAGAGTCCAAAACCAGGTTCAATCACCTGTGAGATGTTAGGTGCGCGTTCGCACCTAGCGGTCGGCCCAGCCGTGGGATAATCCTCCTTCAGGCTTCCAGGTCGACTGCACGTCTCCTTGCTGGGTTTTTGCTTCCAGCCCAGAGAGCTCCACAGGACTAGCAGCAGCTCCAGGACAATCACAGCCCCAGACACAGCTGCTGGCTGTGTTTTATACCCAGCCCAAAACCAGGACTGGATCGTGGGGAGCAGCCACCCACCCTACACTTTAGCTGCTCCCGGTAAGAGCCGGCCCGGATCGGCTTTGCAGCCATGCTATTTACAACTATGTCAGTAGCACTAGCTGCTGCTGACATCAACAAAATACGGCTCTTACCTCACCGAGGCCATGAACCTCGGTGACACATACCTGCCATCCACAACGGCACCCTGCACCTTACCACATACCCCCCTTGGTTCAACCCTGAGGGGTGGACACATGTGAGGCAGTGGACGCGGGAAAGGGCATCTGCATTACCCTGCAAGCGGCCTGCCCTATGTTCCACGGAGAACGAGTTCTGCAGGGATAGGAACCACCTGGTGACCCGAGCATTCCTCTCCTTGGCCTGGCTCATCCACTTGAGAGGGAATGGTCGGTCACCAGACGGAACCTCCTCCCTAACAGGTAGTAGCGGAGAGATTCGAGTGCCCACTTGATAGCCAGGCACTCCCTCTCCACTATGCTATACCTGGTCTCGGCAGGACTGAGCTTACGGCTCAGGAAGACAACGGGATGTTCTTCCCCGTTGACCTCCTGAGACAGTACAGCACCGAGGCCTACCTCCGAGGCGTCGGTCTGTACGACAAACTCCCTGTTGAAGTCGGGTGTCACCAAAACCGGGGGCCCACACAGGGCCGACTTCAACACGGAGAAAGCCTCCTCCGCCTTCTCACTCCAGCTAACCTTCCCAGACTTTCGCCCCTTCAACAGGTCTGTCAATGGCGCTGCTATTGTGGCAAAGTGGGGCACAAACCGCATGTAGTACCCTACAATTCCTAGGAAGGACTTTACCTGCCTGGTAGTGACCGGTCGGGGCCAGTTACGTATGGCCTCTACCTTAGTTACCTGCGGCTTGATGACTCCCCGCCCAATAACATATCCCAGATATTTGGTCTCTTCCAACCCAATCGCACACTTCTTTGGATTGGCGGTTAGTCCAGCTTTCCTCAGGGCATCCACTACCGCCTGCACTTTGGGCAAATGGCTTTCCCAGTCGGTGCTGTGGATGATTACATCATCTAAGTAGGCCGAAGCGTACCGACGGTGCGGTCGCAGCACAACGTCCATTAACCTTTGGAAGGTGGCGGGGGCGCCATGCAGGCCAAAGGGTAACACCTTGTAATGATACAGGCCCTGCGGGGTAACAAAAGCGTTTTTTTCCTTGGCCGCCTCCGTTAAGGGTACTTGCCAGTATCCTTTAGTGAGGTCTAGCACAGAAAAATAACGGGCTTGCCCTAAACTTTCAACAAGCTCGTCTACCCGGGGCATGGGATACGCATCAAACTTGGACACTTCATTTAACTTGCGAAAATCGTTGCAGAACCGCAACGTCCCATCCGGCTTGGGTATTAGGACTATGGGACTGGCCCACTCACTTTTCGACTCCTCAATGACATCAAGCTTCAACATTATTTGCACTTCCTCCGCGATGGCCCGTCGCCGAGCCTCGGGTACCCGGTATGGTTTTAACTGGATCTTGGCCTGAGGCTCAGTGACAATGTCATGTTGGATGAGAGACGTGCGGCCAAGGAGGTCCGAGAATACATCCGTGTTCCGACTGATGAACTCCCTGACTTCCTGAACTTGTTTGGAAGACAGGCTGTCTGCAATTTTACCGTGGCTACCGCTCGCAGGCCTCGAACTGTGGGGCTGGACCCTTTTCCCCTAGAAGCCCTGGCCGGGGCTGTGGTCGTCGGCCGTGTCCCTATCTTTCCACGGCTTTAGTAAATTCACGTGGTACACCTGCTCCGGCTTGCGCCGCCCTGGCTGGTGTACTTTGTAATTTACTTCCCCTATCTTCTCGATCACCTCATAGGGGCCCTGCCACCTAGCTAGGAATTTGCTGTCAAGGGTGGGTACCAGAACCAAAACCCGATCTCCCGGATTGAAGCCCCGTACCCGAGCCTGACGATTGTACACCCTACTTTGGGCTTGTTGCGCTGCCTCCATATGCTCCCGGACCAGCGGC
The DNA here is from genome assembly GCA_033119425.1 of Bufotes viridis. Classification (NCBI taxonomy): domain Eukaryota; kingdom Metazoa; phylum Chordata; class Amphibia; order Anura; family Bufonidae; genus Bufotes; species Bufotes viridis. The sequence continues at coordinate 545,248,145 of CM065590.1, read as the reverse complement.
AACACTCTTTCCATCCGTTCCTGCATCTGGGTGACATACTCAATGACACTTTTGTGGGGGACAGGCTGTTGTTCCCACACTTCCTTGGCGATATCCAACAGGCCCCGAGGGTGTCTGCCATAAAGCAGTTCGAAGGGCGAGAACCCAGTAGAGGCCTGGGGCACCTCTCGCACTGCGAACATGAGATAGGGCAGAAGCAGATCCCAGTCCTTCCCATCTCTAGACACCACCCTTTTTAACATATTTTTTAAAGTTTGGTTAAACCTCTCGACAAGACCGTCCGTTTGTGGATGGTAAACGGACGTCCGTAATTACTTTATACGCAACAATTTACACAGTTCCCTCATAACTTTGGACATAAAAGGGGTCCCTTGGTCTGTCAGAACCTCTTTTGGCAGGCCCACACGGGAAAACATTTCCATTAACTCTTTGGCAATGAGCTTAGCTGAGGTATGTCGCAGAGGCACCGCCTCCGGATACCGAGTGGCATAGTCGAGAACTACCAGAATGTGTTGGTGGCCCCTGGCAGACTTTGGTACAGGCCCAATTAGATCCATAGCGATTCGCTCAAACGGGACCTCAATAATTGGAAGAGGTACCAGAGGACTACGGAAATGTGGCTGGGGGCTATTTATCTGACAGGTGGGACAGGACTTACAATAATTTTCTACCTCCTTGAACACACTGGGCCAATAAAACCGCTGCAGTATGCGGTCCTGGGTTTTCTGCCACCCCAAGTGTCCCCCAAGAACATGTTGGTGGGCAAGCTCCATGACAAGCTTGCGGTACGCTGTGGGCACCACCAATTGTTCAACAGGTTCACCCCGGATTTGGTTCACCCAATATAACATTTCTTGGTGAACAACAAAGCGGGAAATATTATCTCAGCCCCTGGTTTCTGGGGTTTACCATCAATTTCCAGCACATTCTCCCAGGCCCTGGTTAGGGTTTGGTCCCGGTGTTAGGCGGTCCCAAAATTATCTCCGGAGACGTGGAGGTCTGCCAACTCAGGACCTGGTGGCAAGTCCTCCATGTCTCCCACCATTACACTCAGTGGGGTGTCTCCCCTCTATCACAGAAGTGGTGGTCACCCCTACCGCAGGCCCTTCGGACTCGGGCTCCCAGGGCTCTGGCCTCCCACAGGAACCAGGCCACTCTGCTAGGGTTACCCCTGTCTCAGGGCTATTAGTCACTTTCACCTCAGGCCATAGTGACGGAAAACCAGGGAAGTCTCTCCCAATTATTAGTTCATACGGTAGCTTGGCGGAGATCGCCACTTCACAAGTCCATGTGCCGGCCGCCGTGGACAGAGACATTACAGCCGTGGGATAGTCCTTTAAGTCTCCGTGTATGCACACCACCCCAACTTTCCGGCCCGTATACTGGGAGGGCTGTACCAGGGCAGCACTTACCAGGGTTACTAGGCTCCCTGAGTCCAGCAGCGCCACTGCAAGATTATCACCGACTTGCACCTGGCACAGATGACGAGTGTCTATTGTCTCGGGGTGCCGGTCGCACACAGTCTCCGGGCATACATGGAAGCCCGGTACCCATAATTGGTCTCCATGGGTTCTCCCCACTGTGGACAGTCGGCCCTCACATGGCCAGGCTCGTGACACCGCCAGCAGACTATCGGGGCCGGGTCTACAGGGGTACACCCCGAGCAGGTTTCTCGGGTACCAGTCATCGGGACTGGATGGGAGACCTCCGGGTTTGACCGGCCCCCTCCCAACAACACCCCCTTTCAAGGTTTTTGTGGCCTCATAGCGCTCGACTAGGTCGACCATGTCCAAGGCATTAGTGGGTGACACCTGGCCGATCCAGTGCTGCAGGGGGTACGGCAAGGCCCTCCAGAAGATGTCAGCCAGCAGACGGTCCAGCATAGCAGCCGGACTTAGAACCTCAGGCTGCAGCCACTTTTGCAACCTGTGCAGCAACTCATAATACTGCGGCCTGGTGGGTTCAGCCGTATTAAAGTTCCACTGGTGGACCCGCTGAGCCCGGACTAACACGTTCACCCCCAGTCTTGCCAGGATCTCACCTTTCACGGTCGGGTAGTCAGCTGCTTGGTCATCTGCTAGGTCAAAAAAAACCTGCTGGGGTCCAGACGCCAGGAACGGAGCGACGACCTCTGCCCACTGTTCTCGGGGTAATTTCTCCCTCACGGCCACCTTCTCGAACACCGCCAGATAGGTCTCCACATCATCCGAGGGGGTCATCTTAGGGATCGCTGCACGGACAGCTTTCCGGGCATCGTGGACGTGGCGGGACGCTCCTGCAGCTTGCAATGCCATCACGTGCTGCAGCAGTAGCTGGTTGGTCTCCCGCTGCTGCACGTTAGCCTCTATGAGGGCTTTCACAGCCGCCTCCATTTTGTCAGGGACCACAGGCTGCAACTTTGCCGGCCGAATATAGGACATCCAGTCGTGCCCAGCAAAAACAAACTTCGGCGTTCACGCCAGCCTCACTGCGCATGCCCGCATCCGACACCAAATGTGGGGAGTTGCTCTGGTAGATAACGGTGCGGGTGCAGTACAGAGGCAAAACAAGGAGTCCAGTACGTGCAATAAACAGTGTTTTATTCACACTTGCACAAACGAAATGGTAAACAGTCTCTTGGTGTTCATTCACACGCAGCAAACAGAAAAAAGGCAAAACCAAAGAGTCCATGTTAGGTGCGCGTTCGCACCTGGCGGTCGGCCCAGCCGTGGGATAATCCTCCTTCAGGCTTCCAGGTCGACTGCACGTCTCCTTGCTGGGTTTTTGCTTCCAGCCCAGAGAGCTCCACAGGACTAGCAGCAGCTCCAGGACAATCACAGCCCCAGACACAGCTGCTGGCTGTGTTTTATACCCAGCCCAAAACCAGGACTGGATCGTGGGGAGCAGCCACCCACCCTACACTTTAGCTGCTCCCGGTAAGAGCCGGCCCAGATCGGCTTTGCAGCCATGCTATTTACAACTATGTCAGTAGCACTAGCTGCTGCTGACATCAACAAAATACGGCTCTTACCTCACCGAGGCCATGAACCTCGGTGACACATACCTGCCATCCACAACGGCACCCTGCACCTTACCACAGCACCCACCCAGCTCTTTGCTTACTCCCAGTAAAAGCCAGGAGCGGATTAGCTGTTACCAGCTATACTAGGTAACAACAGTGTCCACTATCTATTTTAGTGGCCACTCTAGCTTCTGGCTTCCACTCCACCAAGGCTGGGTACCTTGCTGGCACGTCTCAGGTGCACCACATCAAACCAAAATATGTATCTTCTAAATAGGTTTCCTGCACTATTCTGGGAGCATTACCCTGTAGTTTTCCTGCTCGATGTTCCACCAAGAAATTAAAATTCTGCAAGAAGAGAAACCACCTGGTGACCCGAGCATTTCTCTCCTTGGAATTTCTCATCCAGACCAACGGTGAATGGTCCGTCACCAGGCGAAAATGTCACCCCAGCAGGTAGTACCGTGAGGACTCTAAAGCCCACTTGATGGCTAGGCACTCCTTCTCCACTACACTATAGTTCTTTTCTGCTGGGGTAAGCTTTCTGCTCAAATAAATCATCGGATGTTCTTCTCCGTTCACTTTTTGAGATATAACTGCTCTTAGCCCTACTTCAGACGCGTCAATTTGGCTGATGAATTTGTCCTTAAAGTTGGGGTTGGATAGGACGGGCTGTTCACAAAGGGCCAATTTCATGGCCTTAAATGCTTCTTCTGTCTGAGGATTCCACCGAATCCTGACTGACTTACTTCCTTTCAGCAGATCGGTCAAGGGTCCAGCCCTCCTTTCCACCAGCCCATCTGTTTGGGGATGATACACTGATGATCGTAACTGCTTGATTCAAAGCAGCTTGCACAACTCCTTTGTCACTTTGGACATAAAAGGAATACCTTGATCCGTACGGACCTCTTTGGGGAACCCAATGCGGCAAAACATGGCAAATAGTTCCCTGGCAATAAGTTTGGCTGAGGTATGGTGGAGAAGAATGGCCTCCGGATACCGAGTCGCATAGTCCAATACCACTAATATGTGTTGGTGGCCCCGGGCCGACTTTACCACGGGCCGCACAAGATCCATAGCTATCCGCTCAAAAGGTACCTCAATAATGGGAAGAGGTACCAGTGGACTATGGAAATTCGCTGGGGAACAGGAATCTGACACTCTGGACACGAATCACAAAACCTCCTAACCTCTTCATAGACACCAGGCCAGAAGAACAGCTGGAGTATACACTCTAGTGTCTTTTTGACCCCAAGATGACCTCCCATTACATGTGTGTGAGTCAAGTTTAATACTGCCCGGCAGTAGGGCTGTGGTACTACTAACTGCTCCACTACCTCCTGTTGGACCTTGTCAATGCAGTATAATAAGTCCTGGGAAACAGCCATATGGGGAAACATCGCTTCTGTGCCTGGGTGTTGGGCTACCGCATTAATTTCAGTCACTCTCTCTCTGGCCGTACCAGAGTGGGGTCCTGGAGTTGGGCAGTCCCAAACCTGTCCCGGGACACCTCCAGCTCCGGGATAGATGTGGCCTCTGCGGCCTCACCAGCCAATACCTCTATGAGAAACCTATTGGGGTTACTGTATGCCTGACATCACGTAACCACTGCTCCCAACACTTCATAACAGCTAGGTTGGAATGGTGTATATGGCGAGCAAATCATTGATACAGCCATCTTACTTCTCTCAGTCAAATGATACACCCTCTCTCAGTCTGTCAACTGGGAAAAATCTTTTTGATTGCGTCATAGAGGCATGTCTACCAGTAAACGATCTCTCACCAAGAGGTACACTACTCAAAAGTAGCCTCTGATAGCCTGTTTATAAGGCAGGAAAGCACTGTTACTCCCTCTTGTGGCAAGACCCAGTGATTTATCAGACCACAACTCTCATCATTTACATATCTGCCTGAGAGACAACTGCATGCCAAATTTTATAGCAATCCAACATTTCTATCTGGGTATATTATTATTTTATTTTTTTCTTCCATTAAATTTTTACCCCCTGATCATTTTTAGAAGAATGCCCTTTGTTGTTACCATAACAGTACATTTAGATTCAGTAAATTCTTGTAAAAAAGTTTCACCTATTAATGGTGTTCCAATAGGAGGAGATGCATCTGCTACAATGAGGAGGAAGACAGAATATCCAAGGAGTAGGGTTATCTTGAAAGATGTTCTCTCTCCTTTTTCTGGAGGTATGTAGAATCCAACAATACTCATAATCATTAGAAACATACTGGGCAGGACCAGATTCACAATATAAAACAGAGGTTTTCTTTTTAGTATTATCTGAAAAAAAGATCAGGAAAAAATATTAAAAACCATAGATTCATATAATCCTTTATAAATATATTTAACCCTAAAATGAACAGCAAATCTCAAGAATGAAGACGCAATTAAAGGAATTTTCACACTCTCAAATCCATATGTACCAAAAATATGAGTCGTTTCTGTGTATTCTTTATATAGGAAACCAAAACAATTCATCAGACCCACTGCTCTCACTGCGTCTTTATATTAAAATAAGATTGTTAACATTAACATTTGGTTGCCAACTCAGAAGTATCACATACACATTAAGGCCTAATTCACACATCCGTAGTGTGTTTTGCGGAAACACGGAAACACGGATCCGCAAAACACGGACGGCTGCAATGTGCATTCCGCATTTTGCGGACCGCACATTGCTGGCACTATATAGAGAATGCCTTTTCTTGTCCGCAATTGCAGACAAGAATAGGACATGTTCTATTTTTTTGCGGAAACGGAAACACGGATGCGGAAACACGGATGCGGAAATGCGGATGCGGACATCACATAGTGTGCTGTCCACATCCATTCCTGCCCCTTTGAAATGAATGGGTCTGCAACCCTTCTGCAAATTTGCGGATGGGATGCGGATCCATTTTGCGGACGTGTGAATTAGGCCTAATAGGACTGCTTGGACCTGCCAAAATCATCAGGTTCAGGTTCATCTTAAGTATGTATACAGTCAGTGTTAATTACTTTGCAATTGTGCCAAAGGGGCTGTCCCTCCTGCAGTTTGTGCCCAGCCGCGCCCATTCTCACCCAGACAGGTTGGGGTAAAACTAGTAACGTATTTTTCGGCGTATAAGACGACTGGGCGTATAAGACGACCCCCACCTTTTCCATTTAAAATATAGGGTGTGGGCTAAACTCGCCGTATAAGACTACCCCTCTTCCATACTCCTCCTGCTTCCCCCTGCCTTCCCTCGGAATCGCCAATCCAACCCCATATACAACAACCAGCCAATCACAGCAAGCGATGTACTGTACCTGTATTTTCTGTGCACACTTCATATAAAGCCTGCTTGGATTGGCTGTGTCAGCTCTGCCTGCCTGCCGAGCCCTCCCTGTCTCCAAGACAATTAAAAAATATACTGTACTATTGTTAACCCCACCTGTGGTTTACCGTATTTATTGCAAAAAAACGATTTTATAGATATACAAATTACCAGTACCGGCAGGGGCATACATATAATTCATTGGGCCCCATAGCAGGAATCTTAATTGGGCCCCCATACATTCACCTTACTGTTCTTATGATTCGTCAGAAGAAAAAAACAAAAAAACAAAAACAGATCCTGTATTTTAAGCATCCATTATGCTCATTTAGGCACATTTTGCATCATTTCCGACTCAATACTTGTGTTGAACTTTTTTTCCATCTTAGACAGAAATGGCTAAAGAGGATGCAAAATATGCATAACGGAGCATAACGGATGCTTAAAATACAGGATCAGAAGAATGGAAAATGAAACAGTGATGTGAACATGGCCTAAGGCTTCATTTATATCTCTGGTCACTGTATCCAGCAGGCTGTTCTGACAGAACATCCTGCCAGAGTTCACCAGATCCAGCTTTGCTGGATTCTACCTTTCATTGCCGGACCCCATAGACCAGGGATGCCCAACCTGCGCCCTCCAGCTGTTGCAAAAGTACAACTGCCTGATCAGCCTACAGCTATTAGGGCATGCTGTGAGTTGTAGTTTTACAACAGCTGGAAGGCTGCAGGTTGAACTTCCCTGCCATGAACTATAATGGGATCTAGACGCCTTCCAGAAGGGTTTCGGCCTGACAAAAACTGTTCTACTGATGAAGGGCGGAATCCAGCAAAGCTCTGGCAGGATGTTCTCTACCAGATACCGTTCACCAGAGATGTGAATAAAGACTTAGGGTACATTCACACGACCGTAGTGTTTTGTGAATCTGCAAATTGCGGTTCCGCAAAACAAGTATACTGTCCGCGAGCGTTCCTCATTTTGCGGACCCCCACATGACCGGCCTTATAATAGAAATGCCTATTCTTGTCATGCTCTATCTTTTTTGAGGGGCCACGGAACGGAACTATGGATGCGGACACATGGTGTGTTGTCCACATCTTTTGCGGCCCAATTAAAATGAATGGGTCTGCACACGTTCCACAAAATTGCAGAATGGATGCGGACCCAGAATTGCGGTCGTATGAATGCACACTAATACGGCATCAAAGTGCAATGATCAGATGACTTTATTTTGTCCTGTTTAAGTCAAATGAAACATCTGAAATACAGAAGCCCTAAAGACAGTGATCACAGACTAACAGCACGAGCCAGAATCTCAGACACAAACACATTATATATATATATATACATATATATACATCAATCATATATACTGTACATATGAACACACACATATACATTTACTCAGTCGTACTGTAGATGTATTTCACATATATACAGATACATTAGGCTACTTTCACACTTGCGCTAGCAGGGTTTGGCAGGCTGTTCCGGCGGGGGAACAGCCTGCCGGATCCATACTAAAACTAGCCCATGTGTGCCGCTGGATGTCTGCTCCGGCCCCATTAACTATAATGGGGACGGGCAGGAGATGCGACTGCAGCACGGCAAACGTGCCGAGAGGCAGCCGGACAAAAACCGTAGCATGTTTGCCGTGCTGTGGCCGCTTCTCCTGCCTGTCCCCGTTATAGTGAATGGGGCCAGAGCGGACTTCCGGCGGAACAGCCTGCCGAACCCTGCTACTGCAAGTGTGAAAGTAGTCTTAGATAATTACACATACATATATCACACACATATGTACATAATACAGTACACTACACAGGCATAAGTACATATATGTAAACACACACATATTAGGCCTCTTTCACACTTGCGTTGTTAGGATCCGGCGTGCACTTCCATCGCCGGAAGTGCCCGCCGGATCCGTAAAAACGCAAGTGAACTGAAAGCATTTGAAGACTGATCAGTCTTCAAAATGCTTTCAGTGTTACTATGGCAGCCAGGACGCTATTAAAGTCCTGGTTGCCATAGTAGCAGTGGGGAGCGGGGGAGCAGTATACTTACCGCCCGTGCGGCTCCCGGGCGCTCCAGAATGACGTCAGAGCGCCCCATGTGCATGGATCACGTGATCCATGCGCGTGGGGCGCCCTGACGTCACTCTGGAGCGCCCCGGGAGCCGCACGGGCGGTAAGTATACTGCTCCTCCGCTCCCCACTACACTTTACCATGGCAACCAGGACTTTAGTGTCCTGGCTGCCATGCTAACCATTCAGAAAAAGCTAAATGTCGCATCTGGCGATGCGCCGAAACGACGTTTAGCTTAAGGCCAGATCCGGATTAATACCTTTCAATGGGCATTAATTCTGGATCCGGCCTTGCGGCAAGTGTTCAGGATTTTTGGCCGGAGCAAAAAGCGCAGCATGCTGCGGTACTTTCTCCGGCCAAAAAACATTCCGCTCCTGAACTGAAGACATCCTGATGCATCCTGAACGGATTTCTCTCCATTCAGAATGCATTGGGATAATCCTGATCAGGATTTTTCCGGCATAGAGCCCCGACGACGGAACTCTATGCCGGAAAAGAAATACGCAAGTGTGAAAGAGCCCTTACACTGGCACACAGTTACCTTCTGTGCAGGTCTCCAGGGTAAAAATATTGATTGATGGGCGGACATCTTCTTCTCAGCAGGCCTTGCAGCAGGCCTCTTCTCTCCTTCGTCTTTCCCGACTGCTGAACATGGTTTACATAACAGCAGAGGAGCACTCTGCAGTGTGCCAGGACATGGAAGAGGAGCAGAGTGGGGGAGGAGGAGCACTAGGGAGGCTTCTTATGGCAGCAGCACATCTTGCTGTAGCTGCTGAAAAACGGACCTCTCCTCAGCAGTGCAGACCCTGAGGACATGTGCAGGCTGCTGCTAGAGGCATCTCCTCATAGACCCGTGTTGGGGGAAGGATGGAAGCTGGAGCACAGCCTGCATGGGAGAAGCAGTGAGGATTGTTGGAAGGCGGAGCCAGAGGCAACGACTCTGGACAGAGCTGTGTCACTAATTGTAATAAGGGGGCGGGGCATTTCCTCCACAGCTGGGCCCCCTTTCCCTACGGGCCCCATAGCAGTTGCATGGTCTGCCTCTATTAGAGGTACACCACTGAGTACCGGTATCTTTGTGCCCAAGGGGCTGTCGCTGTCGTTTTGTGTCCAGCCACGACCCGAATCCTGGATCCCAGCCCCGCCCCTCTTAATTTATTCACTGCACTTCAGTTTTTCTATCTTCTGAAGCCGCTCATAATCTCACGAGTTCTCCAACTAACTGCGCATGCGTGAGATTATGAGCGGCTTCAGAAGTTTCAGTAGATAAAAAAACAAGTGCAGTAAATAAATTAAGAGAGGGGCGGCTCGGGGATCCAGGATTCGGCGCGGCTGGGCACAAAACGGCGACAGCAACTTGGGCACAAAGATACCGGTACTGGTGATTTGTATATCTATAATATTGTTTTTCCGCAATAAATAAACCACAGCCCCTCCTCCGCCCCTCTCTCATCATTGGTGGCAGCAGGCAGCACAGGGGGGAGGGAGGGACTGCTTCCTTCTCCCCTGTGCTGCCTTATAACCGGTGTATAAGACGACCCCCGACTTTTAAAAAGAATTTCTAGTGTTAGAAAGTCGTCTTATACTCCGGAAAATACGGTAAATTTTAAATTCGATCGTGGAGACGGATATGAGGATATAAACAACTCACTATTGAAAATCTGGCTGACAGAATCCCTTTAATCTACAATTGGGCAAGCACATTTCCGCTTTCCAGTGCCCAAAACTAGTGAAATACAAGACATGATATCTCACAGACATCTTAAGCCCTTGTTACAAGTATAGAACTTTTATACCCAGTCAATTGGTCCTTCTGAGAATGTGCAGTATGCATGTCTTGAGCAAACCTCTCAGGACCTTGTACTTAGACACAGAACAATATGGCTTTGTATCTGTTAACTAACTTACTACAATACCAATTACATTGACAAGAAATAATCTTAAAGTTGAAGAACCATAACACTACTTCCATACACAAGAGCAGATGCATATCCTGAAACTCTTTAGGCCCTAAACAATCATACTAATGTCTGGGCTTTTTGTCCCCTTCAGGTAACAATGAGCTAGGTGTGGCTCCTACCTCCTCACCACCTAGAGCTACACCACTGCTCAAGAGCCAAGGCAATCAACATGGGAGATAAAAACGAATCCCATTGATGAAGCACTTGGCTGGACTGTTGGTCATGGTACTCAAGATCATGAGAAATGATGAGTTTAGGACCACAACGGTCACCATGGCTATGTATAGAGATAATGTTGAGTACTGTTGATCGCGGATATTCTAATCGCGAATTTTATCGTGAATATCAGCACTTCTAGAATTCGCGAACATCTAGAATATAGTGCTATATATTGGTAATAGCGAATATTCTAGTTTTTTTTTCATCATTAATACTGCTTCTTGCTCGTGGGCTAATGAGAAGGCTGCAATGTCTTTGTCTGAGCTTAGCAACATCCCTAGCAACCAATAAAAATGTTGCCTACACCCTTACTATATAAGAACCTCCCCAGCAGCCATTTTCTGCTGTTTTTGCAGTTCTGAGAGAGACAGCAGTGTCATTGCTGTGCTCTGGGCTTTGCAGACTCATCTGGATCCTTATTCAACTACATTAGATAGTTAGCTCATATATATAATACAGATAGTTAGTAGGAGATAGTCAGTGTAGGTTAGATAGTGATATAGTGTAGCTGATAGGTTCCAGTGCAGGGTGTTAGGTAGTGTGATAGGAATTGTGCTGTGATAGGGATTAGTGTCTCTGTTAGACACAGTTCTGTGATGTCACAACAATACTTAGTGCACCAATCAGTAATATCTACTCAGACCTGATAAAATGTGAAGTTGCACGTATTGCGCACAAAAAATGCGCATCATTAGTGCCGATTTGCGCAATTGCGAAAATAATGACTAAGGATCGCAAATTCTAGAATTTACAAATTTATTGGGAATATTATGCGAAAAATTTGCAAAATATCACAAAAACGAATATTGCCTATGCCGCTCATCACTATCTGTAGCACCCACCAGTATACTTTACCACATAAAGTTTACTTGTTTTTAGGTCAGAATATTGTTTACTTATAAGGAAGACTAAAACCTCCCATAGCAGTTTCTGTGTCAAATAGACATGATGACATGAAGTCCTCATATTTCATCAATAGATCAAATAAAAAAAACACCCTCTAACTTACATAGAATACCGTCTCTCCAAAGCTTTCATTCGAGCCATATTCAAATAGTACGTTTCGGGGATATACTTTGAGAATATCCCATGCGCTATCATTTGCATATTTACTTGTGTAACTACTTTTCTCGCTTTTATGTCTCCAAAAATAGACATTAATATCTTGTGCTAAAAATGAAAAAGTTGAAAAAGGTTAATATTCTGTGAAAGCAGACCTAAATAAAAAACTGAGGGAATATCTATTTTATCTCAACTGTATTTCCTTTCCTCTCTTGCATAAAATTTCGTTTTTTACACTACAAGGCCTGTATTTAAACACGGCATGCTGATAATTAGTACATTTCTTTCAGAAATAGGACAAAACATACTTGAGTGAGTCCAGCTAGTGAACGTTATGGAGCAGTTGTGACGATCAAATGGAAAATAATAGATGTCGAAGGTGCAGGTAGATTGTATTTGAAAGGGCTTGTTGTTATAGACTTTGCCAGTAGAATCAATGTAGACATAACTGTCTTCTGGTAGTTTCCCATCATCCACTCTAGAAATCAAGCACAAGTTGGTTGTTCTTTAACTATAAAGACCAAATGACTTTTACCCAAAACACAGAATTATCAAGATATCTAATACTGACTATTCCACAACGCGTTTTGGAAATTTGGTTTTATCAGATTTGGTGACTGGGGTGCTTATTTGATAGTTTTTGGTATTAATATTAATGGATGACTTTTGCGTTACATGCATTGTTTAGGTCTGGGCTGCATTTTTTGCACTTTATTTCAAGGCAATCCTTGTTTGAATGCCGGCGCTCAACCTTTCTGTACCATTTTCTATCTTTCCGGTGTTCATGCTCATTTGTAGTTAACACTATGTCTGCCTGAGTCTGTTTTATTCACCTAATGTGGTGTGTACTTCTCCAATTTTAAATATCTATATGAGTGTATCTTAATTAATTGAAATAAAGGATATATATTTTTATATTCTCCGTTGACTTTCTGTTCTAGGTATTCACAACAGTATTTTGATTACATAATATTAACTGCTTGCCGACCGCCGTACGCAGGATTGCGTCCTGCGGGCGGTCGGTTTATTCCTCCTGGAGGCATCGGCGCGTCCTCTCGCGAGAGGACGCGCTGATGCGCTCGCACATGCGCAGTGCGCGCCATCGGCGCACTCGCATGTAACTGTAGTACAGCCTGCCAGCGCTGGCCGCGCGCGCTGGCAGGCTGTAAAAGTTAGAAAAAAATGCATATCAGACACTGTTTTATGAACAGCGCCTGATATGCCTGCTGCCTTCTCTTCTGGTGGTCCCTTTGCTTGGGACCACCAGAGGGAAAAAAAAAAAAGTGCACCAATCGCCCAGCGGCTGAACGGAAAAAAAAAATTCTCATTACCCGTATGGTCAATATAAGGAAAATAGCAAAAACTCCTCATTTTGGCCATACGTGTAATGATTGCGGAAACCCTCAAACGCCAGGGCAGTGGAAAAACCTCACAAGTAACCCCATTTTTCAAAGTAGACACCCCAAGGTATTCTCTGAGTGGCAAAGTGAGTTCATGGAAGTTTTTATTTTTTGACACAAGTTAGCGGAAAATGAAATTTTTAGGAAAAAAAAAATAAATTCCATTTCCGCTAACTTGTGACAAAAAATAAAAAATTCCATGAACTCACTATGCCCCTTAGTGAATACCTTAGGGTGTCTACTTTCCGAAATGAGGTCATTTATGGGTTGTTTCTACTGTCTGGGCATTGTAGTACCTCAGGAAACAGGACAGGTGCTCAGAAAGTCAAAGTGCGGAAATTCACTTTTTTGCACCATAGTTTGTAAACGCTATAACTTTTACCCAAACCAATAAATATACACTTATTGCATTTTTTTTTTATCAAAGACATGTAGAACAATAAATTTAGAGAAAAATTTAAATTGAAATATAGTGTTATTTGAAAAATTTTACAACAGAAAGCGAAAAATGTCGTTTTTTTCCAAAAATTTCATAAAAAAATGTAAAATATCAAAAAAAGTAAAAATGTCAGCAAGAATGAAATACCACCAAATGAAAGCTCTATTAGTGAGAAGAAAAGGAGGTAAAATTCATTTTGGTGGTAAGTTGTATGACGGAGCAATAAACGGTGAAAGTAGTGTAGTGCGGAATTGTAAAAAGTGGCCTGGTCATTAAGGGTGTTTAAGCTAGGGGGGCTGAGGCGGTTAAGTAGCCCAAATACTTGATGTTACAATAAAAGCATCGCCAGGTGATTGTTGGTACAGTGGCATATGAAGGAAAAACACCCCCATATTCATTGTATATAGATGGAGAGGACAAGGGAGGAAGTTGGGAGGGAAAATGTATGTTGTTAATATACTTAATCCCAGTACATTAAGCTTACGCTCATGGGACAACCCTGAAGATCTGACACTTTTATACAATGTGAAGTAGTCAGTGTACAGCTTGTATAAAAGTGGAAATTTGGTGTGCCCTCAAAATAACTCATCACTCATTAATGTCTGAACCACTGGTAAGACATGTGACTACACCTCTGAAAATGGCCAAATTGTGTGGCCACCATTATTTTCCGGCACTGCCTTAACTCTTTAGGGCATGGAGTTCACTTCACCACACAATGGCTAATTAGCCCTTTTGTTCCCCACTAATACAAGCCAAAAAATGTTTTAGAACATATAACTGCACCGCACAATGGCTAATAAGATATATAAATATTTCCTTGAAATAAACCCTGTTAATGGCTGTATCAAACAGCACTTGCACCCCAATAACAAGAACGGTTTGCTGGAATTACAGAGCTGTATAATGGCAATTTGGATCCCCAGTCAGTACAGCAAGGTGTAATAGGATTGTTGCTATTACCCAGTCTGTAAACTCCCCAACTGAACCCTGTTCTACATAAATGCTGTGGAATGATTCCTCCCTATCCTTTCCCTGAACTTCTATACAGCAAAATAAAAGTTTTCAAGTCTTTCCTAGCACTGTCCCTAGCGTCTGCTGGATGGCTGCTTATTGCCTGCATGCATGGCATTGTGGGCGATCCCTCATTCTCAGAGTTCCTTGCTCAATGTCCTCACACGTGCAGCAGCCATTTTAGTAAAAAATGCGATTCGTTACCACAAAGCATGAGGAAATTCGGTGTGGTAGTGTGTACAACAGTGCCTGTGTTTTCTTATGTGTCCTGGCTTCTGTTTGTCTATTTGTGCTATACCCTAGTGTTGAGCGCGAATATTCGAATAGCGTTTTTTTTTGCAAATATCGGCACTTCGCTAATTCGCGAATATTGCGAATATAGCTCTATATATTCGCGATTTCGAATATTAGTTTTTTTTTTTTTAAGTTGTTAATCCTTGTTGCTCTCTGGTTGTCTTCCCACTTCCCAAAAGCTGTTCTTACCTGTCTGGAGGATTCCTGGCTCCCTGCCCGCTCCAGTCAATGCCCATTGCCTCTTCTGCTGACTTCCTGTGTGCATGGGAACGCCTCCATGCTAAAATGTACTGTCGGATGTGAGAATCACGATCTCACAAATTTGACTAAGTTGTAATCGCAATGCGATTAATATAACCTGAATTACTCGCATTGCGAATTCAACTTAGAGCTGGGTTCCTAATGGTTGTATTGCTAGAATATAACGAATATCACAAATTCACGAATATAGCACTATATTCTTAATCTTCGTTATATTCTAGCAACAACCATTAGGAACTCAGCTCAAGTTGATTTCGCAATGCGAACATGTACTCGCATTGCGAATTCAACATAGAGCTGAGTTCCTAATGGTTGGTATTGCTAGAATTGACAAAGATAACGAATATCACGAATTCATGAATATAGCACTATATTCTCAATCTTCGTTATATTCTAGCAATACAACCATTAGGAACCCAGCTTTAAGTTGAATTCGCAATGCGAGTATATGTTCGCATTGCGAATTCAACTTTGAGCTGAGTTCCTAATGGTTGTTCTACAATTTAACGAAGATTGAGAATATAGTGCTATATTCGTGATATTCGTTATCTTCGTCAATTCTAGCAATACAAGTTACAATCATTAGGAACCCAGCTCTAAGTAGAATTCGCAATGCGAGTAATACAGGTTATGTTAATTGCATTACGAATTCAACTTAGAGCTGAGTTCCTAATGGTTGTATTCCTAATGGTTGGCTTTCTAGAATATAACGAAGATTGAGAATATAGCGTTATATTCGTGATATTCGTTATCTTCATCAATTCTAGCAATACAACCATTAGGAACTCAGCTCTAAGTTTAACTCACAATGCAAATATAAATTCACGTAACATTCGCAATATATAGAATGACGAATATTCAATTTCGACGAATATATGACGAATATTCAATCAAATATTCGCAAAATATCGCAAAATCGATTATGGCACCTCCCGCTCATCACTACTTATACCCTATTTCTGTTTAGATATCCTCTGTGTACTAACTTTGATTTGGCTGCAGATTTACCCCTTGTCTACTGATTTGGCTTCTACTTACCCTACTGGTTTTGAACCTTGCTAGCTACTTTTCTGTTTCCTTATGGTCATCTGGTTAGGTCTGCTAACTGTGAGCTCACACCCATTTTTTGACCCTTTACTCTTCAGATGTAATTTAGCAGTCAAGGTTATCTGGTCTTGTGATATGTTCTGGTGACCACCTAGGGTTGGCCTTAGAAGATTGGGTAGCAGTTTTTTGTGTTTGCTGGCTATGGTTCTGTATGGTGACATCTAAATTACTTTTGTTAATCAAGGGATTCTGATTCACATATTTTGATTCAGAAAGGAATTTCTCCCTAAGATGATAAAAAATTGTTTATATATTTTTTATAATTTTTTGACCTGGATAAACATTGCCAGAGAACAGTTTGTACTGGATTGACTTATGGTATGTCTTTTTTCTACCCAACTATGTTACTAAATGTTAGGTACCTCAATTTACAGCAGAGTACTGTTTGGGTAAATATTGTCAGGATCCCTATCATAGCAGTACACCTGGGGAAATGTAGGATGTCTTATGGACAGGTCGTTACCCTATTTTACCCAACACATGCCAGTGTTTAATAAAACCTTTTCTGACCTAACTAGAAACACGTTACATAGTTACATAGTTAATATGGTTAAAAAAAGACAAAAGTCCATCAAGTTCAACCAAGGGATAGGAGGGGACGCAAATTTTAGAAAAGGTCGTGAGACCCTACACATTTTCATAAGCATTAATGTCATTTACTTTTAAGAATTTATCTAAACCCTTTTTTAAAACCGTCCACTGTTCCTGCTGTCACCACGTCCTGAGGAAGTCTATCCACAGATTCACAGTTCTTACAGTAAAGAAGCTTTGACGCTTCTGGAGACTGAACTTTTTCTTCTCCAGACAGAGGCGGTGCCCCCTTGTCTTGACTACTATACCTTGTTTTCATTTACTTTAATTATTATTAATTCATTATTGATTTATAGTTCTAATCAATACCTATCATGGGATGTGTGTTTTTGTATACTTACAGTTCCATGACCATTATATCTGGTACCCATATCCAACTTACAGGAACTGAAATTTTTGTTACATTATCAAATTCCTCTGGATCCCAAGTTAGAAACTCATCTAACCAGCTCTGTATTGTAAAAGAAAGGGACAAATAGTAAACGGGTATTACAAATACAGTAACAAATTATACTATTGTTGACTGGCATATTTAGATTCTCATATTCCTGATGTCCATATCCATACTGCACATAAACAAACCATTCCAAGTGAAAATAAATTAAAAACATTTGTTTTTGGATTTTAATTACAGTGATTTTGTACAGACCCAGTGCCCAAGACAGACAGACCCAGTGCCCAACGCCAGGTAGAACTAGGCAGTGACATCACCAGCTCCTCCCGATAACCTGGCTTCCTCAGGCTATCCTGCTACTGTATGTCTCTTCACAATACCATCGTGGCTTCAGTTAATAACAAAGCCATTGCAGTTATCAGCCATTAGGATTTCCATATTTTTATGGCTATTTTTTAAATTTCTTTCTTTACGAACTGGTTCACTCATCTTTAGAAATAGCAACAAAATAGTTATTTTTATTATTTTATTATTATCATTATTTTTTTCATCACTATTTCATATTGTCCTGTGTAGTTATAGAAGGGTTTCTACAAGGGGAAAAATACAATATTACTCATTCAATATGCATTTAAAAAACTAAAAAAAAATTTAAAAGATGCCACTTTACCTGATAATACCAGATGTAAGTTGTAAGCAGCTGCTCCTTCTCTTCCTGGTGACAACGGGACATGATGTAGGTTTACAGTAGTAATTTGCAAACAAAGAAATAAAATATGTTACATTATTAAGACAGAACTGCTCAAAAACCCCAAAAATTAATGGTCTGGAATAGGTGAGTTTTCAAAAGAACACACATTATCAGAAGATAAAAAAAAACGAAAAAAAAAACGAAAAAAAAAACTATGCCACTGATGAGTAGGCTTGAGCGAGATGAGCTTTGGATTATAGATCCAAAGTCGATTCGTTCAAACACTTCGGGGGTATTTTATTATCCTGAAATCCACCTATATTTGGTCTATTTCAGGCACAGATTGTGGCGCAATTGTGCCGCAATCTGCAACTTTTCCCAGCTCACGTCAGGTGTAAAAAAGTGGGCGTGGTGTGGATGGGGAGCGGGACGGCTCGGCGGGCCCGTCTCATTCATCATTTCTTACACCTGGTTTAGGTGTAAAAGTAGTCGAAATGTAAGACAGCAAGAAAGCTCTGAAGTTATGTAAAGGCCGACCCCTCTTCATAACTTCGGCGGATCCACAGCCAGCTATAGGGGTTATTAAGACTTGCGTCTAAATCGCCGGCCGAGTAAATTACCGCCATGTTTTTAATGTGGTCCGGAGACCTGTCTCCGTACAGCATTAAAATGTATTGTCTTGATGTAGGAAAAATTTGTTTTACCCGAAGTTGCACAAGACTTCGGTGAATGAATTCAGTATTCAATTCTGCATCTTTAAAAAAGTTTAAAAGTTGCAATCTGAAGTCGGGTTTATACATATTACAAAAAAGAAAAAGAAAATGAAAAGAAAAATAGAATCGCACATCTACAAGCTCAGCTTCTGATCTTTGACTGCTTCTCAGCAAAATTAATATCGCCTCTCGGCGCAATATTTAATTTACTGCCCCCTATACTGCATGCTATACAAGAGGCATTAGTTACATTTTGATCAAAAGGCATAAGCCCACTCACCGCGCCAAGGTCGCCTCTTAGAGTGGGTCCTACTCTAAATTTGGCGCAGCACCACCCGGCGACCTCCGCCGCCGCAGCACCGCACCAGCGGGCGGCGGGATCCAGCCGCCAAACAGCACCCCTGCTGTCCGGCAATGCCACCATGGCACCGGGTCCCGCCAGCCCCCCAGCGCCGCGCCACAGCAAACAACGGCCGCCATGCAGTACTGCACCATGTGAACAGTTGGTGAAGCTCACCTATAACATGCTCTCAGAAGCTAAGTCTGAGAGCTGGTAGAACTCTTTCACTCATATATACTTGCTCAGGCTAATAAAAACATGAAGTCGGGTTTAGTACCGTCTGATACCTTAGTAACATTTTAAAATGTTTTTAAAGACGCAGAAGTGAATACCGAAAGTCTCACGCAAGTCGTTTAGTTGAAACGACTTTTGCCTCCACGAAGACAATACATTTTAATGCTATACTGAGAATTAAAATTGAAGTCAGTGACCAAATCGCTCAACACTACTGATGTCACTGTTATTCAAATATGGAAAACAACTGAATAAGGAAAAACATTTGTAGAACAATGTTTTTGGAAAATGTCAATTAACCCCTCAATTACCAAAAGAATTTTTGCTATTTTTTTTTTTTTTTATGTAAAAAGAGTTAGACCACCACCTCGAAACTAAATACAAGGGGCGTTCAGGTGCACGCTAACATGGCTGCAAAGCAAAAGCAAACAAGGACTATACGTAGCAGCACCCTGCTTTATGCATAAATTATGAAAAGTATGCCCAGGGTAAAAAGGTTGTGACCCCCGCCTCAAGTGTGTGCTGTCCAGGGTGCTCTGGAGAAGGGCCAACGCCACCGCCAAGTACCAACAGTTCTCACAAAAAACTACCACTCCTATCCTCTCCACCTCACACCTCCTGTCCAGGCTCACTGCACATAGACCTTGTTAAAAAATGAATTGCAATATGGTGCTATTTCTTACATTTTTTGTGTAGGTTTAGCATCTAGTTTTAGACCTTTGTATAAAGCAAATGCAACAAAAGGAAAAATCCACTGTGTCTAGTGGGCTAAGATGTAGCAATTGGCGGCAACATTGTTGTACGAAATTCTGGTGCAGAGTAAGCCAACCAATAGTTGCCACAGTTTGTCAAAAGTATGTAGCCAAAACAGTATCCTCCAGCATGCATCACTGGGATAAGTTTTACAGGATTAGTAAATCTGCTACTGATTTGAATAGACGCTATATGATGCTAAATTTCCCCCATGGTGGCGTAGAGAAATTTTATATATAAAAATTGTCAAAAAATCTCACACTTTTTCGCCATTCTCACCACTGTTCTGAAAGAGGGTGTAGCAAGGGCAGGGAAGGGGCGTGACCAGGCACCCTGACAAATTTATCTTCATTTATGCCCCTTTTCTGGTGTCCATGAAGCCAGAAATCTACGGCAGCTTGTAGATATCTGGTTAGATGAATGGACTGCAGGAGGATGCGCCTAATTTATGACGAGGTGTGCGCCTCATCATACATATGCCTATATGAGGCGTACATCTGGAGAAATCTGCAACTTCCCCCCCTCAAGCCATGTCTAAATAGTGGACGTGGCAGAACGGGATGGGGCGGTAGGCCCGTCTCATTCATCATTTTCTACACCTGTTTTAGGGCTCCTTCAGACGGCCGAATAAATGAGTCCGCAGCCGTTCCGCAGTTCTGCGGAAAGGGTGCCAAGTGCCGACCCATTAATTTCTATGGGGCCGCAACAGATGCAGACAGCACACCGTGTGCTGTCCGCATTCGTAGTTCCGTTCCGTGGATCCATAGAAAAGATAGAGCATGTCTATCTACAGTATCTATCTATCTATCTATCTATCTATCTATCTATCAATCATCTATCTTCTAATTATCTATCTATTTACTATCTATCTATCTATCTATCTATCTATCACCTTTCTATCTATCTATCAATTATCTATCTATCTATCTATCTATCTATCTATCTATCTATCTATCTATCTATCTATCTCCTATTTATCTATCTATCTATCGATCTATCTATCTATCACCTATCTATCTATCTATCTATCTATTTATTAATCACCTATCTATCTATCTATCTATCTATCTATCTATCTATCTATCGATCACCTATCTATCTATCTCTATCAATCATCTATCTATCTTCTAATGCAGTATACGGGCACTTTAACACCCGTTTACCCCCAATCTGTTATGTTCTTTAAGCGTTTCATGTAATTGCCTGCAGCAATGTTAAGGGTGTCATTTAGGTATTGGACCACTGGGGGAGCTGGTGAGCAGGTCATATATATAGCTAGGCCAAGGCAGGCTAGTGCAGTGCAGACCCTGGAGTCTGTAGAGGCCACATGTCTCAGGCCTAGACCAGTTCAGCAGAATCTGGAGGCAATCCCTAGAGCAAGAGGTACTAAACGTCAAGAGGAGGTAAATTATAAAGCTGGAGATTCAAGGATATAAGCCAGAAGTAGGGCATTGGGGCCTTGAAGCATCAATTCCAGTCAGGACGAGTCAGGAAGAAAGTAAGGTTCACCTGCAATTTCAAGTCCTGTATTACCACCCTCTGTTTAACCTTGCTGGATGTAAGACCACTGCAATTTTTATTGTCTGCAAAAAGGAACTGTTGGAAAGACTGCTTACTGTATCATCACTGTCTTCAGTAAAGTTTGGATTCTGTTTTCAAGTTATCAGTCTGTACCTCAGTTATTCCTACTGTAAATACGGTGTGCCACCGTTTACTGGCACTGGCGTCACGACATATCAGGGACTTAGCCATAGGCACGTTAAACTATAACACCAAGGGCACCTCACCTTCCACCTGGCTGTGTCCCTCAAGAACCCAGAGAGTGCCCCAGAGGAGCAGCGTGCCGGCCTCTCCATCACTGGCATTCCCCAGGTTAGTTCCTACACAAAGCCCTGACTTGGGGATGCTACATTTTGGCGTCACGAACAGGATACGCACGTTTTATGGACTGTGATCAAAAACGTGAACTTTGTGCCTTAACCAGTTTGCCAAGTGACAAAACGCCTGTTTATTTGAAGTGAACTTTGTGGACCTAAAACGTACAGAAAAGTGTCCCAAAACCTCCAGAAAGCGCTGTGCAGTGTTGCGCTATCAAGAGGAAGAAAATCGCCACTTCAAAGTGCATTTTTGTGGACTTTTATGCTGTTTCACTACCGCTGCTTGCTGTCATTGAATTGATGCATCATGGCGCCCAAGATGGCCGCCTGAACTGTGGACTTATCTACTGCGCCATCACTACTCATCACTGGCGGGAAAGCTTAGCGCCAGACTCTGCAGCGTCACCACTTTATTCAAATTTCCCAAGCTGGACTCCACCTACCTTGGACTTAGAAGAACGCAGACGCTGTTCCCCGTCGGAGCAAGTCCGAAGCTCCGCCTCCAGCCCGACGTCCTCGCGGGAAGGCACGCTGCGCAAGGGATTCCCGAAGACGCCCTTCCGGATCTCGCGAGATTTGGACCGCCTGCACCGGAGTAAGTACCAACTCCTGGGAGAAATAATCCGACACCGGAGAGGGGTCGCCTGGTTAGCAAGGCCCAAAAAGGGGATACTGGACTCTGCCCATCGATCGCGCTCACCGGCCAGTAACTCCCGCCGGCGCGACATCGGACCTAGCGCTGTCTCTTAAAGGGACCGCTCAACCAAATAATCTGCATCATGTCGGACTCAGAAGCAGCCGAGCAGCCTGCCCCCAGGGAGCCAGTGGCCACCAACGGTATTACGCCTGTCAACATGATGCCGCTGACGATGCCATACTACTTTGGGGCTCCATGGTTTCCCCGCTATGCCGGGAGGCTCATAATTTAAAAGACTTTCAAGACAAAATCCTGGCTCTGTTCCGGCTCTATCCTATTAACCCGGATCAGCAAATGGAGATTCTGTTAGCCCAGTTGGAAGGAGCGGCCCGTCGGGAAGTCATGTCCTGGCCCAGTTCTGAGAGGAGCACTATAGAGCAGATCTTTGACCGCCTCAGCACTACCTTTGAAGTCAGGACGGTGTCTGAAATAAAGATGCGCTTCTTCAGCAAGAAACAAAAACCTGGTGAGTCACTTCGTGATTTTGCTTTATCCCTCCAAGAGGCCTGGAGGGCTGTCATTCATATAGACCCTAGAGAGGTTGACACCCAGGATCAAACTCTGAGAGAACAATTTATTGCGGGTGTGAATAGCGAATCTTTAAAAACACAATTGAAAATGTTGTCGGCTCAGCACCCTAACAGTGTTTTCCTGGACTTTAAAGAACTGGCCATCAGTATTCTGGGACAACATCTACCAACGGAACCAGTGGCCCATCCCGAGCCTCCTGTCCGTAATCCCAAGCTGACGGATACCAGCACTGCCAGGGGCCAGCCAAGCCGCCCAGACTCCAGTTCCTGATACAGTAGCTGCTCTGATGGAACAGGTCAATTACCTCACTAAGAGCCTGGAAAAAGTCTGCAGGAAACTGGAAGAGTGGGAGAAACCCTTAATGCTGGAAGATGAACTCCTTTTGCCTCAAAAGCCTGGCCCCCTGCGTATCAAGAAGTTTATCCCAGAGATCCTGGAAGACGCTCAAGTGACCGGTTTAGGAACCGCAGCTTACCTTCCTGTAATTACTGCAAGAAGTTGGGTCATACTGAATCTACTTGCTGGCAGTTAAACGGGTCACCCTCGAGGCTGAGGACCGCCTCGGGAGGTAGAACAACAGGTCCAAGGGATCCAAACTGGATGCCCTGCTATGTGGGGTCCCGTCCCAAAATAAACGTCCGGATCAATGGAGTGCCTTTTGAAGCGTTGCTGGACACTGGATCTCAAGTCACCACTATTCAGCAGTCCACCTTTAATCAGTTCTGGAGTTCCAGCCTGCTTACCCAGCCACCTGAGTCCTGGTTGGAGATAATTGCAAGCAATGGTAAGCCCATAAAGGTCCATGGATACTGGGAACCCACGCTCCAAGTGGGTGAAGCCACTTTACCACAGCAAGGAGTGATCGTGGTACAAACCGGGATAAAGGGGGCCACCCTGTGATTGTTGGGACTAATGTTTTCAAAAATTGCTACCCTGAGGTCCTTGAAGCTCTCCATCAGTCCCTGCCTGCAGCTTCCTCTGCCTCCAAGAAGGTCCTCCAAAAGACCATCAGCGTACTGTGTGCTCAGCAGAGGTTTGCAAATGAAAAAGGAGAGATCTGCACCGCCAGGATCGGTGATAATAGACCAGTGACTCTACCTCCAAACTCCCAAACTCTCCTGTGGTGCCGTGCTGTCCTGGGAGTCCAGGGTCAAGACTATCCGGCCCTGGTGGAACCTGTCCAGATGGAGAACTACCCATATGTGAGAGCTGCCAAGTGCCTGGCGACCGCCTCCCAAGGTAAAGTACCTGTCCGTCTGATTAACCTCAGCGATCATCCTGCTGTGCTTACTAAGCACTGTCCTGTTGCCCAGCTTTCCCAGGTTTCCTTCCAGGATGTCATCCGCCTGCCTGTCACCGAGAAGCCATCAGCTGCCACTGAGGACCTCTTCCTGCGGACGACTCTCCAGTGCCCTGGTGGAAGGAACTCCATGTCGGGGACGAAGCTACCCCGCAGCATCAACTAGAGGGACTCCTGAACCTAGTAAAGCAACACCATCAAGCCTTCAGTAAGCATGCAACGGACTATGGAGAGGTCAGTGTCATCCAACACACCATACCCACTGGCTCTCATCCTCCCATTAAAGAGAGGTATAGGCCCATACCACCAACTTCATACCAAACTGTTAAAGAGATGATCCAAGAAATGAAAGACTCAAACGTAATCCGGGACAGTCGTAGTCCCTGGGCTGCCCCCTGGTTTTAGTAAAAAGAAAGATGGTGGCATCCGGTTTTGTGTAGACTATAGAAAGATAAATCAGATCACTCACAAAGATGCCTATCCATTGCCACGTATTGAGGAGTCTCTAACTGCTCTAGGCTCCTCCGCCTATTTCTCCACCTTAGATTTAACCAGCGGATATTGGCAAGTGCCCATGGCCCCTGAAGATAGGGAAAAGACTGCTTTCACCACCCCTATGGGCCTGTTTGAATTTAATTGCATGCCATTTGGACTGTGTAATGCCCCCGGACCTTTCAAAGATTAATGGAGCGGTGCTTAGGCCATAAGAACTTTGAGACGGTGCTGTTATACCTGGATGACGTTATCATCTACTCTAAAACGTATGAGGACCATTTAAAGCATCTAGCTGAGGTGTTTGAAATCCTTATTAAATACGGCCTCAAGATTAAACCGTCCAAATGTCACCTGCTGAAACCTGCTGTAAAATACTTGGGACATGTTGTAAGTGCAGAGGGGGTCCAGCCTGATCCTGATAAGTTGGCTGCTGTCCGAAATTGGCCGGTCCCCACTACAGTGAAGGAAGTGAGGAGTTTCCTTAGCTTCGCTGGCTACTACCGGCGCTTTATCCCCCACTTCGCTCAAATAGCGGATCCAATTCAGGAACTTCTGAGGGGGCAACCAAAAAAGAGCCCAAAGACTCCTATCCCCATAGAATGGAATGAAGAAAGGGAGGTTGCATTTCAGTTGTTAAAGAAGAAGTTGACTGAACCTCCT
Source organism: Bufotes viridis (assembly GCA_033119425.1). NCBI lineage: Eukaryota > Metazoa > Chordata > Amphibia > Anura > Bufonidae > Bufotes > Bufotes viridis. The sequence goes on along the minus strand of CM065590.1, from coordinate 545,222,717 downwards.
GTGCTGGGGTACCCAGATTACAGTAAACCATTTCACCTTTACACAGATGCCAGTAAGAAAGGCCTGGGAGCAGTGCTGGCTCAAGTGCAAGAAGGGAAAGAAAGGGTGATAGCTTACGCCAGCCGGTCCTTAAAGGGAGCTGAAAAGAATGATCAGAATTATAGCTCTTTCAAATTAGAGTTTCTGGCCTTAGTGTGGGCGGTAACAGAAAAATTCAAAGACTATTTGGCTGCCACTCCATTTATTGCCTTCACTGATAATAATCCTCTGGCCCACCTGAACACCGCCAAACTGGGGGCCTTAGAACAGAGATGGGCCTCCCGCCTTGCTAATTACGACTTCACTGTAAAATACCGGGCTGGTCGCTCAAACGATAATGCTGATGCCCTGTCAAGGCTCCCCACTGAGATAGCACCAGATGACAAACGGGATGCCTGGGAAGATGTAGAGATGCCAGCATTTTATAACAGGTTTGCTCAACAGGACCAAGCTCAAGCTGCCAACAGTGGAACCTCTGACCCACCATCCTTTGATAAGCCTGCATCCAGAGAAGAAAAGTGGATTAAGTTGCAATCAGAGAGTAGAGTTCTCGGTGAACTGCTGGACTTCTTCATCAGTGGCAGAACCCCTGAAAGAATTCGCGAAAGACCGCAGACCCAGAACTCCTCAAATTGTGGAAGCAACGTCAACAACTGTTCCTTCAAAAGGCCTGTTGCTGCGACGAAGCCTGGATCCAGTGTCAAATGACAGAGTGCACCAGATCCTCATCCCACGCCGTGATGCAGGTATGGTTCTAGAAATGTATCATGATAAGTCTGGACATTTTGGGGTTCAAAAGACTGAGGCCACTATCCGTAGGCGGTTCTACTGGGTTGGAATCAGAGAGGACATTGAGAGGTGGTGTCGGGAATGTACAGCCTGTGCCCTAAAGAGAGGTGAACATCATGATCAGAGAGCACCGCTGCACCCTATTATAAGTACCGCCCCTCTTGAACTGGTTGCGATTGACCACGTAAAGTTAGAACCCAGTCGCTCAGGGTATGCCTATGCCATGACTATTATTGACCATTTCACTAAGTTTGCCGTAGCAGTGCCTGTGAAGGACCTGACAGCCAAGACGACCGCTGAATTGTTCTGGAAGCACTTCCTCCTGCCTTACGGCTGCCCAGAAAAGATCCTCACCGATCAGGGATCTGCGCTTGAGTCTCATCTGTTCCAGGAGCTGTGCCGACTACACAATTGCCAAAAGGTCCGGACCACGGCCTATCATCCACAAGGTAATGGACTCTGTGAAAAGATGAATCAGACTCTGATTGAAATGTTGAGAGCCGTGCCTCCTGAGACCAGAGGAGATTGGCCTAACCTGTTACCACAGCTCATGTATACGCACAACAATACTATCCATTGTTCTACTGGATACACTCCTTTCTACCTGTTGTTTGGGCGTCAGGGTAAATTGCCTGCAGATCATTCCCTGGATGTACAAGTGCTGGATGACATTAATCCCCTGCCTAAAACTGACTGGGTAGCGGAACATCAACGGCGCTTGCTTAATGCCAAAGAAATTGTCCAGGAGCGCATGGAAGGTGCCCGGGAGCGACAACAAAAAGACTATGATTTGGCGGCCCATGCAGAGCCCTTAGCTGTGGGGGACACCGTGTGGTTGAAGAACAATCACCGTACCAGTAAGCTGGACAGTAAATGGGAGAGAACTCCCTATCTTGTGTCTGCCATCCCTAATGCTGAGACCCATACCTATGAGGTCACCAGAGAGGGTAAGAGTCCCCAAATTGTTCACAGAAACCGCCTAAAACTCTGCATGACAAAGGGGCCCATTGCTGGAGACTCCGACCCCAGTCTTCTGTGCCAGGACTTTCTGCTCAGCCTGTGGAGCCTATGCAGGCTGTGGCGGATCTAGTCAATGATGCTGAACCACTCCATTGGTTCCTCACACCCTGGTTAAATTTGTTGGTGCCCGCTCCAGCACCTACTGTGCCTTCACCTCCGGAAGAGCCGGTTCAAAATGTCCCGGATCCAGTCTCCTTGTAGAGGATCCTCCGGCTCCTGTTGTTCCTGACCAGGGTCTCACTGGTGGAGACCCTCCTGTTGCTCCTCTCCCTTCTACCTCGGTGCTAAGGGAGGAGGAAACCCTGTGTTGAGAAGGTCCACCCGGATGAACAGGGGACGTCCGCCAGTCCGTTTAGGGGACTTTGATTATACTGGTGGTGTCTCCTCCCGGGCAGTTACTACTGGAAATACCTTGCTTGACGTTTGTGCGCAAGAATGGACTCCTCCACGCGAGCCCTTGCCTGTGATACACCCCCAGGGGACCTCTGTGTGAGCATCATCCTATTTAAGTTTGTGCCCAGAGATGGACTCCCTGTGTGCGAGCCTCTGTGATATGCTTTTATGGACTCATTCATTGTCATGGACTATCCTGGTATTCCCTAACGTCCGCTGTGCCAGGTCAGCGCCCCAGTTCCACTTTGTATCCTGACGGAAGAGAACGACGCCCTTGTCACCACGCTCCACCTTTCCAGCTGGACCTGATATAAATTATGCATGTCATTCATTTGTGTTTATGTATGCCTGCATGTTTTCCTTTTGTCTTTCAGGAGATGAATCCAGCTGGGTGGACCTCTGTGGTGGAGTACGAGGTCGTACTCAGTTTAAAGCTGTGGGGTATGCAGTATACGGGCACTTTAACACCCGCTTACCCCCAATCTGTTATGTTCTTTAAGCTGCTTTCATGTAATTGCCTGCAGCAATGTTAAGGGTGTCATTTAGGTATTGGACCACTGGGGGAGCTGGTGAGCAGGTCATATATATAGCTAGGCCAAGGCAGGCTAGTGCAGTGCAGACCCTGGAGTCTGTAGAGGCCACATGTCTCAGGCCTAGACCAGTTCAGCAGAATCTGGAGGCAATCCCTAGAGCAAGAGGTACTAAACGTCAAGAGGAGGTAAATTATAAAGCTGGAGATTCAAGGATATAAGCCAGAAGTAGGGCATTGGGGCCTTGAAGCATCAATTCCAGTCAGGACGAGTCAGGAAGAAAGTAAGGTTCACCTGCAATTTCAAGTCCTGTATTACCACCCTCTGTTTAACCTTGCTGGATGTAAGACCACTGCAATTTTTATTGTCTGCAAAAGGAACTGTTGGAAAGACTGCTTACTGTATCATCACTGTCTTCAGTAAAGTTTGGATTCTGTTTTCAAGTTATCAGTCTGTACCTCAGTTATTCCTACTGTAAATACGGTGTGCCACCGTTTACTGGCACTGGCGTCACGACATATCAGGGACTTAGCCATAGGCACGTTAAACTATAACACCAAGGGCACCTCACCTTCCACCTGGCTGTGTCCCTCAAGAACCCAGAGAGTGCCCCAGAGGAGCAGCGTGCCGGCCTCTCCATCACTGGCATTCCCCAGGTTAGTTCCTACACAAAGCCCTGACTTGGGGATGCTACATTTTGGCGTCACGAACAGGATACGCACGTTTTATGGACTGTGATCAAAAACGTGAACTTTGTGCCTTAACCAGTTTGCCAAGTGACAAAACGCCTGTTTATTTGAAGTGAACTTTGTGGACCTAAAACGTACAGAAAAGTGTCCCAAAACCTCCAGAAAGCGCTGTGCAGTGTTGCGCTATCAAGAGGAAGAAAATCGCCACTTCAAAGTGCATTTTTGTGGACTTTTATGCTGTTTCACTACCGCTGCTTGCTGTCATTGAATTGATGCATCATGGCGCCCAAGATGGCCGCCTGAACTGTGGACTTATCTACTGCGCCATCACTACTCATCACTGGCGGGAAAGCTTAGCGCCAGACTCTGCAGCGTCACCACTTTATTCAAATTTCCCAAGCTGGACTCCACCTACCTTGGACTTAGAAGAACGCAGACGCTGTTCCCCGTCGGAGCAAGTCCGAAGCTCCGCCTCCAGCCCGACGTCCTCGCGGGAAGGCACGCTGCGCAAGGGATTCCCGAAGACGCCCTTCCGGATCTCGCGAGATTTGGACCGCCTGCACCGGAGTAAGTACCAACTCCTGGGAGAAATAATCCGACACCGGAGAGGGGTCGCCTGGTTAGCAAGGCCCAAAAAGGGGATACCGGACTCTGCCCATCGATCGCGCTCACCGGCCAGTAACCCCGCCGGCGCGACATCGGACCTAGCGCTGCCTCTTAAAGGGACCGCTCAACCAAATAATCTGCATCATGTCGGACTCAGAAGCAGCCGAGCAGCCTGCCCCCAGGGAGCCAGTGGCCACCAACGGTATTACGCCTGTCAACATGATGCCGCTGACGATGCCATACTACTTTGGGGCTCCATGGTTTCCCCGCTATGCCGGGAGGCTCATAATTTAAAAGACTTTCAAGACAAAATCCTGGCTCTGTTCCGGCTCTATCCTATTAACCCGGATCAGCAAATGGAGATTCTGTTAGCCCAGTTGGAAGGAGCGGCCCGTCGGGAAGTCATGTCCTGGCCCAGTTCTGAGAGGAGCACTATAGAGCAGATCTTTGACCGCCTCAGCACTACCTTTGAAGTCAGGACGGTGTCTGAAATAAAGATGCGCTTCTTCAGCAAGAAACAAAAGCCTGGTGAGTCACTTCGTGATTTTGCTTTATCCCTCCAAGAGGCCTGGAGGGCTGTCATTCATATAGACCCTAGAGAGGTTGACACCCAGGATCAAACTCTGAGAGAGCAATTTATTGCGGGTGTGAATAGCGAATCTTTAAAAACACAATTGAAAATGTTGTCGGCTCAGCACCCTAACAGTGTTTTCCTGGACTTTAAAGAACTGGCCATCAGTATTCTGGGACAACATCTGCCAACGGAACCAGTGGCCCATCCCGAGCCTCCTGTCCGTAATCCCAAGCTGACGGATACCAGCACTGCCAGGGGCCAGCCAAGCCGCCCAGACTCCAGTTCCTGATACAGTAGCTGCTCTGATGGAACAGGTCAATTACCTCACTAAGAGCCTGGAAAAAGTCTGCAGGAAACTGGAAGAGTGGGAGAAACCCTTAATGCTGGAAGATGAACTCCTTTTGCCTCAAAAGCCTGGCCCCCTGCGTATCAAGAAGTTTATCCCAGAGATCCTGGAAGACGCTCAAGTGACCGGTTTAGGAACCGCAGTCTACCTTCCTGTAATTACTGCAAGAAGTTGGGTCATACTGAATCTACTTGCTGGCAGTTAACGGGTCACCCTCGAGGCTGAGGACCGCCCTCGGGAGGTAGAACAACAGGTCCAAGGGATCCAAACTGGATGCCCTGCTATGTGGGGTCCCGTCCCAAAATAAACGTCCGGATCAATGGAGTGCCTTTGAAGCGTTGCTGGACACTGGATCTCAAGTCACCACTATTCAGCAGTCCACCTTTAATCAGTTCTGGAGTTCCAGCCTGCTTACCCAGCCACCTGAGTCCTGGTTGGAGATAATTGCAAGCAATGGTAAGCCCATAAAGGTCCATGGATACTGGGAACCCACGCTCCAAGTGGGTGAAGCCACTTTACCACAGCAAGGAGTGATCGTGGTACAAACCGGGATAAAGGGGGCCACCCTGTGATTGTTGGGACTAATGTTTTCAAAAATTGCTACCCTGAGGTCCTTGAAGCTCTCCATCAGTCCCTGCCTGCAGCTTCCTCTGCCTCCAAGAAGGTCCTCCAAAAGACCATCAGCGTACTGTGTGCTCAGCAGAGGTTTGCAAATGAAAAAGGAGAGATCTGCACCGCCAGGATCGGTGATAATAGACCAGTGACTCTACCTCCAAACTCCCAAACTCTCCTGTGGTGCCGTGCTGTCCTGGGAGTCCAGGGTCAAGACTATCCGGCCCTGGTGGAACCTGTCCAGATGGAGAACTACCCATATGTGAGAGCTGCCAAGTGCCTGGCGACCGCCTCCCAAGGTAAAGTACCTGTCCGTCTGATTAACCTCAGCGATCATCCTGCTGTGCTTACTAAGCACTGTCCTGTTGCCCAGCTTTCCCAGGTTTCCTTCCAGGATGTCATCCGCCTGCCTGTCACCGAGAAGCCATCAGCTGCCACTGAGGACCTCTTCCTGCGGACGACTCTCCAGTGCCCTGGTGGAAGGAACTCCATGTCGGGGACGAAGCTACCCCGCAGCATCAACTAGAGGGACTCCTGAACCTAGTAAAGCAACACCATCAAGCCTTCAGTAAGCATGCAACGGACTATGGAGAGGTCAGTGTCATCCAACACACCATACCCACTGGCTCTCATCCTCCCATTAAAGAGAGGTATAGGCCCATACCACCAACTTCATACCAAACTGTTAAAGAGATGATCCAAGAAATGAAAGACTCAAACGTAATCCGGGACAGTCGTAGTCCCTGGGCTGCCCCCTGGTTTTAGTAAAAAGAAAGATGGTGGCATCCGGTTTTGTGTAGACTATAGAAAGATAAATCAGATCACTCACAAAGATGCCTATCCATTGCCACGTATTGAGGAGTCTCTAACTGCTCTAGGCTCCTCCGCCTATTTCTCCACCTTAGATTTAACCAGCGGATATTGGCAAGTGCCCATGGCCCCTGAAGATAGGGAAAAGACTGCTTTCACCACCCCTATGGGCCTGTTTGAATTTAATTGCATGCCATTTGGACTGTGTAATGCCCTCGGACCTTTCAAAGATTAATGGAGCGGTGCTTAGGCCATAAGAACTTTGAGACGGTGCTGTTATACCTGGATGACGTTATCATCTACTCTAAAACGTATGAGGACCATTTAAAGCATCTAGCTGAGGTGTTTGAAATCCTTATTAAATACGGCCTCAAGATTAAACCGTCCAAATGTCACCTGCTGAAACCTGCTGTAAAATACTTGGGACATGTTGTAAGTGCAGAGGGGGTCCAGCCTGATCCTGATAAGTTGGCTGCTGTCCGAAATTGGCCGGTCCCCACTACAGTGAAGGAAGTGAGGAGTTTCCTTAGCTTCGCTGGCTACTACCGGCGCTTATCCCCCACTTCGCTCAAATAGCGGATCCAATTCAGGAACTTCTGAGGGGGCAACCAAAAAGAGCCCAAAGACTCCTATCCCCATAGAATGGAATGAAGAAAGGGAGGTTGCATTTCAGTTGTTAAAGAAGAAGTTGACTGAACCTCCTGTGCTGGGGTACCCAGATTACAGTAAACCATTTCACCTTTACACAGATGCCAGTAAGAAAGGCCTGGGAGCAGTGCTGGCTCAAGTGCAAGAAGGGAAAGAAAGGGTGATAGCTTACGCCAGCCGGTCCTTAAAGGGAGCTGAAAAGAATGATCAGAATTATAGCTCTTTCAAATTAGAGTTTCTGGCCTTAGTGTGGGCGGTAACAGAAAAATTCAAAGACTATTTGGCTGCCACTCCATTTATTGCCTTCACTGATAATAATCCTCTGGCCCACCTGAACACCGCCAAACTGGGGGCCTTAGAACAGAGATGGGCCTCCCGCCTTGCTAATTACGACTTCACTGTAAAATACCGGGCTGGTCGCTCAAACGATAATGCTGATGCCCTGTCAAGGCTCCCCACTGAGATAGCACCAGATGACAAACGGGATGCCTGGGAAGATGTAGAGATGCCAGCATTTTATAACAGGTTTGCTCAACAGGACCAAGCTCAAGCTGCCAACAGTGGAACCTCTGACCCACCATCCTTTGATAAGCCTGCATCCAGAGAAGAAAAGTGGATTAAGTTGCAATCAGAGAGTAGAGTTCTCGGTGAACTGCTGGACTTCTTCATCAGTGGCAGAACCCCTGAAAGAATTCGGCGAAAGACCGCAGACCCAGAACTCCTCAAATTGTGGAAGCAACGTCAACAACTGTTCCTTCAAAAGGCCTGTTGCTGCGACGAAGCCTGGATCCAGTGTCAAATGACAGAGTGCACCAGATCCTCATCCCACGCCGTGATGCAGGTATGGTTCTAGAAATGTATCATGATAAGTCTGGACATTTTGGGGTTCAAAAGACTGAGGCCACTATCCGTAGGCGGTTCTACTGGGTTGGAATCAGAGAGGACATTGAGAGGTGGTGTCGGGAATGTACAGCCTGTGCCCTAAAGAGAGGTGAACATCATGATCAGAGAGCACCGCTGCACCCTATTATAAGTACCGCCCCTCTTGAACTGGTTGCGATTGACCACGTAAAGTTAGAACCCAGTCGCTCAGGGTATGCCTATGCCATGACTATTATTGACCATTTCACTAAGTTTGCCGTAGCAGTGCCTGTGAAGGACCTGACAGCCAAGACGACCGCTGAATTGTTCTGGAAGCACTTCCTCCTGCCTTACGGCTGCCCAGAAAAGATCCTCACCGATCAGGGATCTGCGCTTGAGTCTCATCTGTTCCAGGAGCTGTGCCGACTACACAATTGCCAAAAGGTCCGGACCACGGCCTATCATCCACAAGGTAATGGACTCTGTGAAAAGATGAATCAGACTCTGATTGAAATGTTGAGAGCCGTGCCTCCTGAGACCAGAGGAGATTGGCCTAACCTGTTACCACAGCTCATGTATACGCACAACAATACTATCCATTGTTCTACTGGATACACTCCTTTCTACCTGTTGTTTGGGCGTCAGGGTAAATTGCCTGCAGATCATTCCCTGGATGTACAAGTGCTGGATGACATTAATCCCCTGCCTAAAACTGACTGGGTAGCGGAACATCAACGGCGCTTGCTTAATGCCAAAGAAATTGTCCAGGAGCGCATGGAAGGTGCCCGGGAGCGACAACAAAAAGACTATGATTTGGCGGCCCATGCAGAGCCCTTAGCTGTGGGGGACACCGTGTGGTTGAAGAACAATCACCGTACCAGTAAGCTGGACAGTAAATGGGAGAGAACTCCCTATCTTGTGTCTGCCATCCCTAATGCTGAGACCCATACCTATGAGGTCACCAGAGAGGGTAAGAGTCCCCAAATTGTTCACAGAAACCGCCTAAAACTCTGCATGACAAAGGGGCCCATTGCTGGAGACTCCGACCCCAGTCTTCTGTGCCAGGACTTTCTGCTCAGCCTGTGGAGCCTATGCAGGCTGTGGCGGATCTAGTCAATGATGCTGAACCACTCCATTGGTTCCTCACACCCTGGTTAAATTTGTTGGTGCCCGCCTCCAGCACCTACTGTGCCTTCACCTCCGGAAGAGCCGGTTCAAAATGTCCCGGATCCAGTCTCCTTGTAGAGGATCCTCCGGCTCCTGTTGTTCCTGACCAGGGTCTCACTGGTGGAGACCCTCCTGCTGCTCCTCTCCCTTCTACCTCGGTGCTAAGGGAGGAGGAAACCCCTGTGTTGAGAAGGTCCACCCGGATGAACAGGGGACGTCCGCCAGTCCGTTTAGGGGACTTTGATTATACTGGTGGTGTCTCCTCCCGGGCAGTTACTACTGGAAATACCTTGCTTGACGTTTGTGCGCAAGAATGGACTCCTCCACGCGAGCCCTTGCCTGTGATACACCCCCAGGGGACCTCTGTGTGAGCATCATCCTATTTAAGTTTGTGCCAGAGATGGACTCCTGTGTGCGAGCCTCTGTGATATGCTTTTATGGACTCATTCATTGTCATGGACTATCCTGGTATTCCCTAACGTCCGCTGTGCCAGGTCAGCGCCCCAGTTCCACTTTGTATCCTGACGGAAGAGAACGACGCCCTTGTCACCACGCTCCACCTTTTCCAGCTGGACCTGATATAAATTATGCATGTCATTCATTTGTGTTTATGTATGCCTGCATGTTTTCCTTTTGTCTTTCAGGAGATGAATCCAGCTGGGTGGACCTCTGTGGTGGAGTACGAGGTCGTACTCAGTTTAAAGCTGTGGGGTATGCAGTATACGGGCACTTTAACACCCGCTTACCCCCAATCTGTTATGTTCTTTAAGCTGCTTTCATGTAATTGCCTGCAGCAATGTTAAGGGTGTCATTTAGGTATTGGACCACTGGGGGAGCTGGTGAGCAGGTCATATATATAGCTAGGCCAAGGCAGGCTAGTGCAGTGCAGACCCTGGAGTCTGTAGAGGCCACATGTCTCAGGCCTAGACCAGTTCAGCAGAATCTGGAGGCAATCCCTAGAGCAAGAGGTACTAAACGTCAAGAGGAGGTAAATTATAAAGCTGGAGATTCAAGGATATAAGCCAGAAGTAGGGCATTGGGGCCTTGAAGCATCAATTCCAGTCAGGACGAGTCAGGAAGAAAGTAAGGTTCACCTGCAATTTCAAGTCCTGTATTACCACCCTCTGTTTAACCTTGCTGGATGTAAGACCACTGCAATTTTTATTGTCTGCAAAAGGAACTGTTGGAAAGACTGCTTACTGTATCATCACTGTCTTCAGTAAAGTTCGGATTCTGTTTTCAAGTTATAAGTCTGTACCTCAGTTATTCCTACTGTAAATACGGTGTGCCACCGTTTACTGGCACTGGCGTCACGACATATCAGGGACTTAGCCATAGGCACGTTAAACTATAACACCAAGGGCACCTCACCTTCCACCTGGCTGTGTCCCTCAAGAACCCAGAGAGTGCCCCAGAGGAGCAGCGTGCCGGCCTCTCCATCACTGGCATTCCCCAGGTTAGTTCCTACACAAAGCCCTGACTTGGGGATGCTACACTAATTATCTATCTATTTATCTACCCATCCATCTACTCCATATCTATCTATCTATCTATCTATCTATCTATCTAGATAAAAAAAAAATAGCAGCACTCTGGTCTTCAAGTGGAAAGATGGTAGATCTTTATTACACCCAGAAGCAACACAGCGTTTCAGCTTTCTCAATGGAGCCTTTGTCAAGCTAAATACAGGTGTGTGCCGGTATCACATGATCAAACAGAATTAATTGGTGAATGTGGTTACAACATCAAAGTGTCTTGAAAGTGAAAAGTTTGTACAATCTGCTACTAATCGAATCACAGTCCAAATATATGACCATAGTGTATGGGAATAAGCCCCATTTAATAAATAGTTCACATGTGTGATAAAAACTATAAGAGAGCACCAGCGTCCAACACATCTTGCGCATACATCTAATATCCAAAGTACCTAGCCCACACTATACTGTATCTGTTGGGCCATATATATAGTGTCTAATGCGCACAACCGGTGGATCGGATCCGAAAACCTTCAGGTAATCATGGTGATGTGGATCAGGTCACTAAACCCGTGTGTGTGTGTGAAAATATATCACAAGCCCCATTATTAAATGGCTCAATAGGTACCATTCCCCATTTAAAAAAGTATATTAATAGGACGCATTGCGCTCTCTGTCCCACCGGTTTTGCGACTAAGACAGAAAACAAGAGAAAAACCGGTGGGACAGATGGGGCAATGCGTCTTATTAATATACTTTTCTAAATAATATCCACGTTATTGGCTTCTTGTCCAGAAGTATCACAGGAGTTGCACCTGGCATCCACAGAGTGCTGCTAAGACAGAAAACAAGAGAAAAACTCATATCTATCTATCTATCTATCTATCTATCTATCTATCTATCTATCTATCTCATATCTATCTATGTATTATCTATCTATCTATCTATCTATCTATCTATTTATCTACCCATCTATCTATTCCATATTTATCGATCTATCTATCGATTTCTACAGTATATACTCCAGTAAGCCCGTACTGAGCACCTGCACCAATGAGAAGTCTTTTCGGGTCTCAGTATCTCCAGAAACCTAACCTCTCCCTGTGCTCTCACCCCCGGTACATAAAGAATATAAAAACAAAGTGCATTTTGCAATGCAAATCCTCGGCTCCAGGATTTCTATAATCATCTTCTATTTTTCTGCATTTGTTTCATAACATTTGATTAAAAACAAATTAGTCGTCAAGCTGTAAATTGGGTTTTCATGATTTGCTATTGTGGCTTACTCCTGCGAGGAATGATAATAAGGTTTCCTGGCTTTTCGCATGTATCTTTCTATGTTACTGTAGCAAACTGATCCTCGCCAGAACATGCATGAACCCACCAACTATAATCCAGAGATATCCAGCAAGATTGGGAACGAGAAAGAAGAAATAGCACTTACCACTGCCAGAATGGCATATATCAGGATGTCTACATACACATCTGTTGCCTTTCTCCAGTCTTGCACAGGTCTCACCCCCTTGTTGTACCCATGCATTAGGTGGTCTATAAGTCTTGCATGGCTTGCTTTAGGAGTTGAGTTATTTTCATGGGCTTCAAAACATTTTAAGATATTACGTACAAGTTAGTTGGATACATTAAGGTATATATAGTCACCTATCCTAACACTGGTCTAGCGGATGTACTTACCTGTGCAGGTTTCCATAAGATATAGGATCCAGATACAGGGTAAAGTCCGTACGTAGTGCATTGCTTCTGCTTGTTCAGTAGATGCTTTGTCTATAGTTGATGTGAGTCTAGTATCATCAAATGTGGTCGTCCTCTAATATCTGGTATTGAACATATACATTTCCAGTGTCTCAGGTGCAGTCCGATTCTCTCGCACCCCTGCCTACCCCCATTAGCCTTCCTTAAATACACTTGGTGTCAGTCACTTAATTGGTTTTCAATTAGTTGTTTGTAACAATAATGTTATGTCAGCTCCCAGTCTGCAAAAGGAAGTACTTAACTCTATAATGGAAATGGAATATCCTCTTGTCAGAGAGGCTTCTTTTTTTTTCAGAACTACTTGCAGAGCAGTACCCAATGTGTACACCTCCAGACAAGTATATATACACAAACCAACTGAAAGGTGGCATGAAGCAGGATGTGCTCAATCCAAAAATGCAGTTGTGCATATATATACGGGGAGCAGATCCTGCACTTGTGGCCCGTTGCTAATGGCGATCCCCAGCAAAAATGCATACGGTGAAGGATGCCCGCAGCGGACCACAAGTACCACAATAGACATCCTACACAAAATGGCAATAGTGTGGATGTGATAAATAATATAACATTATAGCAATCACAAATGACAAGACAGGTGCACACTGCGGTCTTACTAAGCCTTCAAACTGATGTTAAAATTGAGAGGTTAGTCAACATGTCCTACAGTGGAGGACATGTCTCAAGCCCGAGCACCACGCCAAGGTCTCTCAAGTAGCTCGGGACCTAACACTCACCTACCTGTGCCATACCTGTGAGCATTTTTGGGTTGAGCACATCCTGCTTCATGCCACCTTTCAGTTGGTTTGTATGATGCCCCTAGTATGCCAAGTATGTGTGTGCAGTATAGTAGGCCAGGTGATGCCCCTAGTATACCAAGTATCTGTGTGTAGTATAGTAGGCCAGGTGATGCCCCTAGTATGCCAAGTATGTGTGTGCAGTATAGTCAGTCAGGCGATGCCCCTAGTATGCCAAATATCTGTGTGCAGTATAGTCAGTCAGGTGATGCCCCTAGTATGCCAAGTATGTGTGTGCAGTATAGTAGGTCAGGTGATGCCCCTAGTATACCAAGTATCTTTGTGTAGTATAGTCAGTCAGGCAATGCCCCTAGTATGCCAAGTATGTGTGTGCAGTATAGTAGGCCAGGCGATGCCCCTAGAATACCAAGTATCTGTGTGCAGTATAGTCAGTCAGGCGATGCCTCTAGTATGCCAAGTATGTGTGTGCAGTATAGTAGGCCAGGTTATGCCCCTAGTATGTCAATTATCTGTGTGCAGTATAGTCAGTCAGGCGATGCCCTTAGTATGCCGAGTACATGTGCACAGTATTGGAATTTGTAAGCCAGGTGATGCCTCTAGTATGCCAAGTACATGTTTGCAGTATTGTACGCCAGGCAATGCCCCTCTGGGTTTCTGGGTCTCTCTCTCTCATTCTCCGAATTTTTTCGTACCCAAACTGAATAAAAAAAAAAAATCTTGCCTGGTTTGCTCATCTACTGTATACTGTCCCTATACACCCTGATACTGTCTAATCAGAGCTGACCCTGTCAGACTCTGAGGAATAGGGCAGTGGTATTATCCAGTTGTCAATTACTTTAGAATTTTTCAGGGAGCATAACAGAAGAAAGACACATGGAGAAGTTCTAAGAAAAGCTGCTTCAGTTTTGTTAAATATCCTTATTCTCCTAAAAATGAACCTGTCATCAACTTTATGGTGACCTCACTGAGGGCAGCATAAAATAGTGACAGAAATGCTGATCTCAGCGGTGTGAGCTAAAAGTAAGTGGTTGCTGAGAACCAACATCATAATAATTGCAGCACAGGCCTTGAAGAGTCAAATCTACCTGAGAAGAGTCATGGTTATCCATAATCTCCTGCTCTCACCCATCTGCTGATGATTGGCAGTTCTCTCCTGGAGAGAAAGGGAGAAAACTAGGTAGAAGACTGTCAGTCATCAGCAGGTGGGCGAGAGAGCAGGAGATTATGAATTACCAGGACTCTTCTCATGTGGCCGTGACTCTTTTCCAGGCCTAGTCTGCAATGATTGTGATGTTGGTTCTCGGCAACCACTTACTTTTAAGTTATAAATGACAGACCTCTGAAATCATCTCACCTGTCTCTATTTTATTCTGCCGTTAGTATGAGCAGCATAAAGTTGATGACAGGCTCCCTTTAAATTAGAAAAATGGCGCCAATAGCTACATTCTGGTTAACTGATTCCAAAAAGAAGGAGTTACCACTCTCCGTTAGGGTCCATTCACACATCCCTGGTAAATTGCGGATCCGCAATACACTGGGCCGCATATGGCCGGCACTAAATAGAGAAGTCCTATCCTTGTCTTGAAGTTTGCTGCTGCAATCTGGAAATGCGGATGCGGAGAGTACAGAGTGCGCTCTTCGCATCCATTCCGTCCCCATATAGAATGAATGGGTCCGCACCAGGAACGGGTGCGGAGCACATTCACGGACATGTGAACGGACCCTTATGGAGACATCCAGCTACTAGTGCTAGTGGTCAATAGCACCTTTTGTTTCCCTTTGCCCAGAATTTTGAGGAGGGGAGAGCAAACCACTTCCACGAGTGTGGACTAAGAGACTCATCTTAAAGGGAATGTGTCATCAGAAAATGATGACACTACATTCTGGTTAACTGATTCCAAAAAGAAGGAGTTACCACTCTCCGTTAGGGTCCATTCACACTCCCTGGTAAATTGCGGATCCGCAAATTGCAAAATTGTGAATGGACCCTCTGTGACCTGTGCAGAGGCCAGGAGGGAGTAGATAAGCTGTGATATCGCCTATAGTAAAATCTGGATTCTGTGTTATATATATATAGAGGTGTTACTTGTTATTGTAATTCTGCCTGAAATGATAACGTGATTAAAGTGACCTTTTTTTAACATAAAAATGGGATTTAAACAATAGGTCATTTTCTGATGCCATATTCCCTCTAGAGGCCTTAGGTACTATGCAGCAGGAGGTTAAGAAGTGTGGTCAGAGAATAGCTCAGACATACTGTAAGGTC
Organism: Bufotes viridis; assembly: GCA_033119425.1. Lineage (NCBI taxonomy): Eukaryota > Metazoa > Chordata > Amphibia > Anura > Bufonidae > Bufotes > Bufotes viridis. The sequence goes on along the minus strand of CM065590.1, from coordinate 545,207,367 downwards.
GGTGATCAGGACCGAGCAGAAGCACCAGGGAAAATCCAGACATGTTACCAGAAGATTGTTAGTGGATTATGGTAAGGTGAGCACAAAAACGATTTTGGCATAACTAAAATGGTTCAGGCAACGTTTTTTTGTTTATTGGAAATAATACTCCTCCAATTTTATCCACATTGAAATCATTTGATGTTAAAACTCATTTTCATCCATTTTATTCCAATCTCATTCTCCTATAGCAGTTTAATACAAAAAGCAATGTTTGAGAATATGGAATTTAAGAGCTGTGTTACATCCTACTTTGATAAATATTTTCAGACCTCTTCTTGCTTTCAGGAAATGGATGCACTGAGGCTGAAAGTATGTCCTGACTTAGGCTAGTTTCACATCTGTGGCAAAGATCTCCGGCAGGCTGTTCCGACAGGCTTGTCCTCATCCTGACAAGGGGCAGAACCGCGTGACAACACCTAGCTTTGCATAGGTGATATGCTGGAGGACCACTGTGAACTGTGCCTAGAGAGGAGGGTGAGGACAAGCTGGAGGATGAGGAGGCAGAGGAGGACATTGGCGCAGAAATCCCAGCATTACAACACAGGCGGAATTGCCATCATCTGGCCAAGTTGCTGGTGTGCCTGGTCCGGAACCACATTTACCGTGTGGGCTTTACACACTCCATACATCAGCGCTGGTGTGAACTGTATCAGACACCATGAGGCCCAACGACTGGCTCACTTTCTGCACAACGTACGTGTGCAAGGCTGGTACAGCTTCTTTTGAAAAAGTAATGCCATCTTGGGACTTTCAACCTTGGGTGGCCACAAGCTATCAGTTCAATGAAATGTGCAGAATCAACTACATGGAAAGGGAGTGAGTACCATCAACTTGGCTAAGTGCAGGTTCAGCGCCATTGGATGAGTGTTGTCTTTTTGCAATCGCCTCTGTGACTACTTGAAAGGGAGTATGAGCCAATGTGAGATGGCCTGTCTGGGCTGGCTTGTAACTGCTGACTGTCCTCACAAAGCTCATCATTGATGAAAAGCAGAGCAGACCCGGCAGATATCATTAGCATAAAGAGCAGCAAAAGCAAGAGGCAGGTTCAGGACAGGTGAGTGCATAGAGGCAGTGCGTGAGCCATGCCAACTAAGTGTGGTGTCAGAGGAACCCACCGATTCCTGGCTCTGTGTATCTGTTCTCACTTGAGATGACCTTGAAGAGCAAGTCAACCATTCCAGTACAGATAGATTTTTAGTCTAAACAGCCCGTTGCTGCGGCTGCTACCACCACTCCTTTCTTTTGCTGCTACTTGTTTTGACTACAGCAACATTTTTGCCACTGCCTGCTACTTTGAAAGGCCCAGGCAACTGTCTGTTGGCCATAGAGTACAATAACTGTATCATCTGAATGTCGGTGTACTAGAATGTGATGCACACAGCGATATGTCACACCTGCCTTTAATACTGAGGCACACTAACTGTATCATTAAAATAATGGATTAACTCTGAATGTCCATGCATTAGAACCTGATGTACAAGGTGGTGCACTCTCCCTGCAGTCTACCTGTGCTCTCCCTTCACTCTCCCTCTCCAATATTCTTCTATTAATCGTTTTCAGTGCAACGTGCCGCCCCCCAGGACCAATCGTGTCCCAGGTTTATAGGAATTGCCAAGTGGTGTGGTGCTGTCTTAATAGTTTCTGTGTGTCACGGTGCCCCTACCCGGATACCGTCGCTCCCCATGGTTTGGCTCCATAACAAAAAATGGGAGAGTGATAATTGGTGGACTAAGAGTCCAGACTTGGTCCACTGTTGAATTTAAACTGACTATAGCCTCCTGCAACCCTTCCCTTGGTAGGTATGGAATGGTAAGTTTCATTCTATCTAAAGATCTGTCTCTGCCATATACACTGCCACCAGCTGGTGAACCAGGCACAGTACATGAACATAACAGTTTCATAGCAGCACTATTAAGGCACAGTGGAAGAGGACCTGGAAATAAATACACAGATAAAATTATGGTTAGCCATTAGAGACAGTAGCAGGGTGAAGGAATAGTAGTACCGCTGTAGGGTACTACATCATTAACACTATCCCTAGCGCATTAGCGCTTGCCACGTCTCTCTCTATGCTCAGCTCATAGGACAATGGCAGAGACCGTGCGGGATGAGGGTTTTATAAGGCTGTGACATCATAGGGGATGGCTCTCTGTGGATTGGCTGGCTGCATGGCAATAGCTTCTTACTTTAACTTTGTAACATGTGCAGCCGCCATTTTAGGAAAAACTGATTTGTTAGCACCAAACGGGAGGAAATTCCGATTTGTTGTGAATCAAAGTTTTCCTAAACTTTGGACAGTATCCCACTTCGAATGCTTCGTTTCACTCAACACTAGTGATAACAAAAAGAATAAACAACCAATACTAAAAAGTATATCTATGAGTGTAGAGTAAAAAATAACACATTGAAAGACTATGAAAAATCTAAGGTATTGAGCCGTTAAATTGATGCACAACTGTTGTTTTCTTATTAGTGATGATAATACGATGGTGTCAGTATTACTGGATATACTGTATTCTGAATTTATTGTAAGCTCCAACACTTAAAAGTCCCTGAAGATCTTAATGTGCATTACTGAGGTGTCTGGCAACACTTTGCTTTGTGTAATGTAGGACTACAAAGATTATGACGCATTAATGATGCATTTTACAATTACAATACTTAAAGACCCATAGTTAAAAACCATAAAGACCTGTATTGCCTGATTATTACCTCCCAACCAACACGGATCTGGCGGGAGAGTCCCAGATTTTAGTGGCTGTCCCACGGTCCTGGTACAGGGGAGGTATGTCCTTCTTTCTGGCAGCTGCCTCTCCTTCCATAGGAAGCAGAGACAGCTGCCTGTCATGATGACGCATAAAGCGGTTGGCGCTCTGCTCCATCATTCTTTCCCCTGTCTGCGCTCCACACTGCAGATCTGTGCAGGGGCGGGCCAGCCGGGAGCTCCATGTGTGGACTGCAGCTGCTGGGGAATGAGGTAAGTATGTGGAGTTTATTATTACTATCAGGAGCACAGCTGGGCATATTACTGTCAGAGGGCACAGCTGGGCATATTACTGTCAGGGGGCACAGCTGGGCATATTACTGTCAGGGGCCTAGCTGTGCATATTACTGTTGGGGGCACAGCTGGGTATATTACTGTCAGAGGGGACAGCTGGGCATATTACTGTCAGGGGGCACAGCTGGGCATATTACTGTCAGGGGCCTAGCTGTGCATATTACTGTCGGGGGCACAGCTGGGTATATTACTGTCAGGGGCCCAGCTGTGCATATTACTGTCAAGGGGTACATATCTGGGCATAACTACTGTCTGGGCACATATCTGGGCATAACTACTGTCAGGGGCAAATATAGTAACATAGTATATAAGACCGAAAAAAGACATTTGTCCATCCAGTTCGGCCTGTTTCCTACAAGTTGATCCAGAGGAAGGCAAAAAACCCCTGTGAGGCAGAAGCCAATTTTCCCCACTTAAGGGGAAAAAAATTCCTTCCCGACTCCAATCAGGCAATCAGAATAACTCCCTGGATCAACGACCCCTCTAGTGGCTATAACCTGTAATATTATTACACTCCAGAAATAAATCCAGTCCCCTCTTGAATTCCTTTATTGTACTCACCATCACCACCTCCTCAGGCAGAGAGTTCCATAGTCTCACTGCTCTTGCCGTAAAGAATCCTCTTCTATGTTTGTGTACAAACCTTCTTTCCTCCAGACGCAGATGATGTCCTCTCGTCACAGTCACAGTTCTGGGGATAAATAGATGATGGGACAGATCTCTGTACTGACCCCTGATATATTTATACATAGTTATTAGATCTCCCCTCAGTCGTCTTTTTTCTAGAGTGAATAACCCTAATTTTGATACCCTTTCGGGGTACTGTAGTTGCCCCATTCCAGTTATTACTTTAATTGCCCTCCTTAGAACCCTCTCCAGCTCTGCTATGTCTGCCTTGTTCACAGGAGCCCAGAACTGTACACAGTACTCCATGTGTGGTCTGACTAGTGATTTATAAAGTGGTAGGACTATGTTCTCATCACGGGCATCTATGCCACTTTTGATGCAACCCATTATCTTATTGGCCTTGGCAGTAGCTGCCTGACACTGGTTTTTGCAGCTTAATTTGCTGTTTATTAAAATTCCTAGATCCTTTTCCATGTCAGTGTTACCGAGTGTTTTACCATTTAATATGTACGGGGTGACTTGCATTATTCCTTCCCATGTGCATGACTTTACATTTGTCAGTGTTAAACCTCATCTGCCATTTCTCTGCCCAAGCCCCCAATCTATCCAGATCCCTCTGTAGCAGAAAACTGTCCTCTTCAGTGTTAATTACTTTACACAGTTTAGTGTCATCTGCAAAAATAGATATTTTACTGTGCAAGCCTTCTACAAGATCATTAATAAATATATTGAAGAGAATAGGGCCCAATACTGACCCCTGAGGTACCCACTAGTGACAGTGACCCAATCTGAGTATCTACCGTTAATAACCACCCTCTGTTTTCTGTCACTCAGCCAGTTACTTACCCACATACAGACATTTTCTCCCAGTCCGAGCATCCTCATTTTATATACTAACCTTTTATGAGGTACAGTGTCAAATGCTTTGGAGAAGTCCAGATATATGACATCCATTGATTCGCCGCTGTCAAGTCTAGAACTTACCTCCTCATAGAAGCTGATTAAATTCGTTTGGCATGACCGATCCCTCATGAAGCCATGCTGATATGGTGTTATTTGCTTATTTTCATTGAGATACTCCAAGATAGCATCTCTTACAAAACCTTCAAACAGTTTACCAACAATAGATGTTAAACTTACTGGCCTATAATTTCCAGGCTCTGTTTTTGGACCCTTTTTGAATATTGGCACCACATTTGCTATGCGCCAATCCTGTGGAACATTCCCTGTTATTATAGAATCCGTAAATATCAGAAATAAAGGTCTGGCTATGACATCACTTAATTCCCTTAGGATACGGGGGTGTATGCCATCCGGTCCTGGCAATTTGTCTATTTTAATCTTTTTAAATCGCTGTTGTTCTTCTTCCTGGGTCAGACAGGGCACTTTTAATGGGGAATTTACTTTTACATTCTGCATTTCATCTGACAGTTTATTTTCCTCAGTGAATATAGTGGAGAAAAAAATATTTAATAGTTTTGCTTTATCCTCCTCGCTCTCTGCAACACCCCCTTCATTGCTATGTAGAGGGCCGACTCCTTCAGATTTATATTTTTTACTATTTATATAATTGAAGAACATTTTAGGGTTAGTTTTACTCTCTTTGGCAATTAATCTCTCGGTCTCTAGTTTGGCAAATTTTATTAGTTTTTTACATATTCTATTTTTTTCCTTAATCTGGGAATATCTGGGAATACCTACTATAAAGCGGGCTTCGCATGCCTCACATAGTGTCACTCTTCCTTAATTTCAGAAGTTAGGGGGTATGCATTTCAACTGTAATACAATGATACAGTGTCTTTCTTGCATCTTTAAGTTTTATGTAATGTACACTGATTGACAATAAAATAAAGCACCCGGTAGGGGCGTAACTATAGTAGAAGCGAGGAAGCGGCTGCCATGGGGCCCATATGCAGCAGACCAGGAGGAAGACTGAAAGATTTTATTTTAGGGCCCCCTCAACAGTATTATACAATGACAGTATATACAGCGACAGTATATACAGCAACATGACATGCAGAAAGTGAAAAAAAGGACGGAGCGGCTGCCGGAACTTGTCTGAAAGAGCAATCTTGACTAGCCACAGGATTGAGGGTTGCACGGGAGGAGGGGATTACTGGTTGGCAGGAGTCCAATAAAAAATTTGCTGTGGGGCACAGTTACGCCACTGGATAGAAATGTCGAACTGCTGCAAACCTCAGCATGCAATTATGTCTCAGGCACATATGTAAATGATTACAGGTGGGGTCTACACTGGGTCTTGCCACAAGAGGGTGTAAAAGTGCTTCCCCTGCTGCGCTATAAAAAGGCTTTCAGAGAGTACTTATGGGTAGTATACCTTTTGGTGAATGATACTTGACTACTAAACATGCCTCTAAGATGCACTCAAAGATATTGGGGGTCATTTATTAAGACGTTTTAGACATCGATCTTAATAAGCCCCTGCACTGGTGGTGGATCCACCAAAGTTATGTAGAGGCGCCGACCTCTACATAACATTGCCATATCCAGCGCCAGTCTAAATGTAAGCCAGGTTCCTTGCTAGCTTACATTTAGACCATTTTTTACTCCTAAAACAGGTGTAGAAAATGATGAATGAGACGGGCCTGCTGTTCCATTCCCTTCCCCGCCAGCGCCATGCCCACTTTTTTAGACCTGGCGTGAGCAGCGAAAGTTGCATATTGCGGGGCAAATAACCTTTGCATCTCAATCTGCACCAGAAATAAGCCTCATATAGGCGTATTTCTGATTGTAAATGACCCCCATTGTACCTAGTTGCCGGACTTTGAGAGGGGGTGAACTAAGAGAAGCAGAATGGTCATTTCAATGAGTTGCCTGTCTTCTGGGCCATTCTGACCTAGCAGTTAGGAGGTGTTGGGAGCAGTGGATATGTAAGGGCACGAACATGGAGAACTGGATCCAGACAGACCACTAATGCAGAGAATCATTTGATCTGCCAACAAAGCACGAGCAGCTCCCACAGTTTAATTATTCACTATCCAGATACAGTTGGCACCTTTATTACACATCCCTGTCTCTGCCTGGACTATTTCCAGGCAATTAGCAGAAGGAAGTTTGGTGTTATAGCTCCCATTAAGTGCCTTGTCATTGACAGCCAGCCACCACTGCCTTCGATTGCAATAGTGCCGTAAACAAGAAACCTTGACTGCTATGGACAAGAACTGTTTAGTTTTTAGTGACAAATCCATGTTATGTTTTGCATCCCACAATGGTCAGGTTCGATTATAGAAGCCTCTGGTGAGCACTTTAATCCTGCCAAGTGATGGTGTGAAGACATGGTGAGCCATCGGACACAACAGTCGGTCACTAGAGTTGAGCGAAGCAAAGCATTTGAGGTGGAATTCAGTCTGAAGTTTAGGAAAACTTTGATTCGCAATGATTCCGAATTTTCTCACGCTTTGTGGTAACAAATCAGTTTTTCCTAAAATGGCAGCTGTTACAAAGTGAAAGTAAGAAGCCTGGGAACATAAGATCACCGATAATGCCGTGCAGCCAGCCAATCTGCAGATCACCATCCTCTGTGATGTCACAGCCCTATAAAAGCCTTATCCTGCCCGGTCTCCTCCATTGTCCTGTGAGCTGAGCATGGCGAAACATGTGGCAAGCGCTCATGCACTAGGAACAGTGTTGCTGAAAACAATTAATAGAAGAATATCGGAGAAGGGAGAGTGCAGGGAGAGGGCAGAGAGACTTATTCTGCATCAGTTTTATTTATTTATTCCTACATTTACTTATTCCTACATCAGTCATAAATGTAATTCAATACCAATAAGATGGGAGCCTTTATTATTCCACTGCCAGTGTGCCAACCAATACCCTCCAATCTGTACCCCTTTACGAGGGCCAGATCTTAATTATGACCATCCTCATCTTTTGCCGGCTTTACTTCGACCAAATCATGCTTCAAAGTCTCCATGTTCTAAAAAAGTCAGTAAGATGCAGAGAGGAGGAGCTGGATGTTACTGATTACATATTCTCATCGATATTAGTTGTGGAAAAGGAGGAAAAGCAGATGGCAGAAGAAGGGCTCCCAGTTGTTGTGCAGGAGAGAACTGGGGTTTGAGAGTGAGTATGTCAGAGATTATTAATAATCTGTGTTTACTGTCAAATAACCTGCAGGAGATTGCAGTCAAAAAAGCAATAATGTGCATATTTTCCCCCCCACGTAAATAGCTAAACTCCATACCAGCAACAGCCGCTGGTTGCTGTGTGGCCACTGACAATGAAGAAGGACTGAAAAGGAAACCAGTCGGCACTCCACCTTAATCCACGTTGCGCGGGAAGGAGCAATCCCCAACGAACAATCGAACAAGATGTCCCAGCAAATGTGTAATTCCAGACTTTACTTCTTTATTTTCATATATCAAGATGCTATTGATATTGATATATAAGTAAAGTCTGGAATTACACGTTTGCTAGGACATCTTGTTCGATTGTTCAATGAAGAAGGACTAACAGTGCAGTCTTTATTATTAAATGGGCTAATTGGCCTTGCAGTTTTTCACCGCAGCATGGCCACAACCTGCCGCAGCACGGCCGTTCCGTTTGGGAATATCATAAAGCAGAGTGGCCTGGGTATACCTGATGTATAGCGATTAGTGAAGAATTAATTTGTAACAAATCAAATTTTTGGGCTAACTTTGGTGAAGTCGACGAATCAAATTTTTCAAAGCTTCGATCAGCTCTATCGGTCAACCCTAGTAGTGGTACGAGGAACGCTAACAGCTCAACAATATTTGCAGGACATCCTGTGGCCACATCTGTTGCCTTCAATAGCAGGGCATGCAACTGGCATTTTGCAGCAGCAAAAAACATAGATGAAATACTCATAATTTGAAATGATAGAATTTCAATTAGAATGCAAATTGCAACTTGGCCCGAATAGTTTCATTATTTATATTTCTTACCCTGGTTGCTCATAATCCTCTCAGCCACTTAAGGAACTTTGATTACAGGAAAGTGATGCAATCATATAAAGACTTCTAAATTCATACTGAAGTAATAATGTTCAATGCACCTTAGTATAATAATTGCTTATTCCCATCCCTGACTTTCTAGGTAATTGAAGTGGTCAACATCCTTGGTGGTCTAGGGTGATGAAGTAGTTACTTGTTACATCCTTGGTGATACAGGGAAATGAAGGGATTCATTTGTTAAAGGGAATCTCCCTGCCCCAGTGCCACCAATTGGCAGTTATTTTTCCAACTAAAATAGCAGCAGGGGGCGGTAAATTAGAAGCTCATGAATATCTGGGACTTATTGGTATGTGCTGGAGCTGTGTTCAATACAAGATTTTAGCAAAATGACTAAATGAGTCAATTAACCACATCAGCCCCCCTAGCTTAAACACCCTTAATGACCAGGCCACTTTTTACAATTCCGCACTACACTACTTTCACCGTTTATTGCTCCGTCATGCAACTTACCACCCAAATGAATTTTACCTCCTTTTCTTCTCACTAATAGAGCTTTCATTTGGTGGTATTTCATTGCTGCTGACATTTTTACTTTTTTTGCTATTAATCAAAAATGACCGAAATTTTTGCAAAAAAATGACATTTTTCACTTTCTGTTGTAAATTTTTTTAAAAAACTACATTTCTATATAAATTTTTCTCTAAATTTATTGTTCTACATGTCTTTGATAAAAAAAGTCCAATAAGTGTATATTTATTGGTTTGGGTAAAAGTTATAGCGTTTACAAACTATGGTGCAAAAAGTGAATTTCGGCATTTTGAAGCAGCTCTGACTTTCTGAGCACCTGTCATGTTTCTTCAGGTGCTAGAATGCCAGGAAAGTATAAATACCCCCAAATCACACCATTTTAGAAAGAAGACACCCCAAAGTATTCGCGGAGGGGCTTGGTGAGTTCATGTATCATTTCATTTTTTTCACAAGTTAGCGGAAAATGACACTTTCTGAGAAAAAAAAAAAAGTTTCAATTTCTGATAACTTCTGGCAAAAATAAATAAATCTCAGACGGACTCACTATGCCCCTCAGTGAATACCTTGGGGTGTCTACTTTCCGAAATGGGGTCATTTGTGGGGTGTGTTTACTGTTCTGGCATTTTGGGCGGGCTAAATTGTGAGCCGCCATGTAAAACCTAAAGGTACTCGTTGAATTTGGGCCTTTACGCACCCAGGCTGCAACAAAGTCTCACTTATGTGGTATCGCCGTACTCAGGAGAAGTAGGGCAATGTGTTTTGGGGTGTATTTTTACATATACCCATGTTGGGTGAGAGAAATATCTCTGTAAATTGTCAACTTTGTATAAAAATTTTTAAAAGTTGTTGTTTACAGAGATATTTTTCACACAAAGTATGGGTATATATAAAAATACACCCCAAAACACATTGCCCTACTTCTCCTGAGTACGGCGATACCACATGTGTGCCACTTTTTGCAGCCTGGGTGCGTAGGAGCCTAAACCAATGAGTACCTTTAGGATTTCACAGGGCATTTTTACGCATTTGGATTCCAGACTTCTTCTCACGCTTTAGGGGCCCCTAAAATGCCAGGACAGTATAAATACCCACATGTGACCCCATTTTGGAAAGAAGACACCCCAAGGTATTCTGTGAGGGGTATGGTGAGTTCATGTAAAATTTGATTTTTGTCACAAGTTAGTGGAATATGAGACTTTGTAAAAAACAAAATAAAAAAAAAATATAAAAATTCCGCTGACTTGTGCCAAAAATAAAAATTCTGTGGACTCACCATGCCCTCACGGAATACCTTGGGGTGTCTTCTTCCCAAAATGGGGTCACATGTGGGGTATTTATACTCACCTGGCATTTTAGGGGCCCCTAAAGTGTGAGAATCCAAATGCATAAAAATGGCCTGTGAAATCCTAAAGGTACTCATTGGTTTTACCCTGGGTTCACACCTGAGCGTTTTACAGCGCGTTCAAGCGCGCTGTAAAACGCTCAACACATGAAAACCAATGCATCCCTATGGGAGTGGTTCACACTTGAGCGTTTTACAGCGCGTAAAAACGCGCTGTAAAACGCCCGATGCATAAGCTCGTTCAGGAGCGTTTTTTTGGGCGTTTGTCGCGCTTTTCCTCCCATAGACTTCAATGGGAATGCGCGTTTAACGCGCGTTTAACGCGCGTTAAGTGTAGATATGCCCTTTTTTAATTGGTCTCCAGACCAATTAAAAAAAGTCTCCAGAGTCACGAACGCGCGTTAAACGCGCGTTTACTATTGCCAAAAACGCGCATAAAAACGCGCGACTAAAACGCGCGTAAAACGCGCGTCTTAGAAACGCTCAGGTCTGAACCCAGTGTTAGGGCCCCTTTGCGCACCCAGGCTGCAAAAAAGTGTCACTCATGTGGTATCGCCGTACTCAGGAGAAGTAGGGCAATGTGTTTTGGGGTGTATTTTTATATATACCCATACTGCGTGTGAGAAATATCGCTGTAAACGACAACTTTTTACATTTTTTTATTCAAAGTTGTCAATTTACAGAGATATTTCTCTCACCCAGTATGGGTATATGTAAAAATACACCCCAAAACACATTGCCCTACTTCTCCTGAGTACGGCGATACCACATGTGTGACACTTTTTTGCAGCCAAGATGCGCAAAGTGGCCCAAATTCAAATGAGTACCTTTTTGGAGGGCATTTTTACGCATATTTCTTCTCACGCTTTAGGGCCCCTAAAATGCCAGGGCAGTAGAAATACCCACATGTGACCCCATTTTGGAAAGAAGACACCCCAAGGTATTCCATGAGGGGCATGGCGAGTTCATAGAAGATTTTATTTTTTGGCACAAGTTAGTGGAAATTGATTTTTTATTGTTTTTTCTCACAAAGTCTCCCTTTCCGCTAACTTTTGACAAAAAGTTTAATTTTTCATGGACTCATTATGCCCCTCAGCGAATACCTTGGGGTGTCCTCGTTCCAAAATGGGGTCACATGTGGGGTATTTATACTGCCCTGGCATTTTAGGGGCTCTAAAGCGTGAGAAGAAAAATGCGTAAAAATGCCCTCCTAAAAGGTACTCGTTGGAATTTGGGCCCCTTTGCGCATCTTGGCTGCAAAAGTGTCACACATGTGGCATCGCCGTACTCAGGAGAAGTAGGGCGATGTGTTTTGGGGTGTATTTTTACATATACCCATGCTGGGTGGGAGAAATATCTCTGTAAATTGACAACTTTGAATAAAAAAATTTAAAAAGTTGTCGTTTACATATATTTCTCACACCCAGCATGGGTATATGTAAAAATACACCCTAAAACACATTGCCCTACTTCTCCTGAGTACGGCGATACCACATAAGTGACACTTTTTGCAGCCAAGATGCGCAAAGGGCCCTAAAACCAATGAGTACCTTTAGGATTTCACAGGCCATTTTTACGCATTTGGATTCTCACGCTTTAGGACCCCTAAATTGCCAGGGCAGTATAAATACTCACATGTGACCCCATTGTGGAAAGAAGACACCCCAAGGTATTCTGTGAGGGGCATGGCGAGTTCACAGAAAAAAAAAATTGGCACAAGTTAGCGGAAATTGTTTTTTTTGTTTTTTACAGTCTCATATTCCACTAACTTGTGACAAAAATAAAATTTTACATGAACTCACCATACCCCTCACGGAATACCTTGGGGTGTCTTCTTTCTAAAATGGGGTCACATGTGGGGTTTTTGTACTGCCCTGGCATTTGAGGGTCTCCGCAATCATTACACGTATGGCCAGCATTAGGAGTTTCTGCGATTCTCCGTATATTGAGCATACGGGTAATGAGATTTTTTTCCGTTCAGCCTCTGCGCTGAAAATAAAAATGAACGGCACAGATTTTTTCATTCGCGTCGGTCAATGTGGATGAAAAATCTCTGCCAAAATCAGTGACTGCGGTGCGGTGGGCTGGGCGCTAGCTTCCTAACAAGTAGCTAGCTAACTGGCGGTGATAGGGGACCCTTATGCCCCATTCACACGTCCGAAATTCTGTTTGCGGAACGGAATTGCGGACCCATTCATTTCTATGGGGACAGACTTTGTCCCGCTCGGATCCGGAATTACGGATCCGCGCTCCGGGTCTGCACTTCCGTTCCGCAAAAATATAGAACATGTCCTATTCTTGTCCGCAACTGCGGACAAGAAAAAGCATTTTCTATATAGTTCTGGCAATGTGCGGATCTGCAAAATGCGGAAAGCACATTGCCGGTGTCCGTGTTTTGAGGATCTGCGGATCGGATCCGCGGATCGAATCCGCGGATCCGTGAATCCACGGATCCGCAAAACACATATGGACGCCTTACAAGGGGTGTGATCAATGACAGGGGGTGATCAGGGGTCTAGATGGGGTGATCAAGGGGTTAATAGGTGAGGGGGTGGAGGGTTAGTGTAGTGTTTGGTGCAACTTTACTGTAGTTACCTGGTCCTCTGGTGGTCGATCCCAGCAAATGGGACCACCAGAGGACCAGGTAGCAGCTATATCAGACGCTGTTCATAAAACAGCGTCTGATATAGCAGTTTGATGCGATTTTATTCGGATCTACAGCCTGCCAGCGATGGATCATCGCTGGCAGGCTGTAGCCGAACTGCCGTGCCGCGCTTCTCTGTTCACAGGAAATCTCGACTCTCACGAGATGACGCGCCGACGCGTCAACTCAGAGCTACAGGACCGCCCGCAGGACGCATCCCTGCGTTAGGCGGTCCTGTAGTAGTTAAAGAAAGTGACCCAGCATTTTGCTAAAAGGATCAGTCACTAAATTATGATGTCCTTAGTTAGGACACCATGAATCTGGTGATAAATTCCCTTTAAATCCCTGGGCATATAGGCAGTGAAGTGGTTAATATTTAAACTCCTGGTTACTCAGAACAGTGACTATAGTAATGGTTTAGGTCATTATATTAGTTAACAATTATGATAAAGAGTATGAATAGATACAATTATGATAAAGAGTATGTATATCATATAGTGGAATGTGAAGGTATTAGGAGTTAGAGTGAGAAACAGCTTTTGTGCCAAGAAGACCCAAGTTTAGAGAGGAGCTAATCAAATCTCTCAAATTTCCCCCAAAAATTGGATTCCCAGCAAATCTAAAATGGTTGATTTGGATGAATCGCCCAAAATATCATTTTACAGATTTGAAGACAGTACAACAGTATAAGAAAGATGAATCAGAAAGACCACATGACCCTGGGAAGAGCCCTGGATGACAGGCTTGCCCATAATGCCATGCAGTTAGCTTCATCCAATCAGGAGAGATGATACTGACATGTCATAGTTACTGTCATAGTATATGATCCCAACCAGTGAATCCTTGTATAATCTGAGCTTGTGTTATGCAGTGGTTGTCAATCAAACACATTTCACTTGGGGCTACTCTTAAGAGTGTTATCCTGACAGTCCCCTGGTTTTCACCATTTAACTCCTATACAGGGATTTGGACTTTGCTGCAGGGAAACAGACAGGACCCTACCTCTTGGAATAGTCTCTCTTGGTTGACACTTTACCCATGGGGGTCAAACAACACCTGTGTGGAGCACCAAGATTTCAGGCCAAACCATAGTCAGGGACAAGACAAGGTCAGGGCAGGCAGAGTATTTAAAAACCAATAAATAATCTAACGTCAGAGTGGACAGCTCAGGGTCAGTATGGGAATAAGGCAGTCGTCAGGGTGAAATCTGGGAAACAGGCTGAAGTCAGTGAACTGGTGGATCAACTTCAGCAGACAGAGATGACAATGACAGAGACAGAACAGGTATGAGGAGTAGCGGCAGCCACAAGACAACGCTGTTGCACTTCAACATTGATATGACAGGACGGCTGTCACAGACAGTAATGAAAATTTCACCTTTCGACACATAATACAATTAGTTTATTGTCAGACAGCGGCAATCTCAGGAAGATAATGGCAGCTAGTTACATGTAATTTATTGATAGAGTGGTAGGCTTTAGCTAGGTATAGGACAGGGTCGGCGAAGTGAATATATCAATGAATATTTGAGTTAACCCGGCTTCCTATACCTGCGATTCTGTCCCCACACACAGATATGGGCGCCGGGCTCCCTCACTCCTTCCCGCTGCTGCACGCCGTGTTGACAGGCGCGGACAGCGGGGTTCTTAGCTGTGGCCTGCACTTCTGCCACCAGCATCTTCTTCCTGGCTCTGAGTTCCTTATGTGTATTTATGGTGTGTGCGGCGTGTCTCTCTTCCTTATGTAAGGCAGCATGCGCACGCTTCCCATCTTCCCCAGCCTATGGCTGGCCTGCAGGAGATATTTAGAGGAGCTTCCTTTTACAGGAAGGCGCCTGTGAAACTCAGGTTCCTATCTAGTCTAGTTTCCTGTTTGAGCTAAGGTGTTCTGTTGGTTCTTGTCATTCTGTGTACTGTGGACTTTGGATCACGTATTACGGACTTTGCCTGATTGCTGCCTGCCCTGATCCTGATCTATGTTTACGGACTTTGCTTGACTGCCGCCTGCCCTGACTTTTGCCTTCATACCCTGACTACGCTGCCCCCTAGAGGTGAGTCCAGTGGGTTCATACTATGGTCCTAATTCCCTCTGAGGTAGCACCTTGTACTTCCCTCGGGAAAGTCTCTGCACACCATTAGAGGTATCGTGTGAAGAATGAGGGGTGTGCTCAGACATCGCCCTCAGAGGGAGTTTGTCACGTGGGACAGCAGTTCTCACCCGCTGGTCATAACAATTTTTATATATAGTACTCATTTTTTTATTAATGTGTATCATCCCAATCTACAGCACATAATTCATAATCACAAACAGAAGTCGTCTACAATATTCTAACAACTTATCTATCATGTTCCATACTGTACTGCTGCTACCCCTAGATCAGTATTCCTCTTTCCAGTCCTCGGAGCTCACCTGCTGGTCATGTTTTCTGGATTTCCTTAGCATTGAGCAGCTGACATTATTTGTTTCAATGCATCAGGACTTACCATAAATATTAATTCTCTGGGATATTCTCAAGTTATGATCGGCAGGTGGGCCCTGAGGACTGGAGTTGAGGAACACTGCCGCACACATCTGCACACCTCTTGCCTTGCATATTATGTTCCGTACTGTACTGTTGCTGCTGAGAAAACTAGCCTGCACAGTATAAAAAACCTAAAATTGCTCCTAAAAAGGGATGGTTTTTTTTACGCTTTAATAAAAACCCACTGCTTCTTCACTTTCTAGGACAATATATATTATTTTCTTTAAAATAACACCAAACCTGTAGCTACTCTGCAAAAAAGGGATTACTTTTGGATTACTTATTATAAACAACCAATCATTGCTTATTCCAACACCATGATGTGTATATAAATTCTGGCAGACATCTTGTTACATTGGTGGCCCGTGGCTTTTGCTGCCCCACTACTTCTATTAGGAACATTATACTTTGAAATACTACTACTCCCATTTTTTGCCATCACCAACACTCCTTCTTCCTTCTTGGTCTGTGTGCAGTTACATGGCTGCTTATAATTGTTAATTTAGTTCTGCTACAAATGCCGGACTGCTTTCTTAGTTCTATATCTGAGCTTAGGTTCCTAGTTTACTATTTTACCAGTGAAGGAGTGCTATTCTGATTGCATGTGTACCAAACTTCTGTCTGCAAACCAGCTGTAATACTCTGCTGTGTGCCCTAACCTTAGCTTGTCTACTGTTTTAAACTTTTTACCCTGACCTTGGATTAGTTGACAGAATTGTAAAATCTTTTCCTGCCCTGACTTCTGCCTGTTTACCAACTATGAGCATCTCCTGACCCCTTCGTGCTTCACACAGGTGTCTCTAATTCCTTTGGGTTAATTTAAAATGACACCAGATCTATGCCAAGATGTAGCAGCCTGGCTGGTCTCCTGCAGCAAAGGCCAGATTCCTGTAAAGTGGTTAAGGGTAGAGATGAGCGAACACCTGGATGTTCGGGTTCGAGAGGTTCGGCCGAACTTCCGGAAACACAAAAACCTTACAACACAAAAAGTGTAATACCAAGCAATCAAAAAGTCATATGTGCCCCAAAATTGTACTGATCAAACCATCATCTCATCCCGCAAAAAATGAGACCCTACCTAAGTCGCCAAAAAATATGGCTTTCAGAAAATAGAAACACAAAAACATGATTTTTTTAAAAAAATGCTTTTATTGTGTAAAATAAAATTTTAAAAATGCACATACCGTATTAGGAATCATTGTGTCCGTAACAACGTGCTCTTTAAAACTAGCATGTGATCTAACCCGTCTGGTGAACGCCAAAAAAGCCATTTTTTATCACCTTACATCACAAGAAGTGTAATACCAAGCGATCAAAAATTCATATGTGCCCCAAAATGGTACCAATCAAACCATTATCTCTTCCAGCAAAAAATGAGATCCTACCTAATACAATCGCATACAAAATAAAAAAATGGAAGAAAATGGAAACACAAAACCATGATTTTTTAACCTCTTAAGGACGCAGGGCGTACATGTACGCCCTCGCGTCCTGGTACTTAAGGACTCAGGGCGTACATGTACGCCCTGAGAAGATCCGATCACCGCTGCGCACGTGGCGGTGATCGGAACAGGATGCCTGCTGAAATCATTCAGCAGGCATCCTGTGACAATGCCGAGGGGGGTCCTGTGACCCCCCCTAGTCGGCGATCGCAACAAACCGCAGGTCAATTCAGACCTGCGGTTTGTTGCGCTATGTGTAGTCTCTGATCAGAGACTAAAATCTGCCCCTGATTGTAAATTTTAACCCCCCTGCACCCCGCCATCTTAGTGTCCCCGGGCGGTGCAGGGGGATTGCGGCGGTGCTGCGGGTGGGCGGCGCGGGAGGCGGGCGGTGCGGCAGGCGGGATCGCACATTGCGATCCCCGCCCGCCTCCTTTCAATGCATTTCCTGGTGTCTAGTGGGTATAGCAGCGGGTCAGCACATTGCTGACCCCTGCTATAAACTGCTGACATCTGTGCTGCAGATGTCAGCAGTTTAACCCTTTATACCGCGGTCCGTACGGACCGCGGTATAGAAGGTGTTAACATGGAGGGAGCTCCTCCCTCTCCCATCGGGGGCTGCCGTACCTTGCAACCCCCGATGGGATAGGATGGTAGAGGGAGGGAGCTCACCTTCTTCCCATCACCCGCTGCTCTGTAATGGCAGCGGGTGATGAGCCACCATGGCAGCAGGACGCTTCAGAAGCGTCCTGCTTGCCATGGTATAGGATCTCTGGTCAGACTTCTGCTAAAGGCAGAAGTCTGACCAGACTGTGAAAAGTAAAAATACAGTGCAGTACACTATATAGTGTACTGTTCTGTATTATATAGACACCAGATCCACTGGATCTACAAGAACCAAGTGGGTCTGGGTCAAAAATGTCAAAAAGTGAAAAAAAGTAAAAATCAGAAAATACATATCACTGAATAAAAATTAAAAAAACAAATAAACTACACATATTAGGTATTGCCGCATCCGTAAAAATCTCCTCTATAAAAATATCACGTGACCTAACCCCTCACGCAAATACCGTAAAAAAATCACAAAAAATGGTGTAAAAGCCATTTTTTGTCACCTTGCATCACAAAAAGTGTAATACCAAGTGATCAAAAAGGCGTATGCCTCCCAAAATAGTACCAATAAAACCGCCATCTCATCCCGCAAAAATGAGTCCTTATATAGGACAATCGCCCAAAAAATAAAAAAATATGGCTCTCAGACTATGGAGACACTAAAACATAATTTTTTTTTCTAAAATGCTATTATTGTGTTAAAGTAAAATAAATAAATAAAAAGTATACATATTATGTATCGCCGCGTCCGTAAAAACCTGCTCTATAAAAATATCACATTATCTAACCCTCAGGTAAATACTGTTAAAAAATTAAATAAAAACAATGTAAAAAAACATTTGTCACCTCACATCTCAAAAACTGTAATAGCAAGCAATCAAAAAGTTATATGCACCCAAATATAGTGCCAATCAAACCGTCATCTCATCCCGCAAAAAATGATACCCCACATAGGACAATCACCCCCAAAAAAAAAAAAATAGGGCTCTCAGACTATGGAGACACTAAAACATGATTTGTTTTGTTTTAAAAATGATAATATTGTGTAAAACTTAAATAAATAAATAAAAAGTATACATATTTGGTATCGGCGCGTCCGTCGCAACCTGCTCTATAAAAATAACACATCACCGAACCCCTCAGGTGAACACAAAAATAAAAATAAAAAAATTCGGTGTCAAGAGCCATTTTTGTCACCTTACATCACAAAAAGTGTAATAGCAGGCGACCAAAATGTCATATGCACCCCAAGATAGTTCCAATCAAACCGCCATCTCATCCCGCAAAAAATGAGCTCCTACATAAGACAGTGGCCCAAAAAATAAAAAAAATATATGGCTTTCAGAATGTGAAGACACTAAAAATCATTTTTTCAAAAATGCTTTATTATGTAAAACTGAAACAAAACCCCCAAAAAGTAGCCATATTTGGTATTGCCGCGTCCGTAGCAACCTGCTCTATAGAAATAGCACACAATCTAACCTGTCAGTTCAACGATGTAAATAACAAAAATAAAAACGGTCCGAAAATAGCTATTTTTTTGCAAATTTTCCATTTTAATCAATTTTTCCAGTAAAAAGCAAGGGTTAACAGCCAAACAAAACTCAATATATATTGCCCCGATTCTCTAGTTTGCAGAAACACCCCATATGTGGTCGTAAACTGCTGTATGGCCAAACGGCAGGGCGTAGAAGGAAGGGAACGCCATATGGTTTTTGGAAGGCAGATTTTGCTGGACTGGTTATTTGACACCATGTCCCATTTGAAGCTCCCCTGATGCACCCCTACAGTAGAAACTCCAAAAAGTGACCCCATTTTGGAAAGTACGGGATAAGTTGGCAGTTTTGTTTGTATTATTTTAGGGTAAATATGATTTTTGGTTGCTCTATATTACACTTTTTTGAGGCAAGGTAACAGAAAATAGAAATTCTGAAATTTCATCTCCATTTGCCAATAACTCTTGTGGAACACCTAAAGGGTTAACAAAGTTTGTAAAATCAGTTTTGAATACCTTGAGGGGTGTAGTTTCTTAGATGGAGTCACTTTTTTGGAGATTCTACTCTAGGGGTGCATCTGGGGCTTCAAATGGGACATGGTGTCAAAAATCCAGTCCAGCAAAATCCGCCTTCCAAAAACCATATGGCGTTCCCTTCCTTCTGTGCCCTGCCGTTTGGCCATACAGCAGTTTACGACCACATATGGGGTGTTTCTGAAAACTACAGAATCGGGGCAATAAAAATTGAGTTTTGTTTGGCTGTTAACCCTTGCTTTGTTACTGGAAAAATGGATTCAAACGGAAAATTTTCCAAAAATCTAAATTCTGAAATTTTATCTCCATTTGCCATTAACTCTTGTGGAAAACCTAAAGGGTTAATGACGTTTGTAAAATCAGTTTTGAATACCTTGAGGGGTGTAGTTTCTAGAATGGGGTCATTTTTGGATGGTTTCTATTATGTAAGCCTCACAAAGTGACTTCAGACCTGAACTGGTCCCTAAAAAGTGGGTTTTTGAAAATTTCTGAAAAATTTCAAGATTTGCTTCTAAACTTCTAAGCCTTGTAACGTCCCCAAAAATAAAATGGCATTCCGAAAATGATTGATACATGAAGTAGACATATGGGGAATGTAAATCAATAACTTTTTTGGGCAGTATTACTATGTATTATAGAAGTAGAGAAATTGAAACTTGGAAAATTGCTAATTTTTCCAAATTTATGGTAAATTTGATATTTTTTTATAAATAAAAATAAAATTTTTCGACTAAATTTTACCAGTGTCATGAAGTACAATATGTGACGAAAAAACAATCTCAAAATGGCCTGGATAAGTAAAAGCGTTTTAAAGTTATCACCACATAAAGTGACACTGGTCAGATTTGCAAAAAATGGCCGAGTCCTTTAGGTGAAATAGGGCTGAGTCCTTAAGGGGTTAAACGTTTTTTATTGTGCAAACACAAAATTAAATAAAAAAAATAGACATATTAGGTATTGCCGCGTCGTTACGACCTGCTCTATAAAAAAAAAATATCACATTATCTACTCTGTCAGGTATGGGAGGAAACATGCCAAAATGAAAATGAAATTGAAAAACCTAAAATAATAATTAAAATGACGTTTTAACATTTTAATTTCATCTAGTGTCTGCAAAATGCATGCCAGAATTAAAACACTGTGGGCCAGATTTATCATTACACTTACATCTTACTCCACTTTTACATCTACCCAAAGTCACTTTTGGCTCAGTCAGATTTATTAATGGTCCTTTAATACTGTGATAAATGTGGATTGACGGTAGCAGTTTATCCTTCAGTAAGAGGCTTTACAAAAGTCGCACGTCTTTACAAAAAAGTCGCATGTTCTATTAAAAAGTCGCATAAGATAAGCATGGTCCCCCCTGGAGTGAAATTGCGCATTTTTTAGCGACTTTTTTGCGACTTTTTAAATGGTTGCAATAGTAAATCTGTCTAGAGATTCATTTACATAAGACAACACGCCCACTTTCACAAAACTGGAGAGCTTAGTGCAGAGCTTGAAAAAGTCGCAAAAAAATGCGCAATTTTACCGATTGCGCATTTTTTTGCGACTTTTTCACTCCATTAAAGTGACTTTAGCTAATGATAAATCTGGCCCTGTGTACTTATATGTGTACATAGCATTGTGTGTTGTCACACTCAGGGCTGCCATCAGAAATTTTGGGGCCCCTTACACAGCTCCATACCTGGGCCCCCCCAACCCCTCCCCCCCTCCGGGGCGGAACTACGGCGCCACGCGGCAGTGCACGGCAGTGCATGTTGTAGTTTTAGTCCGGTGTCCTCTTTCTGTGCCCTGCCGCGCTGCGCCATAACTCCGCCGGGGGCACAGCGAAATAGCAGGGGAGATCGGGAGGAGGGGCAAGCAAGTACCATATTTTTCTCCCCATAAGACGCACCGGACCATAAACGCACCTAGGTTTTAGAGGGGGACATTAAGAAAATAATATTTTTCATTATACCTCTGGTCAGACCCCTAATGTTAATCAGACCTCAGCTAACAGCCCAAAATAAGACCCCAATATGAATGACCCCCAATCAGACCTCAGATAAGAGCCCCATGCTTCTCATCTGCCCCCAGTGCCTCTCTATCAGCCCCCAGTGCCTCTCACCAGCCGGGTTTTGAGTCTTGACATGGGCACGCATCTCTGTCTCCATCCAGCCAGGCTGGAGAGCTGGCCAATTGCAGCGCTCAGCTCATATCCTGGGACCTCCCAGGCTGTGAACTGAGCGCTGCGATTGGCTAGCGCAGTGCTTCAGCCTGGCAGATGGAGACGTGCGGCCCAGGGCATGAGAATAAGTCTCCTCCGATATGCACCGCACGCCCAGGGCTTCAGACAAAAAATGACCTAGGAGCCGTTGGCTCCTAAACTGAAAAATTTAGCCAAATAAAAATTTTAGTCGCCAAATTTAAATACATACATAATTATAATATATTAAAAATCGCCTAATTTACATCGTCCGTCAGTGATTTCCATCAGTGATTGTGAGCCAAAGCCAGAAGTGAATACTACACAGACATAAGGTATAAGGGAAAGATCTGCTCCTGTTCTGTGGTTAGAGGCACTCCTGGTTTTGGTTTAAAATCACTGATGGAAATCACTAATCAAACACTGACTGTGTGAATGAGGCATCAGTGTTCGGTCAGTGGAGGATCCAATTCTGGTTTCGGCTCACAATCCCTGATGGAAATCACTGACCAAACACTGATGTGTTAATGAGGGCTGTGTGAATAAGGCATTACTGTGTGCTGTGTTCCAGACACCCGACTGCAATGACAAGGTTTGGTGTCATCATCGTTCCCCATCATTGCAGTCGGGTGTCTGCCGCAGTCCGCTCCATCCATTTGCGCAGCACCGCATAGTGAGTGGGGCCCAGCACTGCCTGCACGGCTTATCATAAGCTGGGCCATGCCGGCAGCGGGACATGGGGAAAGCTCAGTGACAGCTCCTATTGATCCTTTCTATATGGACCTTTTTTCTCTCTCTCTGCAGGAAACACTGACAACTGTTGCGGTCCGCATCTTTTGCAGCCCAATTGAAATTAATGGATCCGCAAATACATTCTGCAAAATTGCGGAACGGACTCAGAATTAGGCCTCTTGCACATGAATGTTTTGGTTCTGTTCCACAATTTGTGGTCCCCAATGCATGGAAAACGTCTGTGCAGCAGCCAGGACGGATCCAGACGCATTCAACTTAAATGGGTCCATGATCCATCTGTTCCACAAAAAAATAGAACATGTTCTATATTTTTGCGGAACAGAGGCACGGACAGAAACTCCATGGAAGTGCTCCGTAGTGGTTATGTGGAGTTCCGGTTTGTGCTTCCATTCCGCATCTCCGTGATTGCGGACCCATTCAAGTGAATGGGTTCACATCCCTCATGCAGAGTGCACACAGGCTGCTGCCAGTGTATTACGGAAGCGCTGTTTGCGGGCCACAATACAGGCACGGGCAACACACATTCGTGCGCAAGAGGCCTTAGTCGTGTGACTAGACCCTAAAGGTGGGTCATCAGTGACACTTGGTGGTGACAGAAGCGCTGAGTGACAGTAGCTACTGACACCACTTACTAAGGACACGCTCTAAGGATTTAGAATGGACGAGTATGACTTCTCCATTCTAAGGCCTCTTTCACACTTGCGTTGTTAGAATCCGGCGTGCACTTTCGTCGCCGGAAATGCCCGCTGGATCCGTCACAACGCAAGACAACTGAAAGCATTTGAAGACTGATCAGTCTTCAAAATGCTTTCAGTGTTACTATGGAAGCCAGGATGCTATTAAAGTCCTGTTTGCCATAGTAAGTAGTGGGGAACGGGGGAGCAGATACTTACAGTCCGTGCGGCTCCGGGCGCTCCACAATGACGCCAGAGCGCCTCACGCGCATGGATCACGTGATCCATGCTCATGGGGCGCTCTGATGTCATTGTGGAGCGCCTCGGAGCCGCCCGGACTGTAAGTATACTGCTCCCTACCTCCCCACTACACTTTACAATGGCAGCCGGGACTTTAGCGATGCGCCGAAACGACGTTTAGCTTAATGCTGGATCCAGATTAATGCACTTCAATGGGCATTAATTCCGGATCCGCGTTACGGCATGTCTTCCGGATTTTTGGACGGAGACAAATCCGCAGCATGGTACGGTTCTGTCAACGTCCAAAAACGCTCACATACTGAATGTAAGACGTCCTGATGCATCCTGAACGGATTTCTCTCCATTCAGAATGCATTAGGATAATCCTGATCAGTATATTTCCGTCCTAGAGCCCCGAGGACGGAACTCTAGGACGGAAAGCGAAAGCGCAAGTGTGAAAGAGCCCTAAATCATACAGCGTGTCCTAATTATAAGTAAATGGGACATCATGGTGGTGCTGGCTGAGACTCGCTACTTGGCAATTGAAGAAGCTCAGTCACTGTGACATGACTGAGCCTGAAGGGGTTAAACTTTAAACAACAGGAGGAAAAAAAAAGCACCTTACTAGTTTGAAGACCAATTCTGCAGGGGGAGGGGAGGACAGCAGGAGGCACTGAGTGTCACACAAGAACTCACATGTCAGGAGAAGGAAGACTGCAGGAGGCAATGATCGGGTCATTTTCCTGGGACCCGGCAGTCTTTCTGTAAGCTTCTCAGTGCTCCCCACTCCCCAGCACTTTCTTCCCGGGCTCTGTGAGGAGGCGGGGCCAAGGACGAGGCATCAGAGAGACAGGAGGCTGGATGTCAGGGGATGGGCTTAGCAGACGTGCAGAGCGTGGTGTCTGCTGAAGAAAGATTTTTTTTTTCTTAAAGGTACAGCACCAGACGGACTGCCTGGTGACAAAAAAAAAAAAAAAACAGCTCGGGACTGGCGGCCGGGCCCCCCCGGGGTCCGGGCCCCTTACTGGGGTATTGGCTGTACCCCCCTGATGGCGGCCCTGGTCACACTGTACTAATCTGTGTGGGAAAAGTGACCGCTCACTGTGCGTACTTCACCCAATACTATATTCAGAAGAGAGCGCAGGTCGTGAGAGCTGTCAGTAATGAGATCTATATGAGGCTTATAACACCATGTTGTGGATTGGAATGAAATCTTACTACCAAGTTACTTGCAAGTTCCAGCAGCCTATATGTAAGTGGCTGCTAGCTGTGCAGTGTAACAGGATGTGGGGCCGGGGCAGCAGAGCTTGTGCTGGTGCATGTGAAATCCACAGGAACTCCCACAGAGACTCACAGGAGATGACAGCTGTCAGCAAAACTCATAGAGCATTTCTGAGAGCATTTGAAGCAAAGCGGATACCAGTATACAAACAAGTGCAATGTTATTATGTGCTGCATTACTGTAAGATATGGGGTTATTGATTTTTAGTGCACAAAGGTGTCCAGTCACAGTTAAATAACCACAACTTCCAGCATTGCTCTGCCCCTGCCTCTCCCTTTACTTACCTCTCCTCATTTACAGACCTCACCACAGCTTCCTCCCCCAGGTCTTCTCCTCTTCACTGCCGTCAGGGCCGGTGCAAGGATTTTTGCCAACCCAAGCGAAGCTACATTTTGGCGCCCCGCCCCCCATGATCACATTATGACCCCCTATTGTGTCACACTCCCCCCCCCCCATGGCACATCATCCCCATTATGTCACATTTCTTCCCCTCCATGGCACAGACTACAGACATTTGATTTGTCCCCCCTCCCATCATGTCACCCGTGACCCCCCCCCCATTAATGTAGTGCAATAATTATAAACAATATGTGCTCTGCGCTCATCACCTACCATCTACCCTACGGCAGTCGACAGTCCTTCTGGGCTGGCTGTGTGAGTTACAGTCACCAACAATTGCTCCAGTCCCTGCTGCTGCCCGCCGCGGAGCCACTCGCCAGTCACACACCCTCTGAGTGCCCCCGTGACCATGTTGCCGTGCTGCCGCTCTGTGAGTGAGGACCGGGGCCGCATGGCACATGCAGGCTGGGGTGGGTGGCCGGCAGCGCTGCGGTGAAACTCGATTTAAAAAAATACAAAAGTTCATTTTTCCGCCCCCCCCCCCCTCCTTCTCTGCGCCCTAAGGCAGCCGCTCGGTCTGCCTTATTATAGAACCGGCCCTGACTGCCGTCCTCTCCTGCACTGGTCACATGATGGTGACATCACCGCAGGTCCTTCTCAACCACTGCCTGTTTTACTGGTCACATGACCTGTAATGTCCCCACAGGTCCTTCAGATCTTCCACTGCATTAGATTCAATTGTATTGCCGTCCTGAGGACTTACAGTTGTATCTAGCTGGCAGGCAGGACATTCGGGGCCTGGGACAAAACATCAGGGGCCCAGGCCCTGAATGTTTTAACCTAGCAATGCCCCAGGTCATATGTTTGTATTGTGATGTTTTTGTCCATGATTCACTGTTTTTTTTATTGGTTTCTATAAACTAGACCTATATTACAGCCATGTTTACCCTAAAAGTTTCCTTTATCACATTGCCAGAAACCTTACATCATTTTGCTTTATTCATCTCATGAATCAGTGTTATTGATCCTTTTACACACAGCATTGCTCTATTCAGTAAAAGACTCAATTGAGCATGGTGCTGTTTCGAAAAGGTGAACAATTGTAGAAATTTTCATGTGATGAGAGAAATATCATTATACAGTTTACTATATTCATTATGATTGTTTCTGGTAATTTACTGCAGCAGCATATATTTACAATCCAGGTTTATTCCTATTTTGACAATACAAGAATAGACGTCTTAGGAACAATATTGGTTTCTTCCATGAGAGGTAAAAGACGGACTATGATAAAGAATATTCTCAAGGTTTCTTTGTTCTGTTTCTTTGTGTATCCTGAATTATGATCATTACGTACAGAGCCTATACAGTATGTTCTCAGAAGGAACAGAAATACTAGTCATATTGTCAAAGTCCATTGGATTCCATTGTAGAAACTCATCTTTTCAGTACTCACAAGAACACAAAATAAGAGTACCTACAAAAGCAGTTAATCGGGTATAATACAGTACATAACAGTCTATACTCTGATTATCAGTAAATGCTCAAATTACTTAACAATATAAAGCAATCAGCAGTTTTTCAAGGTCAGATTGAATCTTTCAAGTCTCAACTCACTTTACCCCTGCGGCTCAGAACCAGACTGAAGGTGCTCAGCACCAGTGCAGGTTCAGATTGAAGGATCTCTTGTATCTGTCCATGGGCAGAATGCCTTCAGTTACTGAAGAGGAGTGCAGCCAAGGGCGGCCAAGAAAGCTGAAATGTGGGTATGTAACTACCACCATCTCGCATCCTATGGACATGGAGACCACTGTTCTGCTGGTGCTTATACAGTGTATTCATGGGAAGTCAGGGGTCTTCTACTGGGCAGCAGGGGTAAAGTATGATGAGTGTCACTGAAATACTGTTTAAAGATGTCTGTTATTTCAATATTGATGGCCTCCAATATCTGATCAGCGGGGTCTGACTCCTAGTACCCCAAGTGTTCAATAGATTCATTGTAGCTCTGGCTCTGGGGGTTGGTGCTGGAACTACACAGCTCCATCCTTTGTGTAGTGGACAGAGCTGTTGACAACGGTT
This sequence comes from Bufotes viridis, assembly GCA_033119425.1. NCBI lineage: Eukaryota > Metazoa > Chordata > Amphibia > Anura > Bufonidae > Bufotes > Bufotes viridis. The sequence continues at coordinate 545,180,030 of CM065590.1, read as the reverse complement.
CTGTTCCCATTGAAGTGACAGCCAGAGCTACAAGGAATTAGCTGATCGGTGGGGGTGCCTGGTGTCGGACCTGTAGGACATCAATATCAAAAAACAATCCCTTTGAGGCCTTTTTGAAAATATTTTTATAAAGTGGAGAACCCCTTTAAACGCGTATTGCAATTGCAGTATGCCAGACCGACAGGGGAATTGTATGTGAGCATTAGGTAGGCCGAGGTGAATACAGTTCTGGTTACTCACGGTTATGTCCTCCCTGGGCAGGCCTGCATAAGTGATGAGGAGAACGGCACAACGATTCTCTGGGGCACGCTCTGATAAGGGACACAGGCCAGATGGTATTTCGAGGTGCCCTTGGTGGCCTGTATTAATGTGCCTATAGTAAGGTCCCCGATTGTCATGATGCCAGTACCTTTTGTGGTGGTACAACCATTTATAGTAGTAGTAATTGAGGAATTGGAATCTGAGACAGCAGTGAAATCCAAATTATAACTTTTACTGAACGTTGCTCCAGGTAACAGTTAGATCCAAGTATAAAACAGTCTCTAATACATCCAGATATGAAATACCATTTCCTTAACATGGACAGAGGTAAATCTGCAAAGGGTCCACTGCTCACAAGTGTGATGTCAGTTCCTTAGGCTATGAATGATATAGGTTTTTATGCTTACTGGTAGGTGACTTCAACGCTGGTCCCTGTTAATCCAGTGCGGGTTAGTGAGGCTGCCGAATGCTGGTAATTCCTTCACTAGTTAACTCCAAAGGTCCTAAGGCGCTTGTAGCGATGGCCGTAACCCTTTGGGTCTATGTTCCTGTAGTTTATGGTGGATTAATATCCTTTTTGAAGCTAAACTTCTAGCTCATGTCCACTAACTCTTGGCAGAGTTCTGAACAGGATGTGGACACTTCAGCTCAGGGCTGAAGACTGACTTCTCTCACTGACTAGGCCTTAGCTGGGCTATATGTGGGATGTGTTGTCTCCCCCTAGTGGTAGGCTCAGTGTAATGGAATCTAACACACCTGTAGGCAGGGATTATGCATAAGGATGCACTGCAGCATAAAACAGGTTATATAAAGCATACAAAGCATAACACGACAACTTTGCAGTACCCACGTGGGTAGTGGGACACTGCACAATCCTCTCAAGTTATAGCCTTTTTCTGACACTTTGGCCTTTTAGATAACCGTACAGCAGTGTAATCTGTTAGTTGGTTTTGTGAAAGAACTGCCAGTCCATTGCATGCTGAGAACTATTACTGATCTACCTGAAATTCAAGCCTATATACGCCTTCTGAGGCAGTTTTTGTTTATAATTGCATTCGACTTATTTGTTGATTAAAAATCTCTTTTTTTTTTTTTTCAATTGGCCTTTATGAAAAATATTTAGCTGTTCTGTCACAAAAAGTTAACAGTTTTTCTAGCTGTCTGACTGGTACTTTCACTTTGTGCCAGTCATCTAATAAACCTTATCTACTAAGAGATCATAAACACTTATTAAAGCCACATTCTTATCGGTAAGATAAGAACCGAGCTATAATGGTTGTTAAAGTCAGATAGCAGAGATAAGGAGCCCATCAGCTCCCTGACTGATGGAAAAGACAGAAAATCCAAAGGCTGCTACTAGAGCATCTCAGCTATGTACAGAAAAAAGGGCTCCATATTTTTAATAAAGAATATTTGAAAAAAATATTTTTTGCTCAAAATGAGTACAAGGCACTAATTTAAAAAAATTAGCCCCAAAGGTGTACATAGCCTTTAATTCTTCAGTAAAGATCCTTTCTGCTGTTAACCTCGCCTCATTACTTTCTGCACTGTTACACTGCATCTACATCTACAGCTGCACCAATGGACCCTGCCCTGCATCTCAACACCACCAACACGAAGGGTACCCCAAACTACACCAGGCAGGAGACCCCGAGAACCAGGGTGTTCACTGACGGGAAAAACAGGTGCGCCCTTACATCACTGCATGGCCCAGGGGAGCGACAGAGTGAGTGAGTGCTACAACCACCATTCTTGCTACTATCACTCCTACCCTCTCCTCTGCTCTTCTCCCCTCTGGCATTCCGCTCAATGCGCACACTAGTTTCATATGAATTATCAGCAAGTGTGTCATATACTGTACAAGCCCAAGAGATGGTCTTAGCGGCAGAAGCTATGATGCTTAAAGAAGTATTCGCATCTGGAATGTTTATATCATATTGATAGAAAATGCCATGAATGCCTAATAGGTGCAGGTATCACCTCTGAGAACCACTCATCTCAAGAGCAGGGCCCCAAAGAAAATGAAAAGCAAGCTGCACATGCACAGCCACACTTCCATTCACTGCTATGGGATTGCTGAAAATAAAGGTGGGACATGCACCTAGGAGACATAGATGGCATATCCCTATCAATATGAAATTAATGTCCCAGATGGGAATACCCCTTTAATCATACAACTAGTATAACAGTGAGAGGGTAATTTATTAGTGTTACACATTTTGTGGAAAACAGTACGACTAAAACTGGAAAACACTGCAAGGGTGGAATCCTAGAAGGCAGCTGACCTACAGGCCAAAACACATAGTGACTTGAAACTTGTTCAGACTTGAATCACGACTTCTAGAACTCAGACATACAGAGACATGGACTTGGAACTTGTTCAGATTTGGATCAAGACTTCTGGATTCCAGACAAACAAAAGAACAGTCCTAACAGTAACAACTGCAGGGAGAAGTGCACACTAACCTGTAAATTCTGGAACCCAAACATACCTAAATAGTAAGCAAACATGTCAATGACTTCTGGAACCCTGTAGGAACAGTCAGACGCAAGAATCAGGCTTAGGCCTCTTGCACACGAACGTATTTTCTTTCTGTGTCCATTCCGGTTTTTGTGCAGACCGTATGCGGAACCATTCATTTCAATGGGTTCGCAAACAAAAAGGAAGATACTCAGTGTGCATTCCTTTTCCGTATTTCCGTATATATCTATTCTGCTAAAAGATAGAACATGTCCTATTATTGTCCGCATAACAGACAAGGATAGTACTGTTCTATTAAGGTCCAGCTGTTCCGTTCCGCAAAATACGGAATGCACACAAACGTCTTCCGTATTTTTTACGGATCCGTTTTTGGCGCACCACAAAATACAGACGGTCGTATGCAAGAGGCCTTAAGCAACTGGTTTTAGGAAGTGGACTTCAGGAACATACATTGGAAACAGGCTTCTGGAAAAGGCTTGAAATTTGGACTTCAGGAACAGGCTAAGAGACTTTTAATCAACCATTGTTCCACAGCCAGGATCTGGCCACCCACTCTAGAGAACTACGGAACTACGTAAATAGCAGGACTAACAAGCACATGGACAACAGGTGCAGATTCAGGCAGATTCCGACATAGAATGTGGAATTAACCTTTCAGAAATAGATTGGCGAGACACATCACAAAAGAGCTATTGACACTCATAAGTAATCTGTGGCCAGTACACAAACAAGGTGAATGTGCGCTGACACATGGCTCTAGGTACCAGCCCAAATGGAATACAATGGGGCACAGTGAATAGACATTGAAATAGTACTCCTCCATACTGTCACAGACAGGGAAGAAATACAAGTCACAGGGGTGCAATTCACACCCACAAGTATCCATGGCCAGTGCGCAAGTACAGAGGCAGAAGTGCACTGCCACACCGACACATGGCCCAAGATACACAACCAGCATGTTCTGCACCCAGCTCAAATGCTATACAATGGCGAAGAGTGAACACATCTTCCAGTAAGTCTCCTTTAAAGATGTTTAACTGTCCTCTGCAGCTTCAATATTTTCATATATACCGCTGGCTGCGCTGTCTAGGGGCTGATAGGCCATAAACCTTGTAGGGAAATATCCCGGTGGGTCGATGCCCAGGGGGGCGCCTGGGCCCTCCTCACGGCCGGGCAAAGGAAGTTTTTGGGGATTTATTTTATGCTGCTGGCAGTATTTTGTGATGGACTATGGTATACCACAATATGGTATTGCTGGCCCTGCCTTCCATTATTTTGGACCCAACTACAAAACGAGGCCATATTGAGTATTTTTTCCAGGGCAACTTTAAGTTCCCAGTCTGCCCCTGGCACTGCCCCCTTCACAGTGAAATCTGTCAGAGGAGCTGTCTGATGGCATGGCCTGTAACCCCTAAATTGATAAGATTTCAGCTTAAATATGCAATTATAAGCTCTTAGGAGGAAAGAGATAAGGACTACAGCTCCTGTGATGGATCTGAGACAGAGCAGCCAGCAGTGTACATTACAATATGCAGGCTGCAGAGGACAACATTCTTAATAAACACCTATTGGAAAGAATGTATTATCTGCTAAAATAAGTAGAATGTAAGAATCTAAAAAACTATTGATGTCATGTTATTGTCTATAAAAGGGTTGCAGGACTGGTCCTAGGGGTAGGAGCCCACCTCTCAGATGTATATGGCATAGCCTATGGAAAAAAACATTTTGTAAACATTCAGAAAAAATTGTTGCTAAAGATCCACAACCAGTTTATGTACAAGAAATATGTTGTCAGAAGCTGATTTTTCTCATTCTATGAAAAAAACACATTGGAAATTGGAATAAAGATGTATATGTAATGTTGTAGCTAAGTCACAAGCTGTTTCCAGGGTAGCATGAATAGCAGCACAATATATAAGAATTATAGTAGAGAAATATGAGGATATGAATTGAAGGATTGGAAACATCGGTCTGTTAAGGTATGGACAGACATACCAACTGCACATGGCCGAAACACATCCACCAATGGTCACAGGATTTTGACTGGTATTTGAAGCTGTATAGCCTTTGGCGGGTTGGGCCACACGTGCCACGCTGCAATGTGTGTCCTTATTCTTATGTGCCTATGATATTCTGTCAGTTTGCAACTACTTGTTCCCCACAGCTGGAAATGAGATATTAGTCTGACAAATGGGCAGAGTATTTGTAGCAATTACAGACAAAGAGACTAGCTGAGTGAGTTAGATGGAACTATCATCACCACGCAATTCCAAATCACTAAGGCCCCTTTCACACGGGCGAGTTTTCCATGCGGGTGCAATGCGTGATGTGAACGCATTGCACCCGCACTGAATACTGACCCATTCATTTCTATGGGGCTGTGCACATGACAGTTGATTTTCACGCATCACTTTTGCGATGTGTGAAAATCGCAGCATGCTCTATCTTCTGCGTTTTTAACGGAATGCAGGCCCCATAGAAATGAATGGGGCTGCGAGAAAATGGCCCAATCACCTGCTCCATCACTATGGTGATGGAGCATGTGATTGGTCCATGTGACCATGTGACATCATCACAGGTCCTTTTCCTACTAGCAAGCTAACGGAGAGGAGGCCGGGCTTCGCGATCAAATGGACCAGGTAAGTTATTATTAGTTTATTATTTTTAACCCATTCTGCACCTGTTTAAACATTAGGAAGATGGCCAAGGGTATTATTTTACATTATAACTATGTTATAATGTGAAATAATACCAGCGGGACAATTTCTGACCCAAACATGCACTTCTGTGAAGAAGTGCAGGTTCGGGTCTGGGTACCAAAAGTGCTGATTTTTCTCCCGCGCGTGCAAAACGCATGACAGCGCTTTGCACTCGCAGGGAAAAATCGCGGCGATTCCCGCAACGCACCCGCACTGTTTGACAGAGTGCACCCGCAACACCCGTGTGAAAGGGGCCTAAGGACTTGATATTATATTTACTATATTAGATTCAACTGGAAAATATCCTAAAGAGGATATATCTCAATGAGGCTGGATTCAGACAGCCATACTGGGGCCTCATCTTATGGTATGGCAATATCTGGACTCAACCTGAACTTAGATCAACATAGAAATTCTGTTCGGTGGAGGGGGGGGGGGGGGTTCGACGGGTCTGGATCAGAGAGATGAGCAAAGTATTCAAAAATTCGATTCAACTACTTTGCCGAATTTTGCAAAAAAAGGTAATTTGCCACCAAGTGCATTTCTTTGTAAGTAGTGGGTGCAATGACATTGAGTGACAATGGCGCCGATCACCGTCATTGTACCCCTTAGATGCCGCGTTCATAGCTGATTGCGGCATTTGACATTAATAACACAGTGTAAAATAAAAATAAAAATTAAATCATACTCCCCTCATCCATTAGCTCGCGAAGATCCGGCCGAAGAACTAGCACGAAATCTTGCTCGGCGCATGATGTCATCATCACATCATACGTCACTGCGCTTAGGATTTAGCCCTCATTTGCGGACCATATGCGGAGCTATTCATTTCAATGGGTCCGCAAAAAAATAGAAGATACTCCGTGTGCATTCTGTTTCCTTATGTCTGTTTTTCCGTTCCATAAAAAATAGAGCATGTCCTATTATTTTCTAGTTTGCGGACAAGGATAGGCATTATTACAATGGATCCGCAAAAATAACGGATCCACAAAAAAAACAGATGCCATACGGAACATCATCCGTTTTTTTTTGCGTATCCGCAATTTGCAGACCGCAAAATACATACGGTCGTGTGCATGAGGCCTTAGTGCGAGATCTTCATTCTCAGCCCTTTGTGATCAAATTAATGAGGTAAGTAGGATTTATTTTGGTTTTTACTGCCACTGAGGGAAACTTGATTTGCTACCACAAAGCACAAAGAAATTTGGCTTTGTGGCGAATCGAATTTTCCCTAAAATTAGGATCAGTTCACTCAACACTAGTCGTGGATCTGTGTGTCTGGATCTGGATCTTAACTGACTTTACCTAGCTAAATTGTATGAAACGTTAAATTGTTACATAAAATCATAGTCCCTATTACTTTACACATATACAGTATTATATGTCCTGTAGCTAGAAATCTTAAATATTTTTTTTTTCCTCTGCTATTTTTTGTAATTGTACATCTGCTCGGGCTTGGTTGTTCTTGGTGTGAGATCTGTGCTGTGCAATCTGACCAATCAGATGTCTACTCCGGATGTGGCCTCTTTCCTCTAACCTCATGCAGCCTCACAGACACACTGTGGGAGCAATGCTGCAGCTGCATCCCCCTCCTCTCCCTTTTCCATTGTTTCTTTTATACTGTTTTTATTAGATATTTTCATTATTTATTATTAATTATTTGTAACTGAGAAGGTTTGTGGGTATTTACAGAGCCTGTAAACAAGGGAAAAGGAACTGCAGGCTAATAAAAGGTGAGCAAGATGGCACTTTTTCCAAAAAAATATCTGATACATGTTAACATATACATGTATTACTATTAGAATTTGTTTGCACAGTTGTCGAGGCTTCCATTATACTGCCACATTGTGTCCACCCACCCCTCCTACTTCACATTCAAGCCATAACTCTGCCCCCTTTTCCCTGCTCCCAGCATAAGGGCGGGAATGGGGTTCGGCACTAGCAGGAGGTGTCCCCGGGCTCCTTCCTACAAGAGTGACCCTCTGGGCACCTTACTGGCTCATTTGCATACCAAATAAACTGGATTTTCAGAGGATAAAAAACATCTATTGCTGGAACAAAGGCACATCTGGAAATAAGGTACTAAGTCAGGGATGCCCAACTTGCGGCCCTCCAGCTGTTGCAAAACTACAACTCCCAGCATGCCCAGACAGCCTACAGCCATCAGCCTGCAGCAGGGCATGGTGGGAGTTGTAGTTTTTCAACAGCTGGAGGGCCGCAGGTTGAGCATCCCTGTACTAAGTGCTATTAGGCCATGGCTTTACTTCAATAGAGATTACCCTGGTGTCAGATTTCCTTTAAAATTCTGTCATATGCTCCCTAGAAACAGACACTACTTTCTTAGATTGCAGTCTGTCGCTAAGGAGTATCTGAAAACATTTTACATGTCATCTGACAAACTCAGAGAAATGTTTCCATTCATTGCTAGATCAAAGATCTTATTCAGTTTACTACCTCAGAAAATGTCAAAGGATTCAAGACAAATTCCACAGAATCTGCTATTGTTGTGGGAGGTAGAATCTAAGACATTTCAAGGAAGAAATTTATCACAACTAGAGCAAGAGAAAGTAGAAGTTGAGTAATTGTCCATAGCAACCAATTCAATTACTCCTTTAATTTTCATAAAAGACCTGTCAAAAATGGGACGTGGAACCTGAATGGTTGCTATGGAAACTACTCTTCTGTCCATCAGTTTTGATAAATCTCAAGCAACGAGTGCATTATCAGATACCTACAAAGTACTCACCTGAACAGAGAAGAACGAGGAAGAGGATGTTCTGGAGGAAGAAGACCCAGTTTACAGCCATTGCTGTACTGACAAAATTTAAAGGGTTGTGTCACTTCAGCAAGTGGCATTTATCATGTAGTGAAAGTTAATACAAGCCACTTACTAATATATTGTTATTGTCCATATTGCTTCTTTGCTGGCTGGATTCATTTTTCCATCACATTATACACTGCTTGTATCCATTGTTACAACCACCCTGCAATCCAGCATCAGTGGTCGTGCTTGCACATTATAGGAAAAGGCATCAGCCTGTCTGGTGACCGGGACCACGGGAGCACACATAGACTTAGTATGAGGAAATTTTTCCTAGTCGAAATATAAATCTTGGGCTCCATCAGCCTTATGAATCTAATGGATGCGTTCACATGACTGTAAACTTTGAGGGGTTTTCTGACATTTTTTATACATCAGTATCTGATTTATGACCCCCACCGATCAGCTGTTTGAGGAGACCATGAGTGCTGCAGGCACAGTGCTGTACATTTTTATTGCAGCTCAGCCCCAATAATTTGAATGGCATAGAGCTGTGCCTAGGCCACGTGACTGATGACATCACTAGCCTAGGGTAAGCTTGAAAAGGCCACTGTGCCCAACCTAGTGCCGCACTCTCCTCAAACAGGAGTGATTGGCGGGGTCTCAGGTGTCAGAGCCCCATCGAGCAGATACTGATGACCTATTTAAAGGAGAGGTCATCAATATAAAAACATCATAAAACCCTTTTAATTGGCAAGTCAGGTCTCCAAAAATGGATCAGAATAGGACACGTACTCGGATCGAGACAATATGAGAATAGCCCTTTTGACCTCTATGAGCGTGGTCCATTTTTAAAATGGACAGATTACAGAAGAGAAAAATGATCATGTAAATAAGCACTTAGGCCGCTTGCACACGACCATGTGCTGGCCGGGCCCGTGCTGCGGTCCGCAACACACGGGCACCGACAGTGGGCCTGTCGCATGCGGATCGCCGACCCATTCACTTGAATGGGGTCCACGATCCGTCCGTTCCGCAAAAAAATAGAACTTGTAATGGAAGCACGGAACAGAACCCCGCAGGGTTCTGTACCCACCGCATCTCCGGATTTGCGGACCCATTCAAGTGAATGGGTCCACATCTGTGATGTGGAATGCAAACGGCCGGTGCCCCGTGTATTGCGGACCCGCTGGAATAAGGCCACGGCGGGGAAACGGCCATGTGCAAGAGGCCTTATAGGAATGTTAAGATAAAAATATATAGTGGAATGCCAGTTAATAGTTGTTGTTACGGCAGTGGCGTGGAACCATTTTGGGCTAAACCTACGGGCATTATCGTCAGTCAGTCCTCTGGTTTTCACCCTTTAAATGCTGTATTTTGCAGTTCGGGTTCGCTCATCCCTAGTTATGATGATATTCAATGAGTTAAAATATCTTCTATGACTAATGAAAATCTTCGTCCTTCTAGTAGGGTATCTTCTTTTCTCCTAAGAGACAAGAACTCGAGTAGTAAAAAAAAATGCCAGATATTGTTTCTGTTATCAAATTGTATCAGAACTGTCAGTATTTGGACTGCCATGAGGAGGAGGAGATGGAGGAGAAAAGTGGTGGGGATGATGATTATGTGTTTTACAGCACCTGGGAACCAGATCAGGGTGATGGTGATATGAGATGAAGAGAGTGATGGCAGCAATAAAAGGTAGAATGAACATACGGCTAAAAGATATAAAAAAAACATTTCAGGGGTGGATCTGCTTCTACTGTGCTCGGCTTGGGAGCAGTTGATGCCACTGCTGCTGTTAGTACCGGCTCAAAAGCTGTCAGACTTAGGGAAAGCTTGGGTGATGGTAGTGGTTGTGGCAGAAATGTTGCGATCAGTAGCAATCAATATAAACTGCTGGTTCTGGCACTAGGTAAGGTGGTAGGGTGGGAGGCTGGATGGCAATAGATTAGCAATAGCAGATACCTGAGGGTATAAGTGTCCACTGTTAGCATCAGACTTGATCTTTTTCTAGCCTAGCGGTGATGGGTGTCTTAGCTGTAGTCCCTAACCTTGCAGCAGTGTATCTAAAAGTGTATTCTGCTGATCATGCTGCTGTCTTGTCTCACTAAAGCATTCTTGAAGTTAATTTGGCTGATCTCTCTGGAGTATTGCTCTCACAGGAGAACAATCTCAGGTTCTAGGAGCAGGAGTTCAGACATGTGCTCCCCTGTTCTCTAACTCTATTCTGGAATTCCCCCTCCTGAGAGGAAGCAGGACCAGCCCACTTCTTTCCAAGAGGGTAGGAACAGTGTGGCTAGCCTTGTTCCTGCTAATCATGCCCCCAGCAGGCTCATTTGTTATAAAATTAAAAACACTTACCTCTTCTTCTCCTGGACGCCGCTGCTCCTCCCAGCACATTCTTCCTCCTGATGTCAACTCTCGGCTGTGCGCTCTGAACTGGCGCGCACAGCGTGATGTCACACTGTGTGCAGCCCTGCACAGCCGACAGCCGAGGACCAGGAATCGGTAAGTTCACCGCTTCCTGGTCCTCCGGTACTAATGAGCGCTTCCATAATGGAAGCGCTTCATTAGTATCCTCCGGCCAGCACCCTGATTTGGGTGTGCCCGTGCGCATGACTATGACAGGAAACAACATTACGTTCCCAGTAATTCACTTGTGTGTGAACTGAACTTCGACTTGGTTAAGTTGCTGGTAATGCAGTATCTGCTGTGCTATATAGTGGATTCTACTGCCTTTATGCAACTGATATTGTCTGCTTGGTGTTGATGGAAGATACCTAGCCATCGATATTTCTCAAAAAAGGCAGCTGTTACAGCCAATTCTCTTACGGGCCATGAAACACTGCACCACGACAATGAGGCTGGTGTTATGAACACTTCGTTTGTGCTGGTCTAGTTCCCACCCTAGATACTTATTCACCTCCTCCATATCCTCCTGTCCCCTGACAGAAACAGGTCAACGGGGCAGAGCATTTCTTCTACCCCCCCTTTAATACTTTTAAAGTGAAATGCTGCCATGCTGTCTTATAACTGATGAGCCTGGAAAGGACACACAGTGGATAAGTTGCTAATCTGCATTGAGCAGCAAATTTCCCACTGGATGTCTCCCTGCCAAGAACAACCGTCAAATGTGGTGAGCGACAATGACTTTAACTGCAATTGGGAGAATATAACACATGTACCCTGCATGGCGCACATGATAAAATGTGGCAGTGAAGGTGCTGCCCAATGTTCAGGAAAGTATTTGTGCATTTTAACAATTCTTATGTGGCGAAGATTCTCCTCCCGGACTTGCAGTGATAGAATGGTCCTCCTTAGCACCTGTTGATCTGCGATGCTCCAACTTATTGTACTTGTAAAAATTCAATAGATATGTATATCTACTGCATATGCATATGGTGACCTTTTTCCAGTCCCGTACTGGTCTAATTTTTGCTTTGTATCGGGTCCATCATATAGTGTAAACGTTACCCTGGGGTTGAATCCAACTGTTTATAGACATTTTCATAACAAACAGTAAAATATCAAATAAAATATATTATCAATGTCAAAAGTGTACGCTAAATAAAATTGATAGTTTATAAGACATTTGTTTTTCGGCAGTGTAATATAACAGAAGACTAGGGTGGAGCGAATAGAAGCATCCAAAGTGGAATTAAATCTGAAGTTTAGGAAAAATTTGATTCGCAATAAATCCGAATTTCCTAAAATGGTGGCTACACATGCTACAAAGTGAAATTAAGATGCCTGGGAACTTGAGATCACCCAAACTGTTGTGCAGGCACCCAGTTGGCAGCTAGCCATCCCCTGTGATGTCACAGGCCTTTAAAAGACTGTGAGCTGAGCATAGGGAGAGATGTGACAAGTGCTAGGAACATTGTTCAAGAAAGCCTTGTAATTGTAGAATATTGGATAGGGAGAGCTCAGGGACAGTGTAGGGAGATCATAGGGAGACTTTTTAAACACTGTAGGGAGAGCATAGGGAGAGAATGAGAAGAAGACTACAGGGACAGTGCAGGGACTGTAATCTGAAGTTGAAGGGATCCATAGGAGACAGTGCAGTTTGCATCAATTCTTATGTACGGCACAGAGCTATCTAATTAAACAGTGCCCTCCTTGTTTAATAGATAAGCAATTCTATTGAGCCTTGATTCTCAAATTGGGGTGAATAAGCTGTCTAATTTTACTGTTATTGTGGTGTCCACCTTGTTTAATAGATGCGCAATTCTATTTAGTTTTGATTCTCAAATTGAGGTGAATAAGCTGTCTAATTCGACTGTTATTGGGGTGTCAACCTTTGTTTTATAGATAAGTAATTCTATTAGGCCTTGATTCTCAAATTGAGGTGAATAACCTGTCTTGTTCTACTGTTAGAGGGGTGTCCACCTTGTTTATTACATAAACAATTCTATTAGGCCTTGATTCTCAAATTGGGGTAAATAACCTATTTACTTGTACTGTTAGTGGGGTGTCCACATTGACAATGAATAACTTATTTTACACATACAGCTAGTATTACGTACAGGATGTCCAATAGTCAGTTGCCAGGGCCCTCCAACGGAATGAGCAGTAGCAAAAATGCTGCAGCCATGGGTCAGTGGGTTCCTCTGACACCACACTTAGTTGGCATGGCACAGTACCAAGCTCTGTGCCCTCACATGTTTTGAACCTGCCTCTTTCCTTTGCTGCTCCTTCTGCAAAGCAAGTGCTGTGTGGCGCCGGCTCTGCTACGCTTTTCAGAAAGGAAGATATTATTCAGGACAGTAAGTAGCTACTGGCCAGTCCAAATTTGGAGGAAAGGCCGGCTGTTTCCTCCTGTAGGCATGCAAGTAGTGACAATGACAGTCGTGTGGGAGCAGATTTTGCCATCGGTCAGGGATGCGGCCATGATACTGGTGAGGGTGAAAAGTGACAAGCAGACAGTAGTGGATGATGATATAGCTGACCACACGTGGGAGCCGGGTGAAGAGGACTTCATCATCATCATCAGGGGGTGAGGATGGCAGCTTTCCCATGAGACAAGGGTAGGGTGGCATTGTGCGGCTGAGCCAACAGGGTGAAAATGTGGCCATAAGCCAGCAAGGTGGCAGCAGTGTGAAATCTGAAGCCAAACGTGCGTAGGGTAGACAGTCTGCTACTCAGGAGCTTACCTTTCCAGAAACAACTAGTGGGTACTGGAGCTACTCCTGAACATCTGGTTTTATGATAGCGCATTAATTGATTAATCCCTTTGAGAAGCCCTTTAAGACAAAGTATAAAATTATGAATGCCTGCAGTCACCACTAGAGGGAGCTTTAGAGTTTACTGCATACTATGCTATTATTGAGGGCAATTTGAAACATTATGCAGCAAAATCCTTTCAGAGAACAGGGGATTTTGACCTCTGTATCAGAACAATAGCTATAAAATATATTTGCAAAGAAATTTGGGCTTTATTAATAAATAAGTGGTAGACATTCTCTTTAACTACATAACAACCACTTGGCATCCAAATACATCACTTAGTGCTAGTGCCATATATGTATCTGATTAAAGCTCCAACTACTTCAATCTAGCAAGAACAGATTTGGTCCCCGGCTGTCAGTGAAAATGAGGATCCTGCTTTTGCTTTCTCGTTTCTTTGCTGTATTGTGATCAATGAACACCATGCAGTGAATAGAAGAAGCTGCTATGCTACTTCCTCTATTGGGCCTGGCGATCACATGATTGCCGGCTGTCTAGGCCAGAGTAGAGCTGCAGGGTCTTAGCAGACCCTGATCAGCTCTGCCTGTGTACAATGCCTCCATAGGGGTCTGTTTTCCCCTTTAAATTGTGCTTCTTTTGGTGCCCCAGATACAGTGGCAAAGTGAAAAGAAAAGAATAAGTGTCAGTATCCTCCAAAGTTCTTTTAATGGACATACTATGTGCCAAAAATGTGTTAAAAAAGTAAGTAAAAATATAATAAAATACAAAAAGAGGAATAAAATAAATGCTCATGCCAACCAAAACCTGGGTGCATGCACAACTAAACATATTATATATTAAAACAATCAACACAAAATAGAAAACTCATTTTAATCATTTATATTGGTGTCAGTTTGCATATTGTAAAAAAATTTTACATTTTTTGCCATTTTCCCAAAATAAAACAAAAAAGAACCACTAAAAAGCCCTAGGTGTCACATGAAAATTTTTCAAAAATAACTTGGTAGTCCAACAAATAAAAAACGTTTGAACCACCACTTGGGCTAAATCACAAAACGTGTCTGGTCATTAAAGCCTTTTCAGGCCTGGCCATTAAAGGGTCCAGCAGGCACCAGCGTCCTCAGCTCACCGCGCCTGTGCCGAATACAGAGCGGCGGCGCAGGATTTAGCAGGGAGACAGTGCCGGAGGCAGGAGAGGATCGCTGCCCGGCACTGTCAATCAAAGAAAGAAGGGGCGTGCCAGCAGGTTGCCGCACGGAGCCGCTAGGAGCAGGGCAACGCCCCCCTGCTCCTAGAGGCTAATTTACATATTATAAAAAGACGTTTTTTAGCCTAAATATACATCGGATTTTTATAAAAAAGACATTATCAAGCTGCTCTGACATTAGCACATAGCTAATGTCAGACAGCTTATAATGTCAAAATGTGATGACAGAAGCCCTTTAAGGAGAGCTCTCGGTCCAGCATTCGCACAACCAAAGTCTTCCACAGCCTATGTTTATTTAAATTCAGTTTTAAATACCTGGACTCATCCGTTTTTGAATACATAATTGACTTCATTGACCTTAAAGCGTACCTGCATGTACCTGCACCCCAGAAAGAATAGCAGCCTCTTCCTAGACCAGTGACATCATTAGTATTTAGCGAATCGAAGTATCCAAAGTGGACTTCAATCCAAATTTTAGGAAAAATTTGATTCACTGCAAAGCCGAATTTCCTCGCGCTTTGTGGTAACAAATCAATTTTTTCTGAAATGGTGGTAAAAAAAATGTGCCGTCATGGCCGACTCGATTGCAGAATTCTTGCACAGGGTGACGTGTGCGTCACCGCTTTGGCCAGGCGCAGTTATCACGTCACCGTGGGAGATTTCGAGCGGTGTTTTCAATCAAGATGGCTGCATCGAATTTTTCATAACTTCGCTCATCTCTTATATGGCCATTCAAAAGAGTGGGTCTGGCTACAATACCAATTCCATGGAGCGTTGCAGACTCTTCTGATCCGTGGGGGCACTAGGAGTTGCACGCCCGCTGATCTAATACTGATTACCTATTCTGAGAAAAGGTCATCATCAGGATTGTACTCCTGGAGAACGTCTTTAAATATACAAGGATGGGAGAAGGATTATATCATAGAGATTGTGCTTTTTGAGGGCCGTGGTAGAATCCATTGAATTCTGAAAATGGTCCCAAGTGATGAATTTTATACAGAGAGGTGTCATATACAATAATGTATAAATTCTATAGTATGTGGACTCGGTTTGTTACTATATACCATATTTTGTAAGGATATATGGCCACTAACCAGTGCTTGTGATGTTCATCTTTCTCACTGTATCAAGAGACTCAAAATAACGGCTCTTGTCCTTCATATTAAGTAAGACCGCCATATGTCCCAGAAGCAGTTTCTTCATCCATTTGGGAACCTTTGACTGGATATTTTTCTTATTGACTATACGAGCTATGAAAATACTTTCTGTCAAGCTGATGATGAGCAGAGCCATGCAGACCAAGAAATACACCTCTGAAAATACAAATATAGACCACAGTAAGTCAATGAGATTGTAAAAACAGGCCTGAGGGTCCGGCCACACGGTCAGGTTTCTGCATGCAGTTCTGGAAGCCAAAATTAGGTCTGGATCATAAAAGGAGAGAAAGTGTAAAGGACAGGTGCAACTTCTCTTCCTCTTTGAATTATTTCCTGGTTTTCCAAAACTGCAAGAAGAAACCTGACTGTGTGGCCGTGTTCTTACACAAATATCTGAGCCAATGTTCGTCTGATGCTCTGATATATCATATTTGATGTTCCCTTGGATTTGGATGACTGTATTTAACCTATGTATTTCAGAAAGTGGAATAAATAAGATATTACCCGTTATTGTTACCTGTTCTGCACATGTGTTAAAATTCTTTACTCAACTCTAATTAGTTTTTGTATCGGGCAGCTTACTTTCCATGATGACTGGTAGCAGGGCTGTGGCAGTGTAGCTCCTGCTAGGACTGAGCTGAATGCAGCCCCACATTTCTGCACAATTGTGAAATCCATATACTCGTACACCGCATACAGTACATGAGTGAACTTCATGTGCCTATAGTCTACGCGTTTCGGACACCAAAATAGGGATCGTGTTTTGGTATCCGAAACGCGTAGACTATAATGCTGTCCTGTTAGTATGATGTCAAACTTGCAATGCTTTTTATTGGAAGCTGGACTTTATCACTTTCTTTGGAACACAAATTAATTTGTGTCATCAGCCTGAGTTCCACACCAGCAAAGGGATATCCCTAAAGCTGAAGATTGACTGGGCCAGACACCTTGGCCGGCACTGATGTTCTCACGCCTATGTTGCTTCTCCCAGGTAGCAGCACAAGCGCAGAGGCTCTGCTTCCACTTCAGGAGCAGCGACTGTTCATGCTCCTCTACCCGGAAGTGTAGCAGTGCATGAACAGTCGCTGCTCCAGTAGCGGAAGCAGAGACTCAGTGCCTGCTACCTGGAGCAGTGGCACATGTGTGAGATTGTCATGGACAGCCAAGATGTCTGGCCCAGTCAATGAAATGGCAAGGAATGGGCCCCTCTCAGGTGTAAAACTCAGGTTAATGGAATTGTACGAATCGATTTGATCATCTCTATAAATTACTCTTTAAGTAGTTTTCCCATCCAAGGCATTTCTGTTGTGTCTGTATGAATATTATGAATGTGTGACACATGAGGTTCCACCTCTAGATGGGAGGACCCATACATATTGGGGGTTCAATGGTAAAAACTTATTTTCCCATTTCAGTAGGTACCACTGGTGTACAGTACATGGAGGTAGACCATGCAAAAGCTATTGGGGGTGGGTTGAGGGGCAGGGGGACGATGAATTACTTCTTCTGTTTCCAACATGGATTAACTTCACTTTCAGCAGCCACCACTAGGAGGTTGTTGACAGCTTCTACTGATATACATGGTAACTGTATAGATTTCTATGCACTGAGCTCCCCCTAGTGGTGCCAGTTTTAAAATATTCTGTGTAATGTATTTTATGGCAGTTCTCTGGTGTAAATGCAGTGAGGAATATTGTGTTCAGAACGAGCACTGTGATTATAAAGCACCCGTTCCTCTCCTGCTGCCCTAGAAGTCAAATAAAATGGGCGAGGTGATTTTTTTTAAATTAAACATTTCTTCCACTTAAGAAAAACTAGGGAGTTTATCTTTGACCTCCATGTTGTTGAAGATTGTATTATGTACATGTACTGGGAAACTGAGACAATACTATTTTTTGCTATGGAACCCTGTGAGATCTGTGTACACCCCTGGTATCTGAGCTGAAGGTAACATATTTTAGAGCAGGAGGAGCTGAGCAGATTGGTGTATAGTTTTATGGGAGAAGATTGAAAAAACGTACAATTTACTCACTTATACCCATGCTCCTTCTGGGCTTTGAAGTCCAGGAGGCGGTCCTATCAGTGATTGACAGCCATCTCTGTATACACAGGCTGTCAATCACTGATAGGACCGCCTTCTTGACTTCAAACGCAAAAATCTGCAGGATTTTAAATGAAGGAAATACAGGTTATACTGAATCTTTTCCCACAAACCTATATATCAATCTGCTCAGCTCCTCCTGCTCTATAACATGCCTGCAGATTAATTCGCATTTTCATAGTGACAGTTTGCCTTTAAATAGAAAGAAATGTGCAACCATGTTCTCGCCTCTAATATACCAACCTATCAGACATTTATGGAATATCTGGTGGATATGCCTTCTGTGTGTAAGATGGTGAACACTTATTTAAGAAAACGTGCTGTTAACACACGGGAACATAAAACTATCTTTAATTCTCTGGTCTAAAAGAAAATACCCTGGAATTTCTGCAGATGTTTTCATTGCATTAGCAACCATTAGCATCATGAGCTACACATTTATGGCCTACTGTTATTTGCTAGTGCCAGCATAGTGATGATGTGGGCAGGGCCAGAGAGTGGCAAAGCAGCGAGGAAGGGGCTGGTCATAGAAAAGAGTGGAGCTTGGGTGCGACAAGAGCAATGATGACACCCTTGTTGCACCAAATGCCTAATCTGCATATTAAGAAAAAGTAGCATAACTCAGAAATGAGCCTCAGATCAACAAAAGAGAGGCAGCGCTTTAATCAGTTGATTGTGTCTATGCAAACAATTGGATATTGAGGTGGCTGGTGACAGATTATCTTTAACCCCTTCAGGATCCTGCCATATTTCACCTTAAGGACTTGGCCATTTTTTGCAAATCTGACATGTGTTACTTTATGTGGTGATAACTTTAAAATGATTTTACTTATCCAGGCCATTCTGAGATTGTTTTCTCGTCACATATTGTACTTCACGACAGTGGTAAATTTGAGTCAAAATATTTCATTTTTATTTATAAAAAAGCATACCAAATTTACAAAACATTTTGAAAAATTTCCAAATTTCCAAATTTCAAATTCTCTACTTTGATAATAGATAGTAATACCACAAAAAATAGTTATTACTTTACATTCCCCATATGTCTACTTCATGTTTGGATCATTTTGTTTATGCCATTTTTTTTTTCGGGGACGTTAGAAGGCTTAGAAGTTTAGAAGCAAATCTTTAAATTTTTCAGAAAATTTCCAAAACCCACTTTTTAAGGACCAGTTCAGGTCTGAAGTCACTTTCTGGGGCTTACATAGTAGAAAACACCCAAACACCCCATTTTAGAAACTACACCCCTCAAGGTATTCAAAACTGATTTTACAAACTTTGTTAACCCATTAGGTGTTTCACAAGAATTAATGGAAAATGGAGGTAAAGAAGGAAAGAAACGCCCTATGGTTTTTGGAAGGCAGATTTTGCTAGACAGTTTTTTTGACACCATGTCCCATTTGAAGACCCCCTGATGCACTCCTAGAGTAGAAACTCCATAAGAGTGACCCCATTTTGGAAACTACAGGATAAGGTGACAGTTTTTTTGGTACTATTTTAGGGTACATGATTTTTGGTTGCTCTATATTACACTTTTTGTGAGGCAAGGTAACAAAAAATAGCTGTTTTGGCACCGTTTTTATTTTTTGTTATTTACAACGTTCATCTGGCTGGTTAGATCATGTGCTATTTCTATAGAGCAGGTTGTTACAGACGCGGCAATACCAAACATTTTTGGTTGTTTGTTTCAGTTTTACATAATAAAGCATTTTCGAAAAAAAATATTTTTTAGTGTCCCCACATTCTGAAAGCGTTTTTTTTTTTTTTTTTTGGGCGACTGTCTTATGTAGGGGCTCATTTTTTTCGGCATGAGATGACGGTTTTATTAGTGCTATTTTAGCATGCATAGGACTTATGAAATCGCTTGGCATTACACTTTTTGTGATGTAAAGTGACAAAAAATGGCTTTTTAGACACCCTTTTTTTTTTTTTACGGTGTTCACCTGAGGGGTTAGATCATTTGATATTTTTATACAGCAGGTTCTTATGGACGCAGCGATACCTAATATGTATTTTTTTTATTAATTTAAGTTTTATACAATAACAGTATTTTTTTAACCAAAAAAATTATGTTTTAGTGTCTCCATATTTTGAGAGTCATCTTTTTTTATTTTTTGGGCGATTGTCTTAGGTAGGGGCTCATTTTACTCAGGATGAGGTGACGGTTAGATTGGTACTATTTTGGGGGGGGGGGGGGATAAGCCTTTTTGATCGCTTGGTGTTGCAGTTTTAATGATGTAAGGTGACAAAAAAATGTCTTTTTTAGCACAGTGTTTATTTTACTTTTTTGATGGTGTTCACCTGTGGGGTTAGGTCATGTGATATTGTTATAGAGCTGGTCATTATGGACGTGGCAATACCAAATATGTCTACTTTTATTCATTTATGTAAGCTTTACACAATGATTTCATTTTTGAGAGAACAGCTGAGGAGAAGCTGTTCTCTACTTTTTTTTTGTCTACTTTTCTTTTTTTCCCTATTTTTTACAATTTTTTTTACTTTATTTTGGGAAAAGGACACTTTTTTTTACTTGAATTTTTTTTGTAAAACTTTCTTTTTTTTAACTTTTTTTTTCATGTTATTTTTTGTCCCACTTCAGGACTTCAAATTCTGGCGGTCTGATCCCCTTTACAGTGCATCACAATACTTCTGTATTGTGATGCATTGGCTGTAAGTGTATTACAGCCTGCTTCCTGTGAGATCCAGGGGGCTGGATCTCACAAGTCGTCACGGAAGGCAGCCACGATGCCTAAGGAAGGCATAGTGCTGCCTTCCCTGCCATCGGGTCCCCGTCACAGCAGCAAGGAGACCAGATGGAAGCTCTGATCCCCGCATGGACATCGCACGTGATTTCACCGATGCCAGCGCATGCAGAAGGGATCTGGCTATGAGTGACTGCCGGACCGCTGCCGTGGATCACAGCGCCATGAGGGTTAAGGGGTTAAAAAGTAAACAACACACGATCATTCTCAATGTCTTTCTGATTGTTGTCTGAATTTATAAAACCTTATACACACAACCATTGCCAATTTTCTATCTGCAAAGAAATGGATCCGTGAAAAAGGGGTAGCACATGGATAGTCCATTCTGTTTTTTCTCACCCCCATCAATTGAATGGGTGAGTCTGATCAGCCAAAATGGGCCAGAAAAGGGCATGCACTGAGCTTTTTAGTATTGTCCGTCCATGAAAAAAACGGATGTGTGAAAAGCTTTATTGACTCATATGGGTTTTTCTGCTGTTCGTTTTTAAAACAGATAGCACGTTGGACAGAAAAAAACGGTCATGTGATTAATCTAGAAGATTTGATATATAACTGTTTTCAGACATTTTATACATTTTTTTGAGTTGAGAATTTCCACATGTGATCATGGAGGCACACTCGAAACTGTGGGGTAAATAACATTAGATGTTGTCCGTACCTATTATTGGAGTTCCTTGGGATGAGGCAGGTAAGTTTTCTGAAACTATGATGAGGAAGACCGAGTAACCCAGAAGGAGGGTGATCTTGAAAGAAATCCTCTCTCCACTTTCTGGCGGGATGCAGAAACTAATAATATCCATAATTATGAGAAACACGCTGGGAATAATTAGATTCACAACATAAAAAGTTGGATTTCTTCTGAAGATGACCTATGTAAAGAGCAAATCAATTGTCTAAATAGGAAATGATGAAACATACAAAAACCTAGGTTCTTGGTCTGTGAAAGCTCCATGGCATGTCTTTAAGATAGCGACCTGCCAACCATTATGTAACTATTGTACTCAGTATGCCAAATGCAGCTAGTGACCTACTGTATGTGCCCCGGGTGCTGGGAGTAATGGGGTGAGAGGGGGCACCAACAAGCCCGTCTGGCTAGGCAAGTACATGTAGATACAGGTATACAGTAGCAAAGTGAATTCTTACCTGGGTGTCACATGTGCCAAATGTAAATGAATGCAAGAATAGCTATAAACCTAGGTTCTTTATTAAAATAGGGCAACTTTGTGATATTAGGAACTTTTATCCAGAGTTAGATTTCATTATAAAGAACAGAACTTTGGTCACTTTCATAAATTTGCTGTAGAGATAATGTACCGCTGGATGTGTCTTATTCCCTGACTTCTCCTCAGCTCCCAGTCATAGGCCTTTCCTTTTTAGCATTAACAGCTCTGGTGCCGTCCTCTCAGTCTTCTCCTCAGCTGTTCTCTCTGACTGAAAATGAAATGAACTCCTCAGTCACGGGCTCCTAGCCTCCTACTGTTAGGTCCCAATCTGAACCATCAATCAGGTCTTAGGCCTAGCACCTCTGTCTTCATGTCTCCTCTGCTGGCTTCTGTATAGTGCTCTCAAGAATGGACAGCAATCAGAGAAAGCTCCTCCATCTTCATCTATAAGAGACCCACCAGTGCCAGGTACATAAAAGAGGCCACCCTGGACAGTGGTCTCTGCCTATTCTTTACCCTTTGGCTATGAAGAAATTATTATTCAGTATTGTATGTGTCAGTATTGTAATATTTATTTACCCTTCTATAGGACTACTCCACCCTACCTCCAAGTAAAGCACCGTAATGTTCAACAGTATTCAGTATCAACAGTATCAACAATTACATCAATATATCAATATTCCTTAAGTACAATGACTGCAGGGTGTTTTTTTTTTTTTATAGATAACCCTTTTACATTCCCAGGTGCTGGAAGTAGTGGGGTGAGAGGGGGCACCGACAAGCCTATCTGCCTAGGCAAGTGTGTGTAGATACATTTATACAGTAGCAAAGCGAACCTTACCTGGGTGTCACATGTGCCCTATGGTTATCAACCATCCAGAAATTTCTGGACAGTCCGTAAAAATAGGTAACATTTTTTCTGTGTCAGTTTAAAAAAAAAAAAAAAAAAAAGAAAGATAAAATAATTTTCCTTGACATTTTTGAGGCTGGTGGAACTTGATTAGAATATTTCAGTGGTAATTATCATCATTTAACAGCTCACAGTAAATGCTGGCAATGAGTGATTATCAGTATATTGAGCTATTCACTTGTATAACTTATAATTTTTATCATTTATTATGGTTTTACATGTCCACAAAAAAATATTGTCTGTCCGTGATTTTGGGACAAGTTGTCAAGAAAAAAAGAAAAATTCGGGTTGGCAACCCTGATGTGCCCTGGATGTCAGAAGGGTGTCAACAAGCCATTTCTACCTTAAAAAGGGCATTCAGATACTGGGCTAAGGCAGCAAACTGATGAAGGGAAGTCTAGCTATCACAATGCTTTGTGATGGTTCTATGTCAACCACTATAACATTGATATTTTTGGGGGGGAAACAAGATGTCTAAAAATATAAAGTATTTAGGACGTCTAAGTGTATGTTCTCACTGAGTTTTTTCAACGTGGTTTTTGGTGTGGGTTCCTCATTTGAAAACACTTTTAAATTATCTCCATTGATATCAATGGGAAAAACCCTTGTTAATTTACATGGAGCTATTACCCCCCTGGCAGTTTTAAAAAGTCGTGGCATTAAAATAAAGAAGTGGTTCGGATTCCAGGCCAAATCAACTTCCGATTGAAATGGATTTCCAATTACGAAAACCCCTTCTGAACATACCCTAAGGATTTAGCACAGTATAGATTAAATAGGAAGCCATTAAAGTGAACTCACGTAGACTTTTAGCAAACCAAATGTTTTCCCCTTATCTTCTGCTTCTACGTAACTGGCATCGATACCGAGCAGTATCCATTCTCCTTCACTGTAAAACTTCTTCAGATCCTTCTTCATTTCCTCTAATGTCCTCCATAACGACACATTAATATGTTCAACTAAAACACACATATGTATCCTATTGAATTGCAATACCTAATATTATAACTGCTGTGTTTAAAACAACATAGTAAAGAACAGTGTGACATGTCATGTCTTACAACATGGTGAAAAAAAGACTAAAAATAAATACATTTTCGGACATAAAAAAAGAAAAAAAAAGCGCAATTGGTATTGTAACTATCGTTGCATCCAAAAACAATCCCAATGCCAGATTTGCCATTTATTGGTCTAACAAAAGGAATAAAATGATCAAAAATGTAACCAAGATATGGTACCAACAAAAACTATATCTCACCGTGTAAAAAAAAAAGTCTCACACCGCCATGAGGAGAATAAAAAAAAGCAATGGGTGTTAAAAAAATGTCGAGGCAAATATATTTTATTTTAAATATATTTAAATATATTTTAGTAAAATATATAAAAACTATAAAAACTTTGTCTAGTTGCAATCATAATGACCTGCAGAATAATGTTATGACATTTTTTACCATATAATGAAGCCCTTAAAAAAAACTCAATGGCAGAATTGCAAGTTTCCACTTGACAAATAATTTTTCTATAGTTTCACTATACATTACGTATATGGAACATTAAATAGTGCCATTAAAAAATACAATTTGTCCCACAAAAAACTAACCTTCATATGGTTATGTGGATGGAAAGATATTAAAGTTATGGCTCTTGAAAAGCATTAAAGGGGTTGTCTCATCATGGACAATGGGGGCATATCGCTAGAATATGCCCCCATTGTCTTATAGTAGCGGCTCTCCACCCCCG
This sequence comes from Bufotes viridis, assembly GCA_033119425.1. Taxonomy (NCBI): domain Eukaryota; kingdom Metazoa; phylum Chordata; class Amphibia; order Anura; family Bufonidae; genus Bufotes; species Bufotes viridis. The sequence continues at coordinate 545,155,600 of CM065590.1, read as the reverse complement.
CCCCCCCGCCCCCCCGCTGTGACCCGCACCTATATCGAGAACGGAGCCCCACAAGGTGGTGGCCAGAACAGAGTCCCCATAGAGGTGAATGGGAGCGTACTGTGCATGCGCAGCCCCCACTCCTATTCATTTGTATGGGGCCAAGGGAAATAGCTGAGCCAGCGCTCAGCGCCTGCCCCATAGAAAATGAATGGAGGGCGGCTGCGCATGTGCAGTGCACCCTCCATCACTTGCGGGCAGGGGTGGGATTCAAAGTTTTAACAACAGGTTCCCTACTCAACGGCGGACACGTGTCATCATGACACATGTTTACATATACATACTCCATATATATGCTACACACGTAGACATAAATACAACATATACATGGTACACATACATAAATATACCATATATACACTACACACATACCACCCAACTTTTAAAAAGCCTAAGGAGCCAAACATAAAACACCTGGAGGCAAGGGGTGTGGCAATTACCAGAAACAACACAGAAGCCTATTGATCCACGGGGAAAACCTGTCAGATCAAACCACGTGTTGCCAGTCTCACAGATCTCCTGCCACTCATTGTCATCGGGACGTGTGTATGTCTTGGTACATCCGTGACAGTACCTAGCACTAAAGACATATTTGCATACACATTATATTCAGAATACAGTACCACATACCTCTTACATCCAGTGCCAGAATAAGATTCCCCCATAGTGTCCCCCATAAGTCACCAGTATGAATACCCCTTCATAGTGCCCCCATAATGTGCCACTATAAGATGCCCCCATAGTGCCCCCACTGATGTGCCAGTAATGCCCCCAGTAGATGCCCCCATAGTGTCCCCATGATGTGCCAGTAATGCCTCCATAGTGTCCCCCATCATGTACCAGTAATGCCCCATAGAGACCCCCATCATGTGCCAGTAATGGCCCCATAGTATCCCCCATCATGTGCCAGTAATGCCTCCCATAGTATCTCCCATCATGTGCCGGTAATGCCCTCATGATGTGCCAGTAATGACCCAATACTGTCCCCATCTTGTGCCAGTAATGCTCCCATAGTATCCCCCATTATGTGCCAGTAATGCCCCCATATTGTTCCCCATCATGTGCCAGTAATGCCCCCATAATGTCCCCCATCATGTGCCAGTAATTCCTCCAGTTGAAGCCCCCATAGCTCACCAGTGCCTGCAGCCTATCAGAGGAGCAGGAAAGGGAGATGCCTCTCCATTGCTCTGCTCGCTCGTCTCCCCCTGAACTGCAGCCACCGCTGCCAAGCTCAGAATCGGGATTCAGCCAGCAACACTGTTCTCCGATCCGACTGTAATTTTAACAACCGGATCTGGAGAACCAGAGGGAACCGGCTGAATCCCATGTCTGCTTGCGGTGGGACCTAGCGATATGCCCCCATAGTCCATGATGAGACAGCCCCTTTAAGGAAAAATTAAAATGTCACTGCCAAAAAGTGACCTGGTCCTAAAAAGATTAAGGGATATTCCAGCTTCACAAAATAAATCCTCAAGGCCAAAATAGGCCACATGCTTAAGGGGTTAAATGTTTTTAATCTGCCTTGGCTGGTTAAAGAATTACCTATAATTTAATTATATTCAATCCTAATTGTTCTAAAATTCTGTGCTGATTATTTTCATACTATAGAATTATAGGTTTTTTGAGCTCCCTTTTACTAATATAGTACTCTAAATGACCCTTCTTTTTATTACACTGCTACAGACTTAGGGCCTTTTTACATGGCCCAATACACCGGGCTGTGATTGGGGATGAACTGCCAATTTGTTACCTGTATTTAAATGCAGCAGTCATCTCTTCTCTATGGGTATGAACAATCCTGACTATGATCATTCATTCCCACAAGTTTCACTGGGGCCGCCTCCACACTTCTATTTTGCAGCACCACAAAAAAAAAAAAAAAACATTCTTGTCTGTTTTATGGACAAGGATAGGACTTTTCTAAAGCGATTTGCGGACTGCAAAACACTTACAGCTGTGCGAGGCCTGATAGTGGTCCTGAAGGAATGTAATATTACTTACCTGTATGAAGGTGGCTTTGAAAGGTCACTGTACAATTGTGCTGATCAAAAGGGAAGTAGTAAATGTAGAACCTACACATTGATGTCATTCTCCATGATTTTTGGTAGTTTACTAGTCCTGTGTGTGTAATGTACAGAAATTTATGTGGTGGGGTTTTTCCTGACTCCACACTGTGGGAAAAGATGAGTCATTATTAGTATGAATTTCATTATAAATTTACCAAAAAATTATACTGAACATGGCTGTACTGGACTGCAATTTACATTTTCCCATGGATTGGGCTGATTATTGTGTAGCAAGCATAGTCTACATAGCCTGAAAATATATAGGGTACGGCCACAGCACAGTCGTGATGCAGTCATGTATTGTGTAAGAGGGCGCAAGGTGCCGTCATGGACGGAAGATACGTGTCACCGAGGTTCCTGGCCTCGGTGAGGTGAGAGCCGGGTTTTATGTGTCAGCAGCAGCTAGTGCTGCTTGACATTGATAGTTAGTTTGGCTGCAAAGCCAATCCGGGCCGGCTTTTACTGGGAGTAGGCAAAGAGTTGGGTGGGTGCCTACTCCCCACGGTCCAGGCCGGACTTTACGGGGCTTTTTAAAGGCAGCCACATCAGTAGGTGTGGCTGTGATTATCCTGGAGCTGCTGCTAGTGTTGTGTTGCTCTCTGGGCTGGAAGGATGAGCCCAGCAAGGAGTCGTGCAGTCATCCTGGAAGCCTGAAGGTGGATTATCCTGCGGCTGGGCCGACCGCCAGGTGCGAACGCGCACCTAAACATCTCACAGGTGATTGAACCTGGTTTTGGACTCTTTGGTTTTGCTTTTTGTGTTTGCTGAGTGTGAATTAACACCAAGAGACTGTTTATCGTTTATTGTGTGCAAGTGTGAATAAAACACTGTTTATTGCACTTTCTGGACTTCTTGTTTTGCCTCTGTACTGCACCCGCACTGCTATCTACCAGAGCGACTCCCCACATTTGGTGGAGGATGCGGGCATGCGCAGTGAGGCTGGCGTAAACGCCGAAGTTTTTCCAAAGTGAATGTCATATGTCAAGCCGGCAAGGTTGCAACACATGAACTCTGACAAGATGGAGGCAGTTGTAAAGGCCTCGTGGAGGCCAATTTACAGCAGCGGGAGGCCAACAAGCAGCAGCAGGAGACAAACCAGCTGCTGTTGCAACATGTAATGGCTTTGCAAGCGACTGGAGCCTCTCACCATGCCCATGATGCCCGGAAAGCGGTCCGTGCAGCAATTCCCAAGATGACCCCCGAGGATGATGCCGAGACCTACCTGGCAGTCTTCGAAAAGTGGCCGTGAGGGAGAAGCTGCCCCGTGACCAGTGGGCTGAGGTGGTCGCTCCGCTCCTGGCTTCCGGACCCCAGCAGGTGTTTTTCGACTTGTCGGACGACCAAGCCGGCCGATTATGACACTGTGAAAGGAGAGATCCTAGCCAGACTGGGGGTGAACGTGCTGGTCCGCGCTCAAAGAGTCCACCAGTGGGACTTTAAAACGACTGAACCTGCTAGGCCGCAGTACTACGATCTGCTGCACAGGCTGCAAAAGTGGCTGCAGCCTGATCTACTAAGTCCCACTGCCATGCTGGATCGACTGTTGGCGGACATCTTTGGAGGGCCCTGCCTTATCCCCTCCAGCACTGGGTCGGCCAGGCGTCTCCGGTAAGTGCCCTGGAGATGGTCGACCTGGTAGAGCGTTACGAGGCCACCAGAAACCTGCAGGGGAGTCTTGCTGGGAAGGGGCCAGTCAAACCCCGGAGGCCTCCACCCCAGTTCCGACGACCGGCGACAGAGAGACCTGCACGGAATGTATCCCCTGCGGATCCGCCTCCCGTGGTATGCTGGAGGTGTCAGGAGCCAGGCCACATCAGGGCCGACTGTCCGCATCAGGGTGAGCCGATGGATGTGAACTACGGGTATCGCCACTCCCTGTATGCACGGAAGCTGTGTGCAACTGGCACCCGTGAGGGGCAGGACAATAACCACCTGTGTCAGGTAGAGGTGGGAGATTCTCTGGCGGTGGCCCTGCTGGACTCCGGGAGTTTAGTCTCCTGGTAAGAGCTGCCCTAATACGGCCTGCGGAGTATACCGGCCGTAAAGTCGGGGTCCTATGCATCCACGGAGACTTAAAAGACTACCCCACTGCATTAGTGACTTTGTCCACAGCTGCTGGTAAGTGGACCCACGAGGTGGCTGTCGCTACCAAACTCCCACATGAACTGATACTTGGGAGGGACTTCCTCGGTTTCCCGGCGCTGTGGCCGGCTATAAAGGTGTCTGATGGGCCCGAGACAGGGGTAACCCTAGTAGAGTGGCCTGATACCACTGGAAGGCCAGAACCCTGGGAGCCCGAATCTGAAGGGCCAGCGGTAGGGGTGACCACTGCTCCAGCGGTAGAGGGGGAGACAACCCCACTGAGTGTAATGGTGGGAGACACGGAGGACTTGCCCCGGGACCTGAGTTGGCAGACCTCAATGTCTCCGGGGAAAATTTTGGGACCGCACAACACCGGGACCAAACCCTAACCAGGGCCTGGGAAAGTGTTGTAATGATTGACGGTAAACCCCAGAAACCTGGGGCTGAATTAATGTTTCCACGATTTATTATTCTTCAGGATATGTTGTATCGGGTGAACCAAATCCGAGGTGAGCCAGTTGAACAGTTGGTGGTGCCCACCGCATATCGCAAGCTTGTTATGGAGCTTGCCCACCAACATGTTCTTGGGGGACACATGGGGTGGCAGAAAACGCAGGACCGCATACTGCAGCGATTTTACTGGCCTGGTTTGTTTAAGGAAGTAGAGGAGTTCTGTAAGTCCTGTCCGACCTGTCAGGTAAATAGCCCCCAGCCACATTACAGAAGTCCCCTGGTCCCTCTCCCAATAATTGAGGTCCCATTCGAGCGTATTGCCATGGATCTGGTCGGACCCGCATCGAAGTCTGCTAGGGGTCACCAACATATCCTGGTGATTCTGGACTATGCTACTCGATATCCAGAGGCGGTGCCTCTTCGACACACATCGGCTAGGCTCATAGCAAAGGAGTTAATGGAGATGTTTACCCGGGTGGGCCTACCTAAGGAGGTTCTGACGGACCAAGGGACCCCTTTATGTCTAAGATTATGAGGGAATTATGTAAACTGTTGCATATAAAGCAATTATGGACGCCTGTTTACCATCCGCAAACGGACGGCCTTGTGGAAAGATTTAACCAAACTTTAAAAAATATGCTAAAAAGGGTGGTGTCCCGAGATGGGAAGGACTGGGATCTGCTTCTGCCCTATCTCATGTTTGCAGTGCGAGAAGTGCCCCAGGCCTCTACTGGGTTCTCACCCTTCGAACTGCTTTATGGCAGACGCCCACGGGGCCTGTTGGACATCGCTAAGGAAGCGTGGGAACAACAGCCCGTCCCCACAAAAGCGTAATTGAATATGTTACCCAGATGCAGGAACGTATGGAGAGGGTGTTACCGCTGGTCCGGGAGCATATGGAGGCAGCACAACAGGCCCAAAGTAGAGTCTATAATCGTCAGGCTCGGGTACGAGACTTTAATCCCGGAGACCGAGTTTTAGTTCTGGTACCCACCCTTGACAGCAAATTTCTAGCTAGGTGGCAGGGGCCCTATGAAGTGCTCGAGAAAGTGGGGGAAGTAAATTACAAGGTGCACCAGCCAGGGCGGCGGAAGCCGGAGCAGGTGTATCATGTGAATTTGCTGAAGCCATGGAAGGATAGGAACTCGTCCAGCGATGACAGTCCCCGGCCAGGGCTTCTAGGTGAGAAGGATCCAGCCCCTTACCTCGAAGTCCGGGAAGCAGCAGCCACCGTAAAAATTTCAGATAGCCTATCCTCCAAACAGGTCCAGGAAGTTAAGGAGTTCATTAGTCGGAACACGGATGTGTTCTCGGACCTCCCTGGGCGCACATCCCTAATCCAGCATGACATTATCACTGAGCCTCAGGCCAAAGTCCGGTTAAAGCCGTATCGGGTACCCGAGGCTCGGCGACAAGCCATTGTGAAGGAAGTGCAGCTGATGCTCCAGTTAGGTGTCATCGAGGAGTCAAAAAGTGATTGGGCCAGTCCGATAGTCTTAATACCCAAGCCGGACGGGACATTGAGGTTCTGTAACGATTTCCGCAAGCTGAATGAGGTGTCCAAGTTTGACGCATATCCCATGCCGAGGGTGGATGAGCTCATTGAAAAATTGGGCCAAGCCAGGTATTTTTCTGTCTTGGACCTCACTAAAGGGTACTGGCAGGTACCCTTAACGGAGGCTGCCAAGGAAAAACTGCTTTTATCACACCGGAGGGGTTGTATCAGTACAAGGTATTACCCTTTGGTCTACATGGCGCCCCGCCACGTTTCAAAGGCTTATGGATATTGTGCTTCGTCCACATCGACGGTACGCCTCAGCGTATCTGGATGATATCATTATCCATAGCACCGACTGGGAGAGTCACCTACCGAAGGTACAGGCCGTAGTGGACTCCCTTAGGAAAGCTGGCTTAACTGCTAACCCAAAAAGTGTGTGATAGGGTTAGAAGAGACCAAATACCTAGGGTATGTCATTGGGCGGGGGTGGTCAAACCTCAGGTAAACAAAATTGAGGCAATTAAGAATTGGCCCCGACCTGTCACTACGCGGCAAGTAAAATCATTCCTGGGCATGGTGGGATACTACATGAGGTTTATTCCCAACTTCGCTACAATTGCTGCTCCATTGACAAGCCTGTTAAAGGGACGCAGGTCAGTGTCGATCCAGTGGAATGAGCAGGCGGATAAGGCTTTCTCTGCTCTGAAGTCGGCCCTGTGTGGGTCCCCGGTTTTGGTGACGCCCGACTTCAAGAGAGAGTTTGTGGTACAGACCGATGCCTCTGAAGTGGGCCTCGGGCTGTACTCTCTCAGGAAATCAATGGGGAGGAGCATCCCGTGGTTTTCCTGAGTCGCAAACTCACCCCAGCCGAAACCAGGTACAGTATAGTGGAGAGAGAGTGCCTGGCCATCAAGTGGGCACTAGAGTCTCTCCGCTATTATCTGCTAGGGAGAAAGTTCCGTCTGGTGACCGACCATTCCCCTCTAAAGTGGATGTGCCAGGCGAAAGACAGGAATGCTCGGGTCACCAGATGGTTCTTGTCCCTGCAGAACTTCAAGTTCACAGTGGAACACAGGGCAGGCCGCTTGCAAGGAAATGCGGATGCACTGTCTCGAGTACAGTGTTTGGCGTGTGTTCACCCTGTCGGGGTTGAACAAAGGGGGAGGTATGTAAGAGGGCGCAAGGTGCCGTCATGGACGGAAGATACGTGTCACCGAGGTTCCTGGCCTCGGTGAGGTGAGAGCCGGGTTTTATGTGTCAGCAGCAGCTAGTGCTGCTTGACATTGATAGTTAGTTTGGCTGCAAAGCCAATCCGGGTCGGCTTTTACTGGGAGTAGGCAAAGAGTTGGGTGGGTGCCTACTCCCCACGGTCCAGGCCGGACTTTACGGGGCTTTTTAAAGGCAGCCACATCAGCAGGTGTGGCTGTGATTATCCTGGAGCTGCTGCTAGTGTTGTGTTGCTCTCTGGGCTGGAAGGATGAGCCCAGCAAGGAGTCGTGCAGTCATCCTGGAAGCCTGAAGGTGGATTATCCTGCGGCTGGGCCGACCGCCAGGTGCGAACGCGCACCTAAACATCTCACAGGTGATTGAACCTGGTTTTGGACTCTTTGGTTTTGCTTTTTTGTGTTTGCTGAGTGTGAATTAACACCAAGAGACTGTTTATCGTTTATTGTGTGCAAGTGTGAATAAAACACTGTTTATTGCACTTTCTGGACTTCTTGTTTTGCCTCTGTACTGCACCCGCACTGCTATCTACCAGAGCGACTCCCCACATTTGTAAGAGCATTTTTAAGTACTGATTGGTTCTATCCCCTTTAATTCTGTTCCCTTTAATTCTGTCTCTTATATATTACTTTTAGTATTCTGTGTAAGATATTCCTTGTAATGTAATGGGTTAAGCTTACTCATACCCCCATTGTGTTGATAAGACTACATTCCTAAGTAGTGATCTCATAGACATATCTCAGTACATATCTCAGCATGATGCACATTTGGGGTGGGGACAAGGAATATAACTCTGGTTACACACATATATTAGTTGGGACTCCACGTGGAACTTCATCCTAGGTAGGATGTAAGTATTGATTTGCCAAATCTCTTATATACCCTGCGGTGTTGATCATGTGTTATAATGTGGTAGAAAGTCATGTGTTATAGCATAGCTGACCAGAGCCGTACCCCACATTGCATATTTAGGCTAGTGATGTTTATTTACTATTTATTATTCTGTATGTGCTTTGTCTGTGTCATGTCATATTCAATCACACTTAAATATATATTTATTCACTTAGCCTGCATATGCTTATTCATTCTCAAATCTTTTGAATTCACATTAGAGGTCATGATGCAGTTATTGCCGTTTCCAATAGAAGTCAATGGGAAAATTGGTCTCTGAAATTCGTTTCAGCGCAAGTTTGGTTGGAAGAGTATATTTGGGTACAAATGAATTTAACTTCAATTGATCTAATCCCTTTTCCCTCTACAGATCAGGTTTCTAGTTAGATCTCTGACTCCAGCATGAATTAATTTTTACCAGCCAAGGTAACCTCAGACTCGCGTCCATATAGGGTATTGATAGACTCAGGAACCCTTCTGATTCATGAGGAGCTCTCAAAAATGCTTAGTCTACCACAATTATATTTTATGCAATATAACAAGCTTTCTCAAACCAAGAAGTCTATCATACAATATGTGGATTACAGCAGACAATCACATGGCGCAAAATGCATCCCCCGTAAAGTAAATCAACTAACTCATAAAGCTTTGCTGGGCGAGTCATAGGATTTTAGAGACCTGTGCTACATCTCTATGTGGGAGAAGGATCGGCAACAAATTCTGACCAATTTTTAAAAGCTACAAAATGTTAGCTGCACCAAAAATGGCGTCCAGATGTGTTATTCTTCAAGACAGTGGCTATAAGGTACTAACAGTTGCGTAACTAAAACTGACGGGGCCCCACAGCAATTTTTTGCATGGGGCAGACCTCACACCAGACCAAAAAAAAAAAACTAACTTCCTACGGGCACGCACTACACTGTGACCATTCCAATTAAAAATGTTTGTGTGTTAGGAAGTATAATTTTGCTCCTATCTGAGGTAGATTCTTTGTATAATTTATGACAGTAATGGAAAAATTTTTAGGTCACCTAGGCCACACTCTTTCTGCCTGTGACTCCACCCACTTTTGTGAGCACAGCTTAGGCGCAGTTCATACCAGTTATTTAGTCAGTTATTTCCATCAGTTATTGTGAGCCAAAACCAGTAGTGAAGCCTACTAAGAGATCAGGTGTAATGGAATGATTTGCTCCTGTTCTGTGTTTTTGAACCCACACCTGGTTTTCGCTCATAATAACTGATGGAAATACCTGGTCAAATAATTGAAGTGTGAACTCATTTTTGCTAAACTTTTTTGCCATTTTTCTGGATCGGGAGGAAAGATAAATTCCCCCTATTAGAGATTAATGAATTACTCAAAATTCAGCCGAATCAGTTGAGCGATTCTATTCGGACTTGAATTGATTCTGCCTGAACTGGCCAGAAAATGTGTACCTTGAGGTTTCCTATGAGTCATATTATTTTACTTCTACACTTTATTTACTTAAATTTTTTTTCTTTTTTTTCTTTAAAACTCGCCAAAATCTACCAAACTAACAAAAATTCTGATTGGGATGCAACTTTAATCTTTACAAAATTCAGGTGGGTCGAATCTGATTTTTTTTTTCTTGCAGAGAGATTCTATGTGTGTCATTTGTGGCAGCCCTTTTGTCCATTTCAACAGCAGGAAACTTATTTGCTTCATTTTTTTTCCAATATCCACAAGGAGTTAGTGTTTATACTCACAATTCATTGATATACACATCCGGGACCCATACATCCTCAGAGGGAAGAGAAATTTGAGAAATATTGTCATACTCCAGTGGATCCCATGTTAGAAATTCATCTTTCCAATACTAAAGAGAAAATATGATTAAATAATATCACTAATCTTATTAATTTTATTGTACTTATAATGTTCTAATTTGTTACACCCTAACTCAGTTGCATCTATAGATTTTTAACCTTTTTATTATGGGAATCTGGTCATGTGACCTCAAGTCTAACCAGCAGTCCAGAGCTTGCTCTAATCTGGAAACAGGAGATCACTCTCTGCCATGTGGCTCAATTCCTGTTAACTAGGAAGATAACATTATCATCAATCAAATTCTTTCTGGCAGCTCACAGACCCCACCCTTCCCCATCCTTCATGTTCCTCTGTATATTTCTGAATTCTTCTGAACATATAAAGTCTCCCCTATCTAAAGGACCAGGGGTGCAGATATATAGTAGCTGAGGGTAAACAGTGATTAGCTGCAGCTATATAAAACTCCAGACTCATACCACCTGTCTATACCATCTGTGTGTGCTGACTTTCCAGTGTCGTTCTGGAGAGTCACACTGGTCTCCCTGCCTCCTGCTTGTAAAAGCTGACAGAGAAGAAAGAGATGACTAGAGAGAGAAGACAGGCTCAAGCTGCATCGCAAAGGAAAACATGGAGACCCTGCAGAGTGAGGAGACGGCCATATCTGAGGGGTGGAAGAAATCAAGATGACAAACAGCTCACAAATGGCACATCAAATATAATAGTTATGCACATGGCATACACAAAAGCCTCTATCTTGAAGTGAATCAAAAGGATAGGCTTAGCTCCATCACCTATCCAGCTGTTGACTGTGGTCAGAGTCCTACTATTAGATGGGGATGGAGTTGGACCAACCACTGGAACCCCCCAGAAATTGCTAGAATGAGGTCCTTTGGTTAGAGTGTTGGGCTGTCTCTGTGCCTACAGTTGGGTGGAGTGGAAGCATGAGTGATCCATCACGGTCACCACTTCACACTTCTCTTCCCCACCAAGGACTACCACATATGTAAAAATGTCACTGTGGATATATGATATATGCCCTTATAATTTAAGGTTGGGTGAAGCGGGTGAAGTCTTGGTTCTCTTACCCGATTATATATGTGCCATGTTGATAACAGCTGTTTCTTCTCATCCTGAAAAGGAACAAACATGTCATCCAAGATTAGAAAAAAAATCTCTGTTCATATTTGCGTTGAGGCTTAAATATCTATGATGGATACAATTGTTCTGTTCTAAATGGATGGAAATGCAAGCGTAAGGGACCCCACTAACATAGTGCCAATATCGCCACATTACTCTATCAATATGAACACAGTCTAATGAGAAATACCTAGATATATTATATACATTATAAGAGGTTCTCCTACAGTAAGAAATAAAAGGCTTCCACCCTCGCTATAAATATTCAGGTTTGAATGCAGATTTTAAAGATACACCTGGAGGAGCTCATGGGTAATGTTTTCTTTTGTACTGGGCTCCACAAGGAAGAATCCAGGGAGACTGGTCAGGTTATCACATAATAAAAAACAAGTCTGTAACTCAGCACTGCATAGCTTTAAAGCCCATATATTATGTGGTTTCACTAGTACTGCTCTTCACATAAGGTGCTATCTACTACTGCTGTATGTGTTAGAATGATGCCCCATATATCACTGGGGTTCAATATGTCATATGTTATGGTGATCCCAAGGACTATATTTAAAAATAATGGTGCTTCATATTTGCCTACAGTGCAGTGCTGCATACAAGATTCAAGGAGCTCTGTCCTATTACCTTAAAGGAGAATGCAAATGTATTTTTGCAGCGGCCCCACCTGCTGCCAATGTGGCTACGACAGATGGTCTGCTGATTCGGCCTACTTGTGTTGGTCCTACCTGCTGCCAATTCAGACTTGCCTACAATATGACATCACTTTTAGATTGTTCTGCAGAGCCAATATAGGTTCCCAGTCTGCCCCTTGCCTGTAGCTTATTCTTATGTTGGTTAAAAACTAACCTCATATTTTTTTCCATTATGGTATTTATAAGGTTAAATGAAAAGTCCAGTTGGGAGACAGCCAGCTCTCTGTACTTACCACGGCACTAATAGAATATATAGTTAGGTCTATATACACCATGGTGCTATTTTTCCAGTTCCTTACAGGTCTTAGATCCTTTTTATATTCTTGTAACAGGGAGTGCATTAGACGGACCTGAGTCAAATTTAAATATTTAGCACCTGTCATGGTTCCTTTGCCTCCTGTCCAAAAACCACAAGCAAGTAATATGTTAGAACAAGTGCACAGGTTACAATATATATTGGTAACTTGACAGCCTTTTAACTGGGAAATATTTTATTGAGAATGCCCAAAATGTCAACTTAAAATAGGAAAAACTGTAGAGTAAAGAAAAATAAGCAAATACAGTATTAAAGGGATTTTCCTGGGTCTAATTACTGATCATCTTTAGGTCATCAAAAGCAGACTGGCAGGAGTGTGACTCCAGGCATCTCCCCCGATCAGCTGCGCCTACACTGAGTAGTGGCCGTGTCTGGTTACGGCAGCGCTGCTCCTATGCTTCTTCCAGATATTCATTTTTGATAGCTTTTATAAAATATAGCTTATTCAATCCATAACACTAGTGCAAGCTACTAATTAATATATTTTCCATTATTTTAATGTCGCCACCAGGGGCGTAACTATAATTCATAGCGCCCCATAGAAAAATAAGATGGGGCCCCCACCAAGAAAATAAGTAGCAATAATTAAAGTTATAAGTAGCTGTAGTAGTAATGGAAGTGGCAGTAAGGGATTAGCAACAGGAAGTAGCAGATGTGATGGAGCGGTCACAGCAGCCATATGATACAGAAAATGATGGTAGGCAGCCAGACAGTAGCAGTGGTGGAATGGGCTGGTGATTAATAGCCACAGTCAGCAGATCTATTCTTTGGCCTCGGCTGGAGGAGTCTGAAAATCCTTACCGATCCATGCATGGTTCATTTTGACAAAAGTGATATTTTGTACAATGGTGGAGGACAACTTTGTCCATTTCAGTGTGGCAAAGCCACCTGCTGCGCTGAAAAACCTCTCTGGAGACTGGACAAGACAGTACAGAGAGCAAACTGAGCCAGTTCCCATTTAGTACAGGTGGAGAGCAGTACAGTCAATGTAGTATTGAGCAGTACAGTACTATACAGAGAGTAATGCAATTAAGGTGGTATACAGGGCAGTACATGTAGTACAGGTCGAGAGCAGTATAATATATGTACTATAAAGAGCGGGTTTATTGTTCTAATTATAAGAAACTAAATAAGAGAGCAGTATAGTACATGTACACAGCTGTACAGTACATGTACTATAGAGAGAAGTACAGTATATGTAGTAGCGATAGAGAACAGTACAATACATGTACTATAGAGAGCAGTATGGTACATGTATACAGCAGTATGGTACATGTAGTACAGGTAGAGACTAGTACAGTACATATATAGAGCAGTACAGTACATGTAGTACAGGTAGAGACTGGTACAGTACATATATAGAGCAGTACAGTACATGTAGTACAGGTAAAGACTAGTACAGTACATATATAGAGCAGTACAGTACATGTAGTACAGGTAGAGAGCAGCACAGTACATGCACTATAGAAAGCAATACAGTACTTGTAGTACAGGTAGAGAGCAGTACAGTATATGTACTATAATGAGCAGTAAAGTACATCTATAATGCAGTACAGTACATGTATAGAACAGTACAGCACATGTAGTACAGATAGGAAGCAGTACATTGTATAGAGCAGTACAGTACATGTAGTACAGGCAGAGAGCAGTACAGTACAGCTATAGTGCAGTACAGTATATGTATAGAACAGTACAGCACATGTAGTACAGATAGTAAGCAGTACATTGTATAGAGCAGTACAGTACATGTAGTACAGGCAGAGAGCAGTACAGTACATCTATAGTGCAGTACAGTATATGTATAGAACAGTTCAGAACATGTAGCATAGATAGAGAGCAGTACATTACACGTATAAAGCAGTACAGTAAATGTAGTACAGACAGAGAGCAGTACAGTATGTGTAGTATAGACAGCAGTATAGTACATGTATAGAGCAGTACAGTTAATATAGTATTGAGAAGGACAGTACTTACAACGGCAAAACCTTTTGGTTGAACCTCTGTAAAGGGAATCAGTTCAAGCTCATTGAACTCCACTTATTTTTTACATACCTGTTAGTCTGAATGTGTCATTAGCAAACTTTTCCTAAAATGCATATTCTATATGGAAATGTCGACTGAGTGCACATGGATTGTAATGCACGGAGATATGGCAGCCTGAACATGGAAGAAAGGAATATGTAGGGAATATCAGATGGATTTATGAAATAAGGAGCTGTTTAACCTACTTTGGTTTAATAGGCAGCTGGTGGAGCTGTGGTGTATGAGGACCTTGTCATGTATCCTATTTTGGGGGATTTTTTCTATTTTCTTGACATAATGCAACAAATGTAAACATGGTATGTTACATTGTCACAAGATGATTCTCATGATCTAAGGCTTTACGGGTTCAATTCATCCATAATGCACTCACCTGAACCTGAAGTTATTAGAAGAAGCAGGCAGAAAACGCCATACTGACTCCAGCCTTGCCCCATTATTGCATTGATTGAAGAGAAGCGTCTGAAAATCAAGGCTGATAAAGAATACATCTTCAATTAGTATTACTGTTCTGCCTCGACTTCTACAGTATCTGATGGATCTCTGATCATCATTAAGAAATGACCGGTTTCTTAGTCTTCTTCTCTCAAAAATGAAGGAGAAAAACTATGTCCACTGCTAAATATGACATATTGGTTTATGATTGAACCATAAATATGACATATTGGTTATTCTCTGGCTTTGCTCCACCTTGCTTTCTAGTTCCCTTTAAGATTTTAGCTTAATATCAAAGCAGATATTACCTTTCCATTATGCTATCTGTGGTTGAGCTCCTGTTGTCTCTGTAATAATTTAACTCTCAAGAGATTTACAGCTTTCTACTTGAAATAATAAGTTACGATAAGAAGTTGTAAATATCTGTTCATTTCTGATTAATGAAATTGCACAATTTCACAAAGGATTGTGCACCTCCTGGGCAGATCTACTAAGGGAAAGCATACTTACCTGCTCCCTAGGCTTGGCTGCACCACTTGGTATCCTGGTTGTAAACTTTCTGTTTGATGCCGCAGCTGTAAACGGCTTTTTCAAGACGCAAGGGTAGCATGTCACCGCTGCAGCCAGCAATTGGCTGCAGTGGCATGAAACAAAAAGTTGCTTCCAAAGCTGAGTTTGAGCTTCATCAGTGGTGAAGGCAGGAGATTGGCAGGTTAAGACGGGATGATGTCCGGCCCTGTCTATCATATGGAAGGTGGGCACATCGTCACCTGTGAAAAAAACTGGCTAATGAGGTGAATTGATTTGTTAGAATTAGTTCTCTCATCTCTACAGTCAGCAGAGCACTTGGTTGGCCAACACTTATCTCTCCTGATCCCCCATATACATGCAGGCTTGACAAAAAGGAGACAGGGAATAAAATCAATGCCGGCCCAGCTCCCTGAGAACAAAGGGTATGGGCTTGTGGAAATCCAGATGCCCCAATATCTGGCAGCAGGGGACAGTTGGGAGGCCCCATACACATTAGATGGTCAGCCGATCCCCCTGATATTGGCAGGTCCCATTGATATTTATCTAATATGTATAGTAGACCTGTTCATACAATTGTCTCGACACGTGGAATTGCATTACATTGTGCCATTCACCAAGCAGTGTCCTTAAAATAGTTTAATTCATATTGTAGTACCCTAGAAGTATTTTATGCTATGTTAGTATACAAACAAAGGTAGCCCCTTAGCTGAATGCTTACATATCTACCTGACATGGAGGCCCTATAATATGACACATCCCCCCATGGTTTTGCACTGCTGCATCCCCTTCCAACAAAAACTTACCAAAACATGCTAAAAACCAATAAGCAGCCATATATTAGCTATCTCCTCCTGTTCCAATCACCACATCCAGGAATCAACACAGAGTACAGAGGACTGCTGGAGAGTAAGTGAAGAAAGGAAGTAGTAGTTGTGGTGATGCTAGCGCTCATGGTGGCAATCTCCACTCTTTCTAAGTCTGAGCAATGACTGGAGGGTGCACCCTTATTTCCCTCTGGGCACATCCTGGTATTGGGGCTCCTGTCTGCTGCAGATTTGGGTGCCCTTGATGTTAGATGTTTTACTGGGTGCAAGGTGGGACCAGTGAAACGATATACACAATGATCAGGCCTGTTTTTTGCATGAAAGTTTCTCTTTATTTACTTGATGATAGGGGTAGTAGTACAAATAGCAGCACAGTTCCACATTTTTATCAGTGCAATATTCTCTCAGAAGCAGCGTATAGACAGCAGCAGCAATGGTACTTAGAACTCTCTCTCTAAAGATACTTTGCAGGCTTGCAGTAAAGTCCTTCTGGACCGAAGGGTGAAGAACTGAGATACTGGTGGCTCATAAATCTCTACGTGTGGTAGGATGTTTTAACAATATTCCCTTCCAGATGAGCAAAGTCTTTCTGACCTAAAGAAGCACAAAACCTTGCTGTCTGAGTCCAATACATGGCCTTGTGAGTTCTAGACCTTCTTAGAAGTCTAGTCCCTCTTTCTCTCTGGAGTACTTTGGTAGTATGGCTGCTTTCTGGTCAGAGATTAGGGTTTTCTGTACTTGGGCCTGGTTTGCAGGAGCTGTAACACACATGTCTTCTCCCTTGCACTGCGCAGACTAGACTCCCTCAAGTGTAACTGGTTAAGAGGTGGACCCAGTCCATCTCCTAACAACCTAACACAATTTGTCAAGGTGTCAAGCACCTAATAAATCACAACATTTAACTCAAGAAACACTGCATTAACTCTGCTAATGGTAATTAACTCTTTGCAGTAGTCCTTCTAGGGTACTGAAGAAAGAAACACAGATCTTATTTGTGCCTACATGTTGTGGCCGTCTTGGGTCTGCACATATCATCGCTGGGGCCATAGATTGGCTGGCAGTGGTGATGTGTGTGTAGATGGCACACCATACTGCTGGAGTGGGGGAGACGGGAATTTTGTCCAGGAAGTATTGCATTTATAATTTTTTATATCCCTGCACTCTGCTTGGGAATGTCAAAAGGGTTCCTGGTCTCGGAGAAAATGATGAAGATCACAACAATCCTATGTTCTCAAACATTGTAAAAGTTTTACGTGGCCTGTGGATTCCTCACAGTGGTTGTCTCTGTAGGTCTATTATCTTTTCCAAGGCAAGGTGGGATATTAAGAATTCAGAAAATCAACTAAATGGGAGTTGTCAGAGTTTTCTTTGGTGATTATCCATTAAATGTACATTAATGTGTTTCCGGAAAGAGCCGTACTAAGTAGTGTGATAATGATAAAAGCCTCTGTATCTCGCCAAAAAATGATGTCATCATAAAAGGAGTTGATGTGTCCCTGCATTATTGAGCTGCAGTACATTACAGCCTAGCAATACAAATACAAGTTTCAAAAACTTTTTGACGTGGATTATGATGACCACTCTGACAATCACTGATGATTTGGATCCTGAGACTAGAGATGAGTGAAGTTCTTAAAAATTCGATTTGGCTGCTTCTCGAATTTTACAAAAAAATTTGGTTTGTAGTGGGTGCAATGACAGGGTACGGTGATTGCCTGCTCCTCATCATTGAACCTCTCAGATGCCACTTTCATCACTGATCGCAGCATCTGAGATTAATATTCAGGCCTTTTAGGAGTTAATCATTAAAAAAAAAAAAAAATTGCACTTACCTTATTCATTTGAGCACAAAGAGGCCGACACAGCCATCTTGCTTGAATATCCAGTGCAAAATCTTGCACGGTGCGTGATGACATCAGGGTGGTGACGTCATACGTCACCGTGCACGAGATATGCGCAGGATATTCAAGCAAGATGCCCACAGTGGTCTCTTCATGCTCAAATAGACTGGAACCCTACTGAGCAAAACTTCTGTCACGTCAAAGGTTTTGTGAAGTGCTGAGTAGTCTTCTAGTATAGGAAGAAATGCAAGAATCTCCACAATTTTCAATTTAGCTTTTATTGTATCACAATTACTGAATGTTAGTGTCAGGAGAACCAGAAGAGACATGTTCCTAATCACATATACTAGCGGTACATCTACAGGAGGCTACGCATACATTGTATAGCAGACACAACTGCCTTCTAGAGGTACTTAAAGGACAATGAGGCACGTTTACTAAAGACTGGCCTCTAATACACATGCTTCTTAATAAATCTGCCATAGCTGGTGCTGTTCACACGCCACAATCTGAAATCTACACTGGCAATGTGGTCATCAAAAGATAATATTGCGTGGCACAGACTGTATCCACTGTGAATTGTACTAAATACATTTCTAGATAATGGACCAATAGATTGAAATGGTGTTTGTGCCAAGTATATCCTGTGTATAGAGGAAGACTAACTGATTGTTGGGGGTACAACTGCTGGGACTGTCACCGATCACGAGAGCTGTAGTCCCGTTCCCCTGTTCTGATGGATCGGCAGGTCGAGCATGTACCCTACCACTTCATTCATTTTCATTGGAACCACTGGAAACTGCTGAGCTCTGTTCTTTGAGCTCTCTGGTACTTCAATAGCATAGGAATGAAATGGCAGGTTGCATGCCCGACCTGCCACTCCATTAGATTTGTGGAACGGAACCACCATTTTCATGATCGGTGGGTGTCCCAACAGGTGGACCCCCACCAACCAGTTAGTTAGCCCCTAACCTGTGGATGAGTGAGCTGATGCACTGCGATCAAAATGTAGACAAATGGTCCTTACACCAGTTTATAAATGATGCCACTGTATACAGTTTATAAATGATGCTGAGAAGCAATGGGACAGTGACATGTGGATGTGAGATCCATGTTCCCTTTTTTTAATGTTTTTATTTGACATGTTACATGTGTAGCCAGAAAACTTCAGCAATAACTGCTGGTTCCCAGGAGCTCCTGGAGCTCGACTTGTGGCGATTAGCTGATCACATAGCCAATTTCAACATAAAAGTGTACGTACAGTAAGTGTTTGCCAGTATACTATTGTTTGAAAATGACCATTTAGTATTGATGAGCTAATGTTCAAGATTTTGATTCTCCATTGATCCACCATGACTGACCATGAAAAATCAACCCTGCTACCTTACATGCTTTCCTTAACAGTATCAATCTTATTCGTACCTTCAAAAGAAACCTAAAAACCAGCCTCTTCAGACAAGTCTACAACCTACAATAACCCTGCTGCATTAGACCACAGTATGACCAGCTTTACCCTCGCCTGCTGTGTCCTTCCTCCATCCCTTGTAGATTGTAAGCCCTCGTGGGCAGGGTCTTCCCTCCTGCTGTACCAGTTTGTAACTCGTCTTGTTCATCACTATCGCAATTGTTTTGCATTATATAAATGATGATGACCCATTTTCATATGTACAGTGCCATGGAATGAATGAATTAATAATAATTGATAATTAGGATATTTTTCATATTTTGAATGCTCCAGAATACTGTCATTCTCATGTATTTGAAAATAAAGAACTAAATCAGCAATGTTTTACTTGTGCAGTATGTTCATACAACACTTTATATTATATTTCTTTAGGCTTTCTATTAAATATATGTGTCAAAAGTAGCGTATGTAGTGATGAGCTAATGTTCAAGATTTTGATTCTCTATTGACCCACCAAAAGGCGAATCACTCTGATTTGCTGTGACTGACCAAGACAGTTCAACACTTCTACTGTACCTCTATTCATATATGCTTATCCTTAAAGAAGCACTCCACAAAAATCATTAGAAAGTTCCATGAAGTAAACTGCAGTGAAAATAATCATCTTACCACTGACTATATTTGTCAGTTATAACCTCCTTTCTGATCCTCAGCTGTGTCATGTGACCAGCACTCTGATCTCTAACTAACACAGGACAATAAATCAGTTATATCTCTCATACCTATGGGACTGACATTGAGGCTTCCATAGGAATACATAGAGAAACTTGCATCCTGTCCACATTAAGATGCTGTGTTATTTCAAGAAGTAGAGTGTTGGTCACATGACATAGCTGAGGATCAGAAGGGAGGTTATAACTCACAAATACAGTTACTACTAAGAATATTACCTTCATTACAGATTACATTATGAACTTTTCTAACAGGTCAGAGAATAAAAAATTTGTGGAAGTGCTTCTTTAACAGTATCAATCACATTCATGCTCAGAAAACTCCACAAATTGATTTCTATAGGAAAAGTTAACTATAAGTGAAAATCTTCTCAAGCCTGCTGCCAGTAAGACCACATAGTCGCCAATGTAACTGTGTACGCCAGCACTGCCACCAGATAGACACGGAAGAGAAGGACATCGAGGACGTATCCAACTTGCAACCATTCCTTGGCTATATCACGATATTCATCTCTTTTCTCTAGATACTGCCGTATAGATGCAATCTCATGGAGGATGCTGTCCACCACAATTGAGCTCTCTTTAATAGGTAGAATGGCTCCTTCTGATCTTTCATAATCTTTAGCATTTTCGGAGTTGTAATGGGTCAGTTTAGCTGTTAGAGAAAAAAACATTTGGTTAAAACAAACCAGTCCCCACACTTTAAAAAAGTAAGTGGCAACTATTATATCGGTGCTGAGACTTCCAAAAATTCTAAACTTTAAAGGGGTTGTCTCATCTTACACATTGGTGGCATATCCTAGCGATATGCCACCAATGTGTGAGATGGGACAACCTGATGGGAACTTCTGGGACCCACACCTATCTCTAGAACTGAGCTTGCAAAGTGAAGGAGTGTGGACTGCTCGGCTGCCGAGTGCTGAAAATAAAATAAAGTTTCTCCTATGGAGACTTCAAGTTGGCGCAGGGAGTCTGATTGGTCCGGCAGTGCTCCTTGGGAAAAAGGGACTGTAAATAAGCTGTTATCCCGGAGGACAAAAGCTGAATATCTAGTACCACCTATTGGATGACTATATTATAAGTCAATGTCTGACTCTTTTATAGACCTTGGAACATGACTTGGAATATCAGTGAATACTGAAAACCAGTATTTTCTATAAAGAAAAGACACCCATCCACAGACAGCTGTTTGGGGGGTTTTGCCCCTCATCAGTGTCGAGCAGTAGAGATGAGCGAAGTTTATGAAAATTCGATTCAGCTGCTTCGCCGAATTTTACAAAAAAATTTGCTTTGTGACGAATAACAGGAAGCTGCGATAGCGCCGCTCCCCATCATTGCACCCCTCAGATGCTGTGTTCATACTTGATTGCGGCATCTGAGAGTAAAAACTGTGTAAAATTAACATAAACATTTTTTAAAATCATGCTTACCACCTCCATTTACTTGCGATGGGCCGGCCGCCGCCATCTTGCTTGAAGATCTGGTGGGAAATCTCGCGCGGCCCAAGTTGTCGCATCAGCCGGCATGGTGACGTCATACTGTATGCCACCAGGCACGGGATTTTGGCCAAGATCTTCAATCAAGATGACGGCGGCCGGCCCATTGCGAGTAGATGGAGGCGGTAAGTATGTTTTTTTTTTCTTTTGACATTATTTCAGGTTAAATCGATTCGCTACCACAAAACACGAGGAAATCCGGCTTCATGGCGAATCGACTTTATCCTTAAATTCGCTCACTTCTACAGGGCAGTATACATAGTATCAATACTGCACCTGAGGCAACACAATAATAGACTATAGAGATGGTCACTGTCTCTGTGTACTTAGCAGAACAAGTGCTTTAGGAATACAAAGGACGCCTAGTAAATGTCAGGCCAGCAATGCACTCCTAAAATTAGGCTTTTGGCTTGATCTACAGACCAACATGAGATATTGCTATAGACTAATTTCCAGATTACAATCATTTATGGATTTAAGTATACCTTACCAGTGCTGCTGTTCTCCATTTGTCTGGACATACTAGAACTGTGGATATGAGATGCAGTAAACTTCTTATTGTCTCGGATACATAGCACAACTGTAATCTTTTCCAAGACCAGTTTCTTTACCCATTCAGGAACATGAGGCTGAAGGTCTTGCTTGTGTACTAGCCGAACGATGAGTATAGTCTCTGTCAGACTGATGACCAACAGTGCCATACAGACCACAAAATATACACCTACAAAACAGCAGAAATATAACAGAGCTAACAGAAGGGCAATGTATCACAATAGATACAGAAATACAGTACATATGGATATCAGGTCCATCAATAGCTGCTTCATGATGACATATAGGAGATTTCTCGCGCTAAGCAAAAAGTAGAAAAATAGCTAAATAGCATGCTGATTTGAGGACAGCACTGCCAATAAGGCTACATGCACACGACCGTTGCCTGCCTCCGCGTCCGATCCTCCTTGAAATTTTGCATCCGTCAAAAAAAACGGACGACGGACCGTTTTTTTGACGGATCCGATTTTTATGGCAGATCCATTGTAAAAATGCCTATCCTTGTCCGCAAACGTGAAAAAAATAGGACATGCACTATTTCTTTGACGGAATGAAAACACGGATCACGGATGCGGAACAAAAACGGTTGACCATCCGCATTTTTTGACGGACCCATTGAAATGAATGGGGAAGCATCCTATCCGTGAAAAAAAACGGAACGGACGCGGAAACAAACAACGGTCGTGTGCATGGGGCCTAATATGCAGAATTTAATATCTCAAGAAGGAACATTTGAATTCCAAAATCAAATTGGACAATACTTGGCCATTCCCCTAGAATAGCTGGTGACCCGACTCAACCAAGTGACTGTGCATGTGAGTTCTGTGGGAAGTGGGAAGAAGCTGCTATCAGGCACCTTTGGCGGCTACTTTTCTCTCCTGAGAACAAAAGGATCAGGAGCTGAAATCCAACATGCCTGATCCTTCATCTGTCAGGAGATAATTGACAGGATAATTGGTTAGTCCCAACAAAATTGACTTTACTCTTAAAGGGGTTGTACACATCTCAGACAATGGTGGCATATCGAGAACAGAGCCCAGAAAGTGAAGGAGGGCGCACTACACATGCGCAGCCCCCCTCCATTCATTTTCTGTGGGGCCGACGAATATAGCCAAGCTGGCTCGGCTATTTCCGTCGGCCCCATAGAAAGGAACGGTACGCTCCCATTCACTTCTATGAGAGCAGAGCTTGGTGGTGGACAGACCCCGGAAAATCTGGGGTATTCCAGCCACAGCTCTGCCCACTCCGTTCTCGATTAAGGTGCGGGTTCCAGCATTGGGACCCGCACCTATCAGACAATGGGGGCATATCCTAGCGATGGATGCCCCCATTGTCTGAGATGGGAATGCCCCTTTAAGTGTATGGCCACCTTATGGAGTGTTTTTGGCTTCTTCTGGATCAACTGTAATTTCAAAAGGTTACCCTTCATGGACATACAGTATGTATCTATTCAACCCAAGTACCATGATAATGGTTGTGTCAGGAGCATGTATTGCTATTCTGCTAAATGCACTTTCATTTGTTTTTGCTTCAGCAGCAGATGTTCTATTTTTTCTTTCTTCTTTCTCTAATGCGCTCTTCTTCATTACATCTGTTTTCCTTTTATTACCTCCTAGACATTGATGTATCTGTTCAGATCATTAATTTTTATTGTGCTTCAACATCTCAATAATATTCAGACATAATTTTACTATTTGATTGTTCTGTACTGATATCGTCTCTAGCTGCAATAAAATCACGAAAGCCTTGGAAACATAATTAGACTCAGGGACACAATGGACCATGGTAGCTCAAGGAGAGAAACCAGGACGTTCAGCAAAGAGTTTTAAGTTTTCTCGCTTCTAAAATGGGTTTATTGTCAAATAGTGAAACAGACTAGATAAATGATTGGTGGTCAAATAGAAAATCATAGGTTACCTATCAGTGGGGTCCCAATGGCTGTAGCTGGCAGTGTGTCAGATACAATGATGAGAAACACCGAGTAGCCTAGAAGGAGAGTGATCTTGAAGGAAACCCTTTCTCCACTATCTGGAGGCAGATAGAAACCAATAATATCCATGACCATGAGGAACATGCTAGGAAGAAGTAGATTTACAGCATAGAAGAGGGGTCTTCTTTTGATAACAACCTGTGAAATGAAGAACATGGGGAAATTCGCTAAATCATTCATCGGGGTTCATTAATCTCTTTGTGCTCCCTGATGTAATAGTATGTCAGCAGGGCACAAGAAGTGTATGGGGCAGGTTCATTAGCTGATTGCGCACCCTACATGACGGGTGCCAACTGTGTATTACAGACAACACCTGGCCGCAATGAGTGGGATCGGAGATGATACTGATCCCTGTCATTTAACCCCTCAGATGTAACGGTTAATAGCAAGTTAGAGAGAGGTGGCTATGACAGCCTGGGTTGTGAAGGCTCTCAGGCCTGTCATAGTGAGCAGCCTGCCAAGCACAAGGCATGGACTGACAGGCAGCCTGGCAAAATCTCATAGTATTATATTGCAGTCTATGGTACAAGCATTCACATCTACAAGTCCCCTAAGGGGACTAAAAATGACTTTTTGATTTTTTTTTTATTAAAAAACACAAAAATATAAAAAATTCAAATCACTACCTTTCCTAATTTACATAGAAAAATAAAGAAATAAAAATAAACATAACAGGTATTGCTGCATCCGAAAGTTTATTTTTCTTCCTTGGTAAATGTCATAATGAAAAAAAAATCACAATTTGCAATTTTTTGGTCACTTTGCCCCTCCGAAAAAAACGGAACAAAAAATGATCAAAAATTTGTAATTGGAACAATAAAAGTATAACTCAGCCTTCAAAAGACACGCTCTAAAACAGCTCTGTAGATGGAAAAATGAAAAAGTTACGGTTGTCAGAATATGGTGATGCAAGGACAATTTTTCAAAGCTTTTTATATTTTTTTAAAGGTAGTAAAACAAATAAAAACGATATAAGTTTTGTATTACTATAAGCATACTGACATGTAGAATAAGTTTGTCGTGTCTTTATTTTTATTTTTTTGGTTCTGCCAGCCAGGCTTTATTTACCCTGCTGCAGCAGGGACATCCCTTTGACAACATGTGACCACTGCAGCCAATCACTGGCATCTTTGATACACTGCTGAGACCAGTGATTGGCTGCAGCAGTCACATGTTATCAACATGATGTCACCGTTGCAGCCGGGTAAACAGAGCCTTTGCCAGGAGAACCAGAGCGACAGTGAGGGACCTGTCAGGTAAGCAATGATCTATTCTTTATTGCAGGTGGATCACACATAATGTTTCCTCCTGAAACTAGACAATGTCTTTAAGTGGCTAGTGAAAAAATATCTTCCTGTCTAAGAGGACCCTAACTTTCCGAGGCCCCCTCTCCAAGGGTCCCATAAGCAGCTGCTTCACCTGTCTCTATGGAGAGTAGAGATAATCAGTTAAGATAATGATGTCCTACTTTATGATGGCACTATTATACCAACTTTTGCAGGGATTTAGGCATGATGTCAATAGTACATAGAATTTAATTTGCTCATGTGTAAATAGGTTTCTGTTAAAGGGATATTTCCGTCAGATATGGGTATTCTTAGAAAAGATTTTTTTCAGTAATGTTATTTTTTTCTGTTTCATTTTGACAGTACTGTGACATTGAAAATTAAATACAAAATCATCTCCTTCTGTGACAGTACAGAGGGATGAAACTACTATACATTGTCAGTTTACTGCTTCTGTGAGGGGAAGATGTTATCTGCAAGGTAATCCTCATCATAGTAGATGTAGAATTGGGATAAAAGTATGACTGTTGTTTACTTCATAGGCCTAGATAAAGATGTCCACAGAAGAGCATTGCACTTATCAGTGTAATGTGTGATGCTCTACCTGAGTCACTGATTGAAATGAATGGTCGGAGAAAGTCAAGCGTGGCTGTTTGCTATGATAAATGTTCAAAGGAGGACATTAAAGAGCCAGGACAGGAGGTAGAATACATGAAGTGACTTCAAAAAAATATATCCAGAAAACCATTCACACAGTATTTACGTGAATTAAAGAAAATTTTTGATGGAATTGTCCATGAAGGGACACCAATTGATGAAGATCACAATACTGTTAGGTACCAGAATCGTGAAAGCAAGCAGAGATGCAAAGGAGGTGTTTTATATGTACTAACTAGACCATTAAGTGTGACAGGACATGGGTCCCTCGTGCTGGTTGCCAATGGAGGTGTCTACAAGTCACTCTGCCTTGATGTTTACACACTGGGATAGGGCAACACATTGAATTTTGCTCAGGGTATTGGAAAGCCTACTAGAAACTCATTAGACACACTGGGGAAGATTTACCAAAACTGGTGTAAAGGCAAACTGGCTTAGTTGCCCAAAGCAACCAATCAGATTCCACCTTTCACCGCTCCTTTGCTATGGGCAACTAAGCCAGCTTTCCTTTACACCAGTTTTGATACATCTCCCACCCAGATATTAAAATAAAAGACTGTAATGGTGATCAAAACTCATACAGAACTCACATGGAACTTCATTTCTGCAAAGCTGTCCTCATTTTCCACAAACATCCGGTATTGGGACAACACATACAGCAGCTCCCACTCGCCTTTGTTCATGAAAACACTCTTGTCTTCCTTCACTTCTTCTGGTGTCCGCCATAAAGACACATTGATGTCCTGAACTAGACAAAATTTGTCAGTGTCATCCATCTGTAATGCAGTTAATCTCACCTGGAGCACATTGTGGACATTTTGAGCTTGTAGACCTCCAGCTGTCATTAAATACACTCTTCAGATGGTACATACATAGCTCTAGATCATGGAATTTGATGGTTAGGTGAACTCAGACTTGTTCCAGTGTCTGTAACCCTAAGTTCACACCTGAGCGTTTTACAGCACGTTCAAACGCGCTGTAAAACGCTCAACACATGAAAACCAATGCTTTCCTATGGCCCTGGTTCTCACTTGAGCGTTTTACAGCACGTTTGAATGCGCTGTAAAACGCCCGACGCATAAAGTACTTGAGCTTTTTTGGGGCGTTTGTCGCGCATTTTGTGATTGACACCACATTAGTCAATCACAAGAACGCGCGTACGAACGCGCGTTTCCTATTTGCAAAAACGCACTGAAATACGCGCAACAAGAACGCGCGTAAAACGCGCGTTTTTAGAACGCTCAGGTCTGAACCCAGGGTAAGGCCTCATGCACACAACCATATCCATTTTGTGGTCTGCAAATCTCCTCCCCCTTCCTGCACAATGACCTTTGCTTATGTCTCAGAGCATGTCTAGAGGAAGTCAGGGAACATCTCCAGACTTTTGTTTCTTATGGTCCATATATATATATGATCTGCTGACAGCAGCTCAGGTACGATGATGACCACCATAATCATGTACAGAAAATTAAATAAATGTAAAATCTGAAAATGATTCGAAAAGAAATAGAAATTAGACATTCCCTATAAAACCCCTTCTACTTAATCTGCTAACTAACTTCGAGAGACCTACTTTTTTTTTTTTTATCTAGTTTATTAGGCTAATGGTTAAATGGCCTATAAATGTGACAAAACTTAAAAGGGTTGTCCTATTACAAGAGCTTATCCCCAATCCACATGATAGGAGACAAATACTGGATTGATGGGGGTCCGACCACTGGGGTTGAACAGAGCTGCAGACGAGCACTACCGCTCCATGTGACTCTGTGGGGCTACCGTAAATATATTGGAGCACTTGTAGTTATCGCCTGCAGTCCCATAGGGTTGAGTGAAATATTTCTAGAGGAGTTTGAAATTAAATGGTGGCATCCACACATGGAGGACATCTGTGTTTTGTGGATCTGCGATTTGCTGACCGCAAAACATTTATGGCCGTGTGCATGAGCCCTAAGGCATATGTATCGTTCAGTGACTAGAATATCCTACTGCCCAAAATGCCATCACTGCATCAGAGAGAGAACCTATTCTGTTTTCGGTCCACAATGTCCAACATTGTAGCATCTGTGTGATGATTTTGTGGCATCACTACCAGTAATGACCCAAAATTGTAGATTCTGTAATATTCAACTCACACAATGAACACTATAAAAAAACAACAGAATTGCTGTTCTTTGTTCATCCTGTCTCCCAAAAATCTGAATGAAAAGCAATCCTTTGTCTGATTACCATTGACTGATTTAAAGCACAGAATCTAAGCAATTCTCTCTCGTATTGTTACCTATAGTTCTATCATATGTATGACCTTTCTGTCAAACATGCAGATTGAGAGCAAATATGAGACATACTTGTATGTAGCCAGCTGGTGAAGGTCAAAGAGCAGTTCTGTAAGTCAAATGGGAAGTTGTAGATATTGAGGCTGCAGGCCGTAACCACTTGAATAGGCTTGTAGTTCTGCACCCGGCCTTCATGGTTGACGTAGACATAGGGAATATCCGGCGACTTTCCAACGTCCACACTGAGTGACATAAAAATATTCATTTTCTTATGCCCCTTTCACAAGAGCGAGTATTCTGCGTGGGTGCAATGCGTTCACATCACGCATTGCACCCACACGGAATCCAGACTCATTAATTTTAATGGTCTGTGTACAGGAGCGGTGGTTTTCACGCATCACTTTTGCGTTGTGTGAAAATCGCAGCATGTTCTATATTCTGAGATTTTCACGCAACGCTAGCCCCATAGAAGTGAATGTGGCTGCGTGAAAATCTAAATTTTTTTACAAAAAAATCCTAAAATCCTGAAAAAAACCTTTCAGTCTGTACAGATTACTTTTCAGCAGTCATGTTATTATCATCAAAGGCAGAATTACAATTACAGACATCACCTATATATGGATAACACCAGATCTACCATTCACAATCGGTGATATAACAGCTGCAGACAGAGGTCACAGAGCATGCCTAGAAAACTCTCCCCTAAAAGTCAATGATGTCCCCTCCTGACCATTGTGTCCATGGCCCATGGTGGCTGCTGTAAAACAGCTCTTTAAATACTGTTAACAACAGCTTAGACAATATGGCAGCCTCCATATTCATGTACAGAAGGTAGAATTAAAAAAAAAACTACAAATTAAGAAAACAGATTAGAAAAAAGGATATATTTCACCACCTAGTTTTAAGTGATAGAAAGAAATATAGATTACTCATTCCCTTTAAGAGTACTTTAAGAGCATACTGTTCCCCCACATGTATCCCAGGCTCACAACAGGCCAGTCACAGAGCTCCACATCATCATGTCATAAACAGAGCTGATTGGTCCATCAGAAGCTGGCTTAGAAAAGCTTGAATGAGTGTGACCTTGTTACTGTTGAGATGAGGAAGCCACCACATTCCCCATTCTCTATGTAGGATAATATGCAGCAGCCGGGTCATAACAGTATAGTCGGACTTCAAGAGTTACATCATCAGCTCATAGAATACTACAACAAATCCCAGTTTGACTTCTCATGACAATCAATTCTCTCGGTGGACGAAAGCCCCGGAGAAAACTGACCGAAGTCCCAGGTGAATAAGGTCCAGCATGTCAAATAACATCCAATTAAAAATTCAGGGCCATATTTATCATCCACATCAAGGACTGGGTCTGGCACAGATTTAAAATCCAAAGGAATCTTTAATTTTATACGTACAGCAAAACACATTGTGGGAAGACAGCACCCAGAACTTCGTTGACGTGTTTCGGACAAATCACATCCTTAGTCCAATGAAAAATGGCAAAGGCAGCATATCCGGATATGCTGCCTTTGCCATTTTTCATTGGACTATATGTATAGGAGTCTCTGGGGATCTAGGACTCCAGCTGGGCTGTTGCATTCTGGGTGACCAGAAGATCCGGTGAGTGCCACTCTTCTACTATATAAATCACATCCTTAGTTGTTCTTTCAGTTATAACTAAGGACATGGGATTTTTCTGAAACGTGTAAATGAAGTTCAGGTTGCTGTCTCCTCACAATGTGTTTTGCTGTGAGTATGAAATAAAGATACCTTTGGATTTTAAATCTGTGCCGGACTCATTCCTTGATGTGGATTAGAAAAGGTCTTGAATCAGACGAGTTCCGTGCAAGATTGCCTATCAGGTGAGCTGGAGCACATTTTTATGTTCTTGCATATTTATCATAGCTTGGCGGCAAAGGCCTTGTCATTAATTAGGCGCAGCATCCAGCAGTCCATGTACCTGAACTGAACTCTACTCCAACCCCCTGGCTAGCGTAGACTTCGATATTCGTTTACTCCAGAAAACTGCCCCCTTTTTGGGAATGTGACGAGGCCGGTGGAAAAACAGTACTTGCACAAAATGGTTTTGTGTAAGTGCAGTTGAAAAAGTTGCAATTGTGCAGTTTGCAACTTTTTCTTGCCAAATAGTTCCAGCGAGGGGGTCTTTGATCCTTCAGTTCTGGGACAGTCTAACAATGTCTTGACTCCTATAGATTATATTTATTGCACTCTATTATGGAATTTGGAAAATCAGCCTTCCAATATATGTGATGATACTGGCAAAGATTTTTATATGCCCAACCTTGATTTTGACCATGTGGCCTCCAGGTCAGAAGCCCTCAATAAATTATAAATTTGAGAAGTTAGTGGAAAACAATCTGGTGAAATTAAGTAACTATACTCTTTGGAAATATAAGCAATGTGACCTGGGCAGAAAAAACTGCATTGAAACGGTTACGTATGTAAGAACAGGAGCGTACAATAAAGGTGGATCTACTGCAATTATGGATGCTACATTATATACAGAAATTGGATGAAATTGTTTTGAGTGATATTACCACCTATCGCAAATTTGCTTCTAATCCCACGGATAACTGTTTCAGCAAATTAAGAACATTGTTGGATGAGGGTCATACTTTATTTTTATTTATTTTTATTTAATGAAAAATATTATCTTTTTGTTGATAGACTTACTACTCCTATTTTCCACTCACTAACTAGGATGCACAAGATCATCTTCGGGAGAACACCTTGGGTTGTAGGTTGATCGTTGCCTACAGCCGTTAGCGATAAACTTTCCTGGGTACATCAGAGGGAAGAAGGGATACAAATGAGCTCTTAGCAAGCTCTGCCTCTGATGCAACCAGATGTCAGGTAGCTATCCTATAAGACAATGTTCAACCCTTTTACTAGACCTTGAGTCATGACTCGAATAATAAATAAGCCAGCGACTCATCTACAGACAGCTGATTCAGGGTGATTGCTCCTCATCAGTGTAGAGCAGAGAGTACTGGCTTAACTGGTTGAGGGGTCTAAGTCAGGATTCGTGGGGTTAATCAGCGTGAGGGCCTGCTGCTGAGCTGACCATCTAAAACATTAGGGTTGAGGGTCTGCTTCTGAGCTGACCATCTAAAACATTAGGGGTGAGGGTCTGCTGCTAAGCTGACTCTCTAAAACATTAGAGTTAAGTGTCGGCTGCTGAGCTGACTCTCTAAAACATTAGGGGCGAGTTACTGCTGCTGAGCTGACCATCTAAAACATTAGGGGCGAGTGCCTGCTGCTGATCGGACCATCTAAAGCATTAGGGGTGAGGGTCTGCTGCTGAGCTGACCATCTACAACATTAGGGGCGAGGGTCTGCTGTTGAGCTGACTCTAAAACAATAGGGGCCAGTCCCTTTTGCTGAACTGGCCATCAAAAAAATTATGGTTGAGTGTTTGCTGCTGAACTGACCATCAAAAAATTATGGTTGAGGGCCTGCTGCAGAGCTGACCATGGAAAAAATTATGGTGGAGGGTCTGCTGGTGAGCTGACCATCTAAAAAATTATGGTGGAGGGTCTGCTGGTGAGCTGACTCTCTAAAACATTAGGGGTGAGGGCCTGCTGCTGATCTGACCATGGAAAAAATTATGGTCAAGGGCCTGCTGCTGAGCTGACCATCGAAAAAATTATGGTTGAGGGCCTGCTGCAGAGCTGACCCTCTAAAACATTAGGAGCAAGGGCAGCCTAATAAGCATGTTGATATGATGGAGGAGGAGGACAAGTAAAGGTAGATTAAACCATATACCCTTTTTTGTGGTGGAAGGGGTGCATGGGAATTCAGTGCATTCAATACACCATAAAAGCCACATTTAGAGTGCCTTCATGTTCATCAGCTTTCCTCTGGTGGAGACGAGAAGTCAGGGGCAATCCAGGCCTTGTTCATTTTTATAAGAGTCAATCGGTCAGCATTTTCAGTTGACAGGCGGATGCGCTTATCAGTTACTATGCCCCCAGCAGCACTAAATACCTGTTCTGACAAAACGCTGGCGGCAGGGCAGGCCAGCACCTCCAAGGCGTAGAGCACCAGTTCGTGCCACGTGTCCAGCTTGGACACCCAATAGTTGTAAGGCACAGAGGGATCATTGAATACGCAGACACGGTCTGCTACGTACTCCTTCACCATGTTCCAAAATATTTCCCTCCTTGTGACAGTAGGCCGCGCATCAGGGTGAGGGTTTTGGCGGGGTGTCATGAAACTGTCCCAGGCCTTGGAGAGTGTTGCCCTGCCTCTGTTGGAGCTGCTGTGTGTTTCCTTCATCTCACCTCCTCGGTTGCCCAAGGAACTGCGTACTTTGCCGCCAGCGTTGTCAGCTGGAAATTTTTCGGAGCAACATTTCTGGTATTGCACCATTTTGCTAGTCCTCTCGACCACAATAATCGGTGTTGGCCAAAATGCGTATAATGCTTGGATCACGGGAAAGGCAGCATAACGTAAAATCACCCTTTTGTGCTAGTGTCCCAACAAACAAGACTTTGCTGTCCTCATCAGGAGGATGACTCTCAATCTCCTCATCCTCCTCCTCCTCTTCTGCCCTTCCATGCTGAACAAATGTAATAAACCTGCTATGGTTACTACCCTCTTTAGCGGAGGCAATCGTCTCCTGCTCCTCCTCATCATCCAATTCGCGCCGAGAAGATGAAATGAGGGTGGTCTGGCTATTACCCTGTGTACTGTCTTCCCCCATTTCTACCTCTTCCAAATGCAAAGCGCCCGCCTTCATTGTGAGCAGCGAATGTTTCAGTAGACACAGAAGTGGGATGGTTACGCTGATAATAGCGGCATAGCTGCTCACCATCTGTGTTGATTCCTCAAAGTTGCCTAAAACCTCACAGAGGTCAGACATCCATGCCCACTCGTTGCTTGTGAAGAGCGGAAGCTGACTGGAAAGGCGACGACCATGTTGCAGCTGGCATTCCACTACTGCCCTCTGCTGCTCACAAAGCCTGGCCAACATGTGGAACGTGTAGTTTCAGCGCGTGCTCACTTTGCACAACAGTCGGTAAGCTGGCAATTGCAAGCGCTGATGCAGCATTGCCAGATAGGCAGCATCTGTAGATGACTTTCGGAAATGGGCACACACGCAGCGCACCTTCACCAGTAGCTCAGGCAAATTGGGGTAGGTTTTGAGAACCGCTGAACCACTAAGTTTAACACGTGGGCTAGGCATGGTATGTGTGTGAGCTTGCCGGGCTCCATAGCCGCCACCAAGTTATGACCATTATCAGACAAAACCATGCCCGGTTGTAGGTTGACTGGCAAGAGCCACAGCTCAGTCTGGTCCCTTATACCCTGCCACAGCTCTGCGGCAGTGTGCTGTTTTTCACCTAAGCAAATAAGTTTCAGCATGGCCTGTTGCCGCTTCCCCACTGCAGTGCTACACTGCTTCCAGCTACTGACTGATGGCTGACTGGTGCTGCAAGATGAGAATTCAGAGGAATGGAGGAGGTGGAGGAGGAGAAGGGGAGTTGCAGCCACTAATGTAGGTGGTGACAGAAATCCTGATGGAAGTAGGGCCCGCAATCCTTGGCGTCGGTAGCACCTGTGCCATTCCAGGGGTATGAATTACTCCCAGCCTCCACAACGTTCACCCAGTGTGCCGTCAGGGAAATTTAGCATCCCTGGCCACAAGCACTTGTCCATTTGTCGGTCATTAAGTGGACCTTCCCAATAACTGTGTTGGTCAGGGCACGGCTGATGTTACAGGACACAATTTCTGGTGTAAGGCGGGGACAGCACACCGGACGAAATAGTGGCAACTGGGGACTGAATAACGAGGGTCAGCCGCCGCTATCAGGCTGTGGAAAGCCTCAGTGTCCACAAGCCTAAATGGCAACATTTCCAGGGCCAGCAATTTGGAAAGGTGCGCATTTAGTGATATGGCCTGTGCGTGGCTGGGTATTTGAGCTTTCGTTCTAAGGCCTGGGGTATGGACATCTGTACATTGCGCTGGGACACAGAAGTGGATGTGCTAGCTGATGGTGCTTGCGAAAGTTCAGGTACAGGGCAGGAGGCATCTGGGCCTGCATCTTGGACAGGGGATTGGCAAGCACATAACACAGGGGAAGAGGAAGCAGTGGTGTGACACGCAGACACTGATTGTGGACCCAAGCGTTCGGCCCACCTATTAGGATGCTTTGATGCCATGTGGCGGATCATGCTGGTGGTATTGAGGTCACTAGCGTTCACGCCCCTGCTCCTTTTGGTACGGCACAGGTTGCAAATGACAATTCTTTTATTGTCCGCACTTTTATCAAAAAAATCCAGACTGCGGAACACCTACACCTTGGCAAGGGAGATTTCCGTAAGGGGGTGCTCCGGGGAACAGTTGCAGGCCTGTTTGGTGTGACCCGCCTTCTCCCTTTTGCCACCCCACTGCCTCTTCCAGCCTGTTGCGGAGCTGAGGATCCCTCCCTCTCTGCACAGCTGTCCTCGCTCGGCTTGCCACCTTCCCAGGTTGGGTCAGTGATTTCATCATCCACCACCTCCTCTTCCACTTTCTCATTCTGGTCATCCTTCTGACTTTTTGACCTAACAACAACCTCACTTATTGACAACTGTGTCTCATCCTCATCATCAACCTCTTGAGACACTAGTTGCGTTTGACTTATTGGCAACTGTCTCTCATCATCATCATCTACCTCGTGAAACACTAATTGCCGTTCCCCACCGTCATCTTCTTCTGACTGTGGATGCTCAAGAGTTTGGGAATCAAGGCACAAGATCTCCTCATGTCCCTCTTCAAGCGGGCTTGGCGAGAGGCCGAAATTAAGGAATGGCGATGAAAAGAGCTCCGCGGAATATGCAAGCGTGGGATCACTGGCTTGCAAAGACTCTCCATGGTGGAAGGAAGGAGGATCAGGGTGAGGATTCTGTTGACCAGACTCTTGGCTACTGAGACTGGACTTTGTGGAAGACGGGGTGGTGCTTAACCGACTGGAAGCATTATCTGCTGCAATCCAACCGACCACCTGCTCGCACTGGTCTGACTTCGAGAGTGGTGTCCTGCGCCACCCTGCAAACTGGGACATGAAGCTAGGTATCGTGGATGAGTGTGTTTCTTGTGCTCTGCCAGCAGGCACAGTTTTACCGTGCCCAGTGCCACGACCTCTGAGTGCTCCATTAGCAGCACGTCAACTTCCCATCCCTTATTGCTCACCTTTATCATATAAAATGGTATATATGCTTGCAAGTATCTCACACGTACAGTAGGGCAGTTTTTTTAAGTATGCGCAAATAAATTAGAGTCAATGTCACAGATATTTGGGATGCGGAAACGTTATACATGAGAAGTACCACAGGTAATGGCACTGCTGTCACCAGTGGCTAAGAAAAAATTGCAGTCAATGTCACTGATATTTGGGATGCAGAAACGTTATACAGGAGATGTAGCGCAGGTAATGTCACTGTCTGCAGCGTCTATAGAAAAAGTACACTGGATGACAGATATTTTTAGAGTGTGCACACGTTAAACAGGAGGTGTAGTGCAGGTAATGTAACTGTCCGCAGCAGAAACCGTCTATGGAAAAAGTACACTGGATGTCACAGATATTTTTAGGATGCGCACGCGTTAAACAGGAGGTGTAGCGCAGATAATGTCGCTGTACGCAGCGTCTACAGAAGAAGTACACTGGATGTCACAGATATTTTTAGGATGCGCACACGTTAAACAGGAGGTGTAGCGGAGATAATGTCGCTGTCCGCAGTGTCTACGGAAAAAGTACACTGGATGTCATAGATATTTTTAGGATGCGCACACGTTAAACAGGAGATGTAGTGCAGATAATGTAGCTATCCACAGCATCTACGGAAAAAGTACACTGGATGTCACAAATATTTTTAGGCTGTGCACACGTTACACAGGAGATGTAGCGCAGATAATATCGCTGTCTGCAGTGGCCAAACAATTGCACGCTATTTAGCACAGGTTGCGCTAAAAATATATATATTGCTGCCAGAGACAACAATAGTCCTTAAAAGGACTTTTGGGTCTCTATAATTGCACGCAACTTAGCGCAGGTTGCGCTGAAAATATATATTGCTGTCAGACACAACAATAGCCCTTAAAATGACTTTTGGGTCTCTAACACCAACCCTGCCTAACAAAAAAATAAAATTCAATTCCTTACACTATCTGTCCCTTCTACAGCACAGCTTTCCCTGACTAAGACTGAGCCGAGCCAAGTGTTATCGGGTGCTTTATAGCACCCGTTGACGCGTTCCGGTCAGCCAATCACTGTAATGCCAGTAACCAACATGGCTACGGCATTACAGTGAGTGGCAGTACTTACCTGCACGTTTATTGGCTGCGTAGCATAGCATACACTCAGGTTTTATGCACTATGGCTAAAATATAAGATCATTAAAACCCACATTGTGTTTTTATGTGTCTGGTAACTAAGTGCATCAGAAACAGTTCACTTAAGTGAAGCAGCTAGATGTATAATTTTTGATCAGCAGCCAATATGAGTCATATGTAGTTACACCCCTTTCCTCAGATGACCCTAGCAGCACTCTGAGAACAGCTCCTATCTATGGATAGGGTGAGTATTGTTTGATACCACTGGATTAATAAGAGTTTACAAGTCCCAGGTAAAAACTGAGAAGTACTTCAGCATCCCTATGGAGCTTCATGTCCAATCAGAGGTTAGAAAATGTCATATCATCCCTACGGGAATCTCAGATCCTATCCACTCAATAAAGCATGTAAATGACAGCTGTTCCTCCATCCCCCATGGGCACATCGAATGAGTTTCTTTCTTTAGAATCTCCTTTTGCCAGTCACTGCCTCTGATAGGGAGCCGTCCTCCATCATTGACCTGGGATCTGAGGCAGTTACTGTCTCCATTGTGAAGTTTTTGCATAAGTTTGGCCATTGGTTTTATCCCTTTTATTTTCTATGTGGTCCTTAATTGTGTGCCTGAATTGGCAGGTAATTTTTCTGATATAGCTTTTTTTGGGCGGTCACAGTTAATTAGATATAACACTCCTGTAGTTATACATCTACAGTTGGCACGTTTCATATAGTGGTCTCATGTACTAGCACTCATAAATGTATTTCCAAACTTGATGCACATGATTCACATCTGGATGTACCGTTACGCTGATTACTAGGAGATGAAGGGTAAGTTTTTACAACTATATCCTGTATATTTTTACCCATTCTGTATGTCACTGAGAGAACTTTTGGCAGTCCATCCGTGGTGTCTGGATCATTCTTTATCATTTTTCATTATATGTTTAGCATTGCTGATTAGCTCTTGATTTTTTTCATTATCCATCCCTATTAGTCTAGTGATGTAATCTCTTTGTGTTTAATTAATCCTAATTTTGGATGATTTTTTGGAGATCTTCTCTTTTGCAATCCTGCTGGTAGGCTTCTTCTAATATTTCTGCAGGAAACCCCCATGGCCTGGAATCTAGTCCTCAGATCTTTTGCCCTCTGAATTCACCCTACCTCAAACAGCAGATATTCATCCCAAGCTTTAATGCTTTTTAGATGCAGAAGTGAATTTCAAGTGAGGTTCAATTTTGAACTTCAAGTTAAGTTCAATTTTATTTGTGAACTGTAAACCCAGATAATTTTGTTTCCGAGCTATTACAAACTGCTCTGGGTTGGAGGTCTGAACTAGGTCCAGTCACCAGCTATTTATGAAGACCGTTCTTGATGTTGCTCACAAAAAACCACCTGATCCTCCCATTAGGCCAGGTATAGATTTGCAAAAAGGATTCCCCATAGAGGTACCACTGGCAGGTCTTGAAGAATGAAGAAGTTATGTTCCAGGACAAATGTCAAAGTGAAGTTGTGTGCATCAAATGTCCTGCCCTTACTGGACAAAATGAACTTTAATTCCTTATGTGCCTTAGCGTGTGGGATTAGTGAATACAAGTCTCAATATCCAGACTAGCCAGATACTTTTTAGGTTAGACCACCTCTGGTCATTTGAGCATATCTACAGTCTCCTTTAATTTAGCACATAAAAACCCAACTGAGAGGGGAATAAAGAGGTTCATTTGCTAAGCTGAAATACACCTATATTAGGCGTATTTAAGGCGCAGATGGCAATGCAATGGTTAGTTGTGCCACCATCTGCAACTTCACTCTATTCACACCAGGTCTAAAAAAAGTGGGTGTGGAGTGGCAGGGGAAGGGCGGGCCGGCCTGTCTCATTCATCATTTTTTACATCTATTTTAGATGTAGAAAGTGGTCTAACTGTAAGACAGCAAGGAAGCTGGCTTACATATAGAAGTGGCGGAGGATCCGCTGAAGTTACATACAGTAGAGGCCGGTGCCTCTTCATAACTTCGCTGATCCACAACCAGTGCAGGGCTTTATTAAGACGGGCATCTAAAATGCTGGTCTTAATAAATGCCCTTCAAAGCGTCCAAGAAAACCTTATCACACTCTTACAACACAAAATGTCTACTAGCATAGTGCACTAGATATCAGATTGGAGCTAAATGCCCTGAGGTTGTAATATTGACATACCCAATGGTATACATCAATATCAGATAGGAGCCCCAATGGTAAAGTCTTGATATCAGATAGGAGCCCTGATGGTGGAGTCTCGATATCAGATAGGAGCCCTGATGGTGGAGTCTCGATATCAGATAGAAGCCTCGACTGTGGAGTCTCGATATCAGATAGGAGCCCTGATGGTGGAGTCTCGATATCAGATAGGAGCCCCGATGGTGGAGCCTCAATATCAGATAGAAGCCTCGACTGTGGAGTCTCGATATCAGATAGGAGCCCTGATGGTGGAGTCTCCATATCAGATAGGAGCCCCGATGGTGGAGTATCGATATCAGATAAGAACCTCGATGGTGGAGTCTCGATATCAGATAGGAGCCCCGATGGTGGAGTCTCAATATTAGATAGGAGCCCACGATGGTGGAGTCTCGATATCAGATAGGAGCCTCCATTGTGGAGTCTTGATATCAGATAGGAGCCCCGATGGTGGATTCTCCAAATCCGATAGGAGCCCCGATGGAAGAGTCTCGATATCAGATAAGAGCCTCGATGGTGGAGTCTCGATATCAGATAGGAGCCTTGATTGTGGAGTCTCGATATCAGATAGTAGCCCCGATGGTGGAGTCTCCATATCAGATAAAAGCCTCAATGGTGAAGTCTTGATCTTAGATGGGAGCCTGGATGTTGTAACACCTACACTTTATTTGAACTGTCCAGACCTGGTAGCATTACCATCAATCTGTCATCACCTAACAGCATGTTGTTCTATTCAGTATACTCTAATATTATGCTCTGATGATGTAACACTCGACGTTCAACCAAACTGTTATGACCCAGTTGCTGCATATTGTTCTACATACTGACTCAGCACTGAGCCTTCATCCTAGGGAATGCAGCGGCATCCTGATCTCAATGGTAACAAGGTCACATACCTTCTAGCCATTCCGAGCCAATGTCTATCCTAGAGTGCCCTGTTTTGCATTTTCCGGACAACACATTTAAATTAGCACATACATGTAAAAACTGCTTTATAGGCTTACATAAATTGTCTGTGATCAGGAAAAAAAAGAAAAAATTCCACAATAAAATAATTTCCATCTTTCAGGATTGTATAGCATTAAGATGCAGCAGCGCCCATAACCTGTGTACAGGTGCAGCACCGTTTCAGAAATAATGCAGACAAATATCTTATTCTTTTTTTGTAGAGACTATAGTATATTTTCTAAAACAAAGATGTCAGGAAAAGTGACAGGTACTCTTTAAAGTGCAGATTTTCCACCTATAAAACTGTCTGACATGCTGCACGTGCACTTGGTAGCTAAATGCATCTGTGTTGGTTCCATGTTCATATGTGCCCACATTGCTGAGAAAAATGATGTTTTAATATAGGCAAATGAGTTTCTGGGAGCAGTGGGCTCAGCTCCCTCTGGAATGGCAACGCCCTGGTTGCCCCTAGAGACTCATTTCCAAATATTAAATTATCATTTTTCTTGGCAATGCAGCCACATATGAACATGGGACCAACACAGATGCCTTCAGCTGCCAAGAGCACATGCAACAGGTCAGCCAGTTTTATAGGTACAAATCTGCTGACAGATGCCCTTTAAGTAATTCTACAACCTGAAAGAAAAAAAACTGTAGAATTAACATTCTTAGGGTTACCTACAATTCATTGATCAGAATGTCGGGGACCCAGATCTTCTCAGTAGGGATGGAAATCTGAGACACATTTTCATACTTTTTTGGATCCCAAGTAAGAAATTCATCAACCCAAAACTGTTTAAAATACAAAGAAAAACCCTTCAGTCAATAGTCTAAAACGGTATGCTAAAATATTGTATAGGAGGCCTCTCACAATGAAGTACTGGATAATGAAGGGTGCACTATCTACTGGGTCACCCAATTTCAGTAAATAAAGACAATAGACAATAGCGGATATATAATAGGCACTCCTCCTTCTGTTTTGTATGTCTAGCCCAGTTGTATCTAGTTCAAATATTTATCTGTACAACAAAATATATACATATTATCTAAAAAAAAAACATGATTAGATTTAAATAAATATAAAAATAACTATAAGGTATATAACATGATTCAATTAAAACATTACATAGTATTCGGGGCTCCAAATCTATATTGCAATATTTGATGTTTAGCCACTGCAGTAATGATGCTCATACGGTATG
Organism: Bufotes viridis; assembly: GCA_033119425.1. Classification (NCBI taxonomy): domain Eukaryota; kingdom Metazoa; phylum Chordata; class Amphibia; order Anura; family Bufonidae; genus Bufotes; species Bufotes viridis. Next base: position 545,114,649 of record CM065590.1, on the reverse strand, counting down.
TGGACCATCAAATACTGCAATCTAGCATAAAGAGATAAAGATGTTTCCTTAATGTTGGAAAGTATTAAAAAAGTCATTTTTCCAAGATAAAGAATTGATAATAATTAAAGTGCAACATACGCCTGATTAGCAGTTCATAAAGGTACATCCACGGCAGTCACTGTGCTTCCTATAGTATCCTGAAAAATGCAGGACATTTTCTATTGATAGTCACTAGTCTGTAGATAGTGTAAGGGCTCATGGCCACGAACGTAAGGGCTCCAGATCGTGGGGCAGTCGCATGCTGATCGCGGACCCATTCACTTGAATGGGGTCCGCGATCCGCATTCAACTGTCTGCACCGCCAAAAAGTAGTGCATGCACTACTTTTTTGCGGTGCGTAGGCATGGCCAGAAACACCACGGAAGGTGCAAGTATCAAGTTGAATCTATATATACAACGGATCCATTTTACCCACGGAGAACTTCGCTCCATCTCACAGCCCTGTATAGCCCCGTACAGCTCCGTGTTAGAAGCTGTTCATCTGGAGCCAAGTAAGTGGATGAGGGAGAGCACATGGCAAGACGCTAAGGTTAGTTGCTCACTGGACATAACGTGCGCTACATAATCTGTATTATTCTACCTACAGACCAGCGACTATAAGTGATTATCAATAGAAAATGTACTGCATTTTTCAGGATACTATAGGAAGCACAGTGACTGCCGTGGATGTACCTTTATGAACTGCTAATCAGGCATATGTTGCACTTTAATTATCATCAATTCTATATCTTGGAAAACTGACTTTTTTTAATACTTACCAACATTAAGGAAACATCTTTATCTCTTTATGCTAGATTGCAGTATTTGATTGTCCACATACCATATGAGCATCATTACTGCAGTGGCTAAACATCAAATATTGCAATATAGATTAGGGGCCCCGAATACTATGTAATGTTTTAATTGAATCATGTTATATACCTTATAGTTATTTTAATATTTATTTTAATCTAATCATGTTTTTTTTTTTTAATAATACTAGCAGGGGTATATTTCATCTAATTTATTTAGTGTTTGTGTGTGTTGTTAAAAGATATTGACAGTATCCCCCATAACAGTGACCTCTACAGCACCCCGCCCCTTTAACAGTGAACTCCACAGTCCCCCACCCCTTAACAATGACCCCCCCCAACACTGCCCAGCCACTTTAAAAGAGGGACCTCCACAGCAGCTCATCCCCTTAACTTTGACCTTCACAGCAGCCCGCCCCTTTAACAGTGAGTTTCACAGCACCCTACTCTCTAGACAGTGACCTCCTCAGGGGCCCGCGCCCTTAACAGTGACCTTCACAGTACCCTGCTGCCGTAACAGTGACCTCCACAGCAGTTGCCCCTTTGATAGTGGCCCCTGCCCCCTTAACAGTGACCTCCATAGTGTCCGCCCCTTTAACAGTGACCTCCACAGCACCCTGCCCCTTTAATACTAGGGCTACACGACGACATGTGTCGTGCGACATTTTGTTTCAACAATTTTTATAATGATAGGCTATGGTGTCGCACTGCGACATATGACATGCTGCAGCTGCGAAATGACAGTTGCAAAAAATCCCTCCAAGATGGATTTTTCTGCAACTGTCACATCGCAGTCGCAGCATGTCGCAGTGCACCACCATAGACTATCATTATAAAAATTGTCATGTGACATTGGTGCGAAGAAAAATGGCTGGGTTGTTATGGAAACCTGGAGTAAAACTGTTTGTGTAAGGACCTGCGAGCTTCTATTGGCTGATAAGGGACATGTGACCGTGTGTATGGCAGTTGGGATATGAAGAGAAAGACTTGCAAGCTTGAATTGGCTATACTGCAGGTAATTTTTTGGGAATATCTCAGGAACGGTACGTCCTGGAGAGCTGTGACCCCACAAGATTTATTTCCAGGTGGCAAGGGATGTGTATACCAAGTTTCGTTGAAATCGTTGGTTGCGTTTTTGAGTGATCGCGGAACATACATACTCACACATATATACGTCCTTCTTTATATATATAGAGTATATATTTTGTTGTACAAATAAATATTTGAACTAGATACAACTGGGCTAGACATACAAATCAGAAGGAGGGGTGCCTATTATATATCCGCTATTATAATAGTATAAAAAGAACTGGAAAAAACGACCAAATAAACAAAAACAGAAATGTAAGTAATAGTATATATATTTAACTAAAAATGTAAAGCTTTTAGCATTGTAGCTGAACATGCAAACATAACTGATCATTCCATCATTCCTCGTTACCTGTCTGTACCATATGTACGTTGTCAGGACTTGGTTCTTCTCATCCTACGTAGATAAATAATGGTTGAAATGAATTAATGATCAAACCTCGAAATAAAGAAGGTATTTCAAAGTAGTCACAGTTAGCAGATTATTTTATATAGCATATTATAGAGCAGAATGAATAACAAAATAAGTAGAAACCATTTGGGACTCTTATACAAGTATATATGTCATTGACTTCTAGATTTCCTCATCTCTTCTCATTTGCTCCATCTTCAGTTACATTTTGTGCCATCTTGAAAACAGCACAGGGGACAGAAATACCTTTCCGCCACCTACCGTGAATATTTCAATGATATGATGTCAAAAATGTGTGCTTATACAATGAAAGACATACAGTGGCCAATAGTTAATAAATAATAAAAGTTGCTTAGCCCGATGTGCCTCAAAATGATATATTTCACATGGCACCATCAACTGTCCAAATACAACACAAGCCTAGAAATGAAATGTTCAACATGGTGTGATTGTTCACGTGGTTTTCCATGTAGTAAATATGACTGGTAGATGCCAACAGTCTATCATTGGTTGTAACAATGTCATCAAATCTGACATGACCAAATTGAATTGCTTGGTTACTCTGTTAAAGGGAACCTGTCACCTCCATAATGCCCTCTCAACCACCCACAGTAACTTAAAGCTTAAGTCTCCTATGCTGTCTTTTGTTATCGGATCTGATAAAATTTACAGGAAACTTTATTCCCCCCACTCTGTGTAAGCAAATGAGCACCTTGACGCTTGAAGTCAAGCTTGCCCTTCTTGCCTCCTTCACAATTGTGATGTCTTCTCACTTTTGGTGCCTGAGGCTGTACTGTACCTTCAGAGGCTTATTGCACAGGTGATGACTCCCAGACGTGCTTGCTCCAGGGTGTCCGCTAGAGATGAGCGAATTTATGAAAAGTTTGATTTGGCTGATTCGCCGAATTTTACCAAAAAATTTGCTTCATGACGAATTACTTTGTCACGAAGCGCATTTTTTTTAAAGTAGCGGGTGCAATGACAGAGAGCAGCACTAGCGCCACACGCCATCATTGTACCTCTCAGATGCTGTGTTCATACATGATCGAGGCATCTGAGTGTAAAAATAGTGTGACATTAACATAAAAAATTTTTTAATCGAACTTACCTGCTCCATTTGATCGCGAGGGGCCGTCACAACACACGGGATTCCAGCTGAGATCTTCAATCAAGATGGCGGCTGGCGGCCCGTCGCGAGTAAATGGAGGAGGTAAGTATGAATTCTTTTGTTTTTACACTATTTCAGGTAAAATTATTCACTAACACAAAGCACAAGGAAATTCGGCTTCGAGGCAAATCGAATTTATCCTGAAATTCAGATCGAATTCCACTTCGTGGGATTCGATTCACTCATCTCTGGTGTCTGCCCTTGCACAATGAGTCTCTGAAGCTCAGTACACTACAGCTGGGTACATTGCACAGGCACTTAAAATTACAGAGGATGTTGCAAGGACAAGATATATCTGGCGTATCGTGCCTGAAGATAAAAAAAAACTGTCCATTAAGAGTAAAGGAGACAGAAAAAGGGCATGGCAAGCATAACTGTGTGTGAAGGTCACTGCCCCCTTGACTTCAACCTGATCATTTACATACAGTACACTGAGTGTGTGTGTGTGGGGGGGGGGGGGCTAACATTTATTTGCTATGAATATGGCCATCAGATCCAATCAGATCCGTTTTGGAGACAAGTTGACTTGAACTTGAGGGACTTTGGGCACTTCGGGGGCATTATGGAGGTGACTGGTTCCCTTTCTTGGCAGCATCTGACTGTCCTTAAGCCTATGGAAAAGACTTTGCATTGAATCTGTTTCTTGTTTTCATCTGCTTCCTAAATGCAAAATTAGGCAACTTTATAGTCTTCCTCAAAAATGTCCTACCAATTTGCTTTCACAGAGTGTTTGTAAGGGTACTGTCACACTAGCGTTAGAAGAGTCTGGCAGGCAGTTCGGATATCTTTTTTTTCCGGATGCAAATCCGTTAGACTTTTGCATTAAAATACCGGATCCGTCTTTCCGGTACCATCCGGTATTTTTTTTTTAAAAGCTGCGCATGCGCATGAAAGAACTGCGCATGCGCAGACCGGAAAACCGGTCAATGGAAATTAATGCTGGATCCGGCAAGTGCAGTAGTGTTCTGGGATTTTGGCCTGCAGTATTTTGTCTGGTCAAATACCGTACAAGGGACAGAACGGAAGACATCCTGATGCATACTGAACGGATTGCCTTCAATTCAGAATGCATTGGGACAAAACTGATGCATTTTTTTTCCAGTATTGAAACCCTTTACCGGATTTCAATACCGGAAAAGAATAATGCTAGTGTGAAAGTACCCTAAGTCATGCACCTAACTGTTGCTGCTGCTGAATCTGACACAAATCCATCAGAGTTCTGCTTCTGTTTCTGAGGCTCTCCCTGGTCTCCGGAGGAGATTGTACATGGCAGATCGGAGTGTGAAGTGGGAGGAAAGCAACACAGGAGGACAGCTTACACAAGCTGTAGACAGAGAGGAAAGCACATACAAGGCGATTTGCAGGGGGACACTCACGTTGGCTGTATACAAATCAGAGCACCAATGGAAAATGCTGCAGAGGAAGAGGAAATCACACACTCCTCAACATCAATTAAAAAATCTCTCAAGAACTGTGAAAGGAGAAATTAGTCCAGAAACAAATCTGTGCTGTTTCAGGAGAGCCAGTGACAACATCAGCATTCTGGACACACAGTGCACAGACAATGTATTGCTGGGAGGAGCACATCCACATGAGAAAAGTCTAATACTACTAAGTTGCAAACTAAATATTGGGGGAAATGAAATGAGGAGATGAATGAAAGAATGAACATTGCAGACTGAAACTTAGTTCAAGTTCCATGTTCACTTAAGCTAACCACTAGAGATGGCCCGAACTATTCGCCGGCGAACAGTTCCCGGCGAACATAGTTTGTTCGCGTCCGCCACGGCGCAATATTTGCCTACCATATTTGCCTATACCAAATATAAATATGCAACCAAATGTGGCAAAATACACAAAAAAATAAACTAAAAAATGAAAAAATTATAAAAACGCAGATGCGTTTTTGATGCGTTTTTTATCAAAAACGCCCAAATGGCCCCTGGGAGGTTCAGATATCTTGCTTTGGAGGCAGCAGAACGTTGGTGTAGTCATAGTCAACCGTCATATACAATCAAATAGAGGCATCAAATGGATTTGCAAAGCGATTAATAATTGTAAGTATTATTCGCATTGCGTTTACAACTTAGAGCTGAGTTCCTAATGGTTGTATTGCTAGAATATAACGTATATTCTAGCAATACAACCATTAGGAACTCAGCTCTAAGTTAAATTCGCAATGCGATTAAAGCAGGTTATATTAATCGCATTGAGAATTCAACTTAGATCTGGGTTTCCTAATGGTTGTATTGCTAGAATATAATGAAGATTGAGAATATAGTGCTATATTCGCAATCTTCGTTATATTCTAGCAATACAACCATTAGGAACAGATCTAAGTTGTAATCCCAATGCGATTAATACAGGTTATATTAATCACATTGCGAATTCAACTTAGAGCTGGGTTCCTAATGGTTGTATTGCTAGAATTTCTAGCTCTAAGTTGAATTCGCAATGTGATTAATATAACCTGTATTAATCGCATTGCGATTACAACTACCACACTCTGCGTCAACTAGGTATTTTTCCATGGGAGTTTTGCCATGGATCCCCCTCCGGCATGCCACAGTCCAGGTGTTAGTCCCCTTGAAACAACTTTTGCATCACTATTGTGGCCAGAAGGAGTCCCTTTGGTTTTTAAAATTCGCCTGTCTATTGAAGTCTATGGCGGTTCGCACTGTTTGCATGTTCGCGAACATTTGAGGAAGTTCGCGTTCGCCGTTCGCAAACAGAAAATTTTATGTTCGCGACATCACTACTAACCACTAACATACAGTATGTAGAATCATCTTTCTATAATAATGGTATCCATAAACTTTGAATTAAAACTCGTCAAACAGGCGACTATTTTGATTAGCTTTTTTTACATCCATGCGCCATTACCCACTATTACTATAAGCTAGCTTTGAACTCTTTAAAGAGGCTGTATGAGAAAAAAGTCTATTTTTTCTTAGACACAGAATCACTCAATAGGTGCCGCAGTACCAGACACAGCCCCTGGACAACTGTTACACTGTTTGTGGAAAAACTCAATCAGAACCAAACCAGGTTGAAATAAATTAAGTATTGTGTGAGCTTTTTTTATTATATCATATTTCAAAATGGAAAAAAAATATATCACAGAATGCCTTTGCACTAGTATGATATCCCAGACATTACATGTTATATAAAAATATCTACCATTCATCACTAATATAAATATAGATAAAGATATAGATATGTTACAACACTTACCACGCCTAATATAGCATATACCATGACGTCTATAAACACAGTGGTGGTCTGCCTCCAGTTGTGCACGGGTCTCACACCCTTCTTGTATCCCTCCATTAGGTCGTCATAAAGACGCAGAAGGGCTGGCTTGGAGGAATTATCCATCCTGTGTGCTGCAAGATAGAAAAGTCCTAACTTTACTAGATGTGAACATGGTGCTTTCAGTGCTGAACCTACCACAATTTCCCTAAGGGAATAAAAGGCAAAGGCCTAGAAAGTATGTATAAAAAAAATATAAATTTTATTGAAACATACAATTATTACCATTAAAATTACATGATATATGGGACAAAAACATCAGACAGTGGAATAATGTCCATAAACTGCTGTACTGAGTAAGGGCTCTTTCACACTTGCGTTTTTGTTTTCTGGCATAGAGTTCCGTCGTCAGGGCTCTATGCCGGAAAAATCCTGATCAGGATTATCCCAATGCATTCTGAATGGAGAGAAATCCGTTCAGGATGCATCAGGATGTCTTCAGTTCAGGACCGGAAAGTTTTTTGGCCGGAGAAAATACCGCAGCATGCTGCGCTTTTTGCTCCGGCCAAAAATCCTGAACACTTGCCGCAAGGCCGGATCCGGAGAACGCAAGTGTGGAAGAGGCCTTAAAGACCCCCACATCACATTACTCCCCCAAAAGGTTGATAAAGCATGTCAGATGAATGGTGAGCAAAAGCCACATCAGGTCAGTATAATAAATTCCACAGGGCCAATACACTTCGGCATACCATAATACCTCAGTGGGGGGAGAAACCCCCTCACTCCCTAATCACTGTAGGACTAATGGGAGAAAGACCCAAACAGATGTCTCCATAGTATAGCATGGTGCGTTCAGTGTGTTGTTCTTATCTAACAGAATGAAGCATGTATGTGTTCCACTCTTTCAAAGATACCTGCAAATTAGGTAGGACTTCATGAAGAGTTTGGTCACACAACAGTCATGGTAAAGTCCACATTCAACAAAAAAATTCCGACATGGTCAGACTCAAGTCTTCAAAAAATGTCCCATATCATGAAACAATTAGGTTATATGAAAGTCGTGGTAACCTGTGATTTTACCATGACCACGGAGCCCAAGCCTTACATTTATGGAATCATCTGTGAAGCTCATTATATTTCGTTGCCAAAATACAACACAATGAAACCTCTCCAAAGGATCTCTTTTGAGTAGGCCTCCTCTTTGTGTCTTTATATCCTATGTACACTGGCTTCTTTTTTGAGAGGTCCTCAGAAGACCATTTTTTATGACAACTAGCATCTTCAGAATTGTATAATGACCCTCGGTATTCAGTTTATACAGACGCGATCAGTGGGTTTTGAAGCCCACTGGAGGTATGTAAAACAGATCAGAATGAATGTTAACTAACATTTGTTCGTATCTTTCGTATCAACTTTCTGGATGCAAAAATGTCATCAATTTTCATCTGTTTCCATCAATTTTTGACCTGTTATGGTTAATTATTTTCTACTGACTTCTGGTAATAGTCTTTGTAACAATCTTTTATATCCATCCTGTGTCTTCATCCTTATCATAGATTTCAAACAAAAAAGGGGAGGAAAAGTGACTTTCATAGAAATAAAAAATATACTATATGGCACTATCACCGTGAGACCACCAAAACGGACCACACCTGATGCAGAATTGATGTAAACTGATGACAGCAAGGAAGCAAATGGCAATTATCATAGGAAAACACCAATTCTTTAGATTGATAAAGACCCATATATTCATTGAAAATAAAAAGACACACAAAAAATGATTCAATATGGATGAAATATTGTGATACCAAAATGATCACCCAATCTTCCATATTCTAGTTCAATGGGACCTTGCTTATATGCAAAGAAGCTCATATGCATAGGTGCAGTTCACAATGATATTATCATTGAGTTGTAGCTCTATATGTACTGTAGATACATTAATGACATTACACACACACTTTTGAATAGTTCAGCGACAAACCTGACACTGCTACATCTTTAAATATGTATAAACATTACATGATACCTAAACAGCTACTTCACCTATATAGACCAACTGCATAAAATGGAGAACTACTGAAGGTAAGAACTCACCTGCACTGAACATGAGGAGAGCAGGGACCAGCACACTGTGGTGGATCCAGCATCTTTTTGGCACCATTTTGTCCAATAGCTTCAAATATAACATATGATGTAATTAAGCACCACGATATGTAGGGTCTACTCTTCACCCTTCTGGAGAGCGTTTGAAGAGCTATATCTCAGATTGTCCTTGCTCCTTTGTCATTAGTCCTTCAGCTCTGGCGTAGAATCTTGCGTTTTTGTTATTGCCCATATGCACTTGGATTGGCGCTGCTCTGTAGGCCCAATGGAGGCTTTTGTGTTATATAGTTCTTGATTCCTATAATTCGTTTGTTCTACATGTATTTCTAGGTTTCCATCTAGGTTCCTTCGTCAGCTTCAGTCTAAGTTTTTCATAGTTATATCCTAGACCACAAGTCTTTCTTGTCTTTAATCATGAAGAATTCCTTCTTCGCTATCTTCTTTCCTTGGTAAATCTATTGCTTGCCTGGATGTCCTTCCATCTCTTCTGCATCTTATTTTACTTGATGTTCAGTAACTTTCCTGGAGATGCTTTCCTGCTGTCAGCATCTGGCAGCTTGTCACTCCTCTGCGTGATGTCACCCTGTAATCTAAGGAGCCAGGCTGAACCTATTGCCCCCTGCTCCCTTGCCCATTAGTACTGTCATGTCCACTTAATGCTAATCAGGCAGAGGGATGGTTTTGCACAGAGCAATTAGTTACCTGAGATCCGATTAACCCTTCTTCTGTCGCATCTACCTTGCAGAAATGCTCATATGCGATTGCTTGGAGTGTCAGCCTTGAATCCAATAAGGCTGAGGTCAATAGTATAGGCAAGGTTTCGAGACGTTGCTTTTTATGCAGGGGACTTATGAAGGATGCACACCACAAGTCTGGGCTGGCTCCAACTTTTCTGTGGTTTCTTTCAAATTGGGATATCTGAAAGATGTACAGTATATGCTATTTTCAATGTGTAAAATCAAAAATCACAGCAAAGGAGTTTCTTTTGGTTAGTAAATATTCTTCATACGTTACTGCGTATGTACCGATGCACTGCCTGGCGGCCATAGCGCCCCCCACTCCAACATTTCTCCTTTGTCTCTTCACCTCCAGCAGCACCGTGCCTGACGAAGGCCAAATACGGCCGAAAACATTCGCACATTTATGCCGCAGTAACGTATGAATAAAATTTACTAACCAGAAGAAACTCCTTTGCTGTGATTTTTGATTTCACTAAATTCGGGGCTGGGAACCCTATCTACAGCACAAAGAGGCAGGTAGCCACAAAGCCTGGTAAATACAAATGCTATTTTCAAGGCATGGTAAAGGGTGGCATGTAGGATAGCCTTATCATTACCAGGCTTATCAGTTTCATCGACATTTCTACATCTTTGCTACCCTCATCCAGCAGGTTTGCAGCTATCAGGGGGTATCAGGACATATGCCCGAGGTGTTAGATGACGGGGGATTAAAACAAGCTATTCTGCCTGAACGTGATAGATTCAGAACTAGTGCAGCCGCTGAAAGTGTGCTTCAGGTGGAGTAAAGACTAGCTAAAGTTAGAAGGTGTGTACACCGCAAGAACCAACACCTTTGCAAATAGTCAATTAAAGGTTTGTTACTATTTTGGGTCTACAGCTCTTAGGCAGACTTAAAGGGATTATCCAATGAATACTATAAAAAAATGAAAATGAGACATCATATAGAACATGACAGTCTCTTGCAAAGCCAACCCTGTACCTCACATGGATCCAGCTATCTGCCCATTCAGTTCTGCAATTGTTCTGCTAGATTTATTTTAGGAAGACAGCTTAGGGGGCATGCCCTTTCTCAGGGGGAGTCCTGCACAGCTAGTGGGAATTGGACGACGGACAGAGAAATTAATAGCAGGTGGCGCTGCACAGATAGATTTCGGTGAATAACTCAATAATTCATGGGTCAACCCCTTTAAGGCTGTATCACAACCTCCACTGGATGAATGGCGCTCGTTTGCATCAGCCTATTACACAGGCTGATGCAAAGTGTATGGTGGAGGATCAACTTCTACTGCAATCGTGCCTCCCCCATTTATTAGTGGCAGCACATCCCTGATTACACAGGGCAGTGTACTGCGGATAATACTGCACCTCTCATTCTGATGAAAATTGAAAACCAGCTGACAAATAAACGTTACTGACCTCAAAAAACAAAGGGAGATTTATTATTACTTTCTTAACGCCTTCAACCAGCATAATGTACCGATACATCATGGTGGTGGCTGGGGTGAGCCCGCTGCATATGTGGCGGGAGACAGCTGTATAATATAGCAGACACCCAGCCGCAATGACGGGGAACGGCTATTGTTCTAAACTCTGTCATATAACTCCTCAGATGCTGCGATCTACAGTGAATGCGGAATCTGTGAGGCAAGGCAGAGGGATGCGGCTCCCTCTGCTTTCCAATCGGAGCCCCAGCAGTGAAAACGCAAGGCTCCGATCAGAAGAGAACTATTCAAAAAGCCCAGACTGCACTGAAAATAAAAGTGACACTTCGTGCTCTGACATTACAAGTGCTGGGACCCCATATAAATATGGTGAAGGTTCCAGGAAAGGGGCCACAGGCATGTTTTTTAAATTTTTATTATAGGATAACTTCACTTTGGTAACATTGTTACAACATACTTTAAAGAAGCAGTAGGGTGGGGGGAATGCGTGGCTGTGATAGGTGGGGATGGGCTGTAGAAGTAGAGGCCAAATTGTCTAAGTAAAGTCTGCAGTCCTTGATAGAAGCCATCATTGTGGTCTGGGCCAGATGAACTTGAAAGTGAAAGACTCCAATCAGAGAATATGTCACCGGTGAATTATCTGTGAATTATGTAATTTGCCTGGGACTGCATCTAATCAGTGCTGTATTTGCTTATATAGTCTGCAGCATAATAATATTCACCTGTGACCAGTGGCGGATTAACATAGGGGCGTTCGGGTCGGCAGCCCCAGGCCCGGCATCACTGGGGGGCCCAATGCCGACCCGAGCGCCCACATACTGCGGCGGGGCACGGGAGCGTATAGTTCCCTGCCCCGCCGCCTATCACCGCCATAGGCTTCAAGCCTAGTAGGCCTGAGGCCTATGTGGTGGTATAAGCCCGGCGTGCGTGATGACATCATCGCACGGCGCGCGTGATGACGTCATTGTGCGCCTGTATAGTGGCGCGCGCACGCTCTGATGTACGCGCGCCTGCCACACCATTCAGCATACAGGTAAGTATTAGCTCTTTATTTTTTTTGTGTGTGTGCTAACTTGGGGGAGAGGGGAAATTAAGGGACAGTGGGGCATTTTTCCATGGGGGCAAATTAGTTAATGGATGGCAGTTGTGGGGGCAAAATAATGGATGGCAGTTGTGGGGGCAAATTAATGAATGGCAGTTGTGGGGGCAAATTAATGAATGGTAGTTGTGGGGGCAAATTAATGGATGGCAGTTGTGGGGGCAAATTAATGAATGGCAGTTGTGGGGGCAAATTAATGGATGGCAGTTGTGGGGGCAAATTAATGAATGGCAGTTGTGGGGGCAAATTAATGGATGGCAGTGTGGGGGAAAATTAATGAATGGCAGTTGTGGGGGCAAATTAATGAATGGCAGTTGTGGGGGCAAATTAATTAATGGATGGCAGTGTGGGGGCAAATTAATGGATGACCGTGTGGGGGCAAATTAATGGATGACCGTGTGGGGGCAAATGGATGACCGTGTGGGGGCAAATTAATGGATGACCGTGTGGGGGCAAATTAATGGATGACCGTGTGGGGGCAAATTAATGGATGACCGTGTGGGGGCAAATTAATGGATGACAGTGTGGGGGCAAATTAATTAATAGATGACAGTGTGGGGGCAAATTAATTAATAGATGGCAGTCTGGGGAAATTACTATATGGGGCAGTGTGGGGAAATTACTATATGGGGCAGTGTGGGGAAATTACTATATGGGGCAGTGTGGGGAAATTACTGTATGGGGGCAGTGTGGGAAATTACTATATGGGGGCAGTGTGGGGAAATTACTGTATGGGGGCAATGTGAAGGGAAAATACTATATGGGGGTAGTGTGGGGTATTGGGGGACACTATACAGGGATTATTACCTGGAGCACAATATAGGATGTTAGTATTACTGGGGGCACTCTAGGGGACATTATAACTGCTGTAGACACTATAGGGATCTTTGGGGTCATTTATCAAACTGTTGTAGTAGACCTGGCTTAGTTGTCCATAGCAACAGATTCCACCTTTCATTTTTGACAGCTCCTCTGGAAAATGAAAGGTGGAATCTGATTGGTTGCTATGGGCAACTAAGCCAGTTCTAATTACACCAGTTTGATAAATGACCCCAATTATGAGAAATCTAACGTGTCTGTGTAACAAACTCTGTAGGGACGAGATGCGGCAGGAGGAATTAGTCATGGCGGTCTGGGTCAAACGGAGGAGAAGAGGAAAGAGAAGAGCTACATGACAGGAGAAGTCCCTGGATGTAAGAGGTATGTGGTGCTGTATCCTCACTGCTGTGACCTGCGTCTCATCTTCTCCTCCAAGTCTTTATCATAATCATATGTATTTTAAATTTGGCACCTCAAATTTAAATTTTTCACCTGCAGTCCTATGTAACAGCCCAGATAACAGTGATAACTTTCTGTGTGCAGATAATGTACATGTTCCCTGCAGTCCTAGGTAACACCCCACATAACACAATAATTCACTGTGTTATGTGGGGTGTTACATAGGACTGCAGGAAACATCTATGACATCTGTACTCAGAGAGTTATGAGATGGTGGGGGTCTGACTCCTGGCAGCCCCGCCAATCAGCTGTTAGAGGAGACCGCGATGTTCCAGTGAGCGCCGCAGCCTCTTTGCTCCTTACCAAGCACGGCGCTGTCCATGTGATAGCACTGTGCTTGGTATTGCAGCTCAGCCCCAATCACTCAGATAGGACAGAGCTGCAGATAGGCCATGTGAACGATGAATGTGATGTCATATGGCCTAGGAAGAGACTGTGACGCTTACAAAGCACCGCAGCCTCTTTATACAGAAAAAAAACTGAAACCTAAAATGGAGTGGGGGGGGGGGCCCAAGTTGGGTAGACAGCCCCGGGCCTATCATGCACTTAATCCGCCCCTGCCTGTGACTACTCACTATATGGCAGAATTATTAGTTATTTTGTATTGTGAAAGGACATGAAAACTGTCCATTTTGAATTACACCCTAGGTAATTTGTGAAGAACATTGAAAAGATTGCCCTTAGCAGAAAGTGATGGACACTGAGGTTGTATTCTGAAGGAACTTTGGAGTCCAATACTGTGGAAAGAATGCATTAAATGATGCTAATATTTCTGCCGTATGTAAGTCTATATCCTAGCATGAAACATCCTGGCAGACGTGTCTTATTTACCACACTCTAAGAGCTACGCTAGCATATAGAACACATTTTATTATCTAAACTCAATCAGAAACAAACAATTCAGGAAGCGAGTCTCTATCCCCAGATCACTTTAAGACTGAATCTAATTATACTACAATTACCGCTACTAATGGTGCTGACACCAGTGCTACAGATAAAGTCCGGAGACACGTGGTGGGCCGGCCACCTAATCAATTGATGTCTCTTTCTCCATTGGATGGGCGGGTGCTGCCTGGCTCCATGTATTCCTCTAATTTACCAATATCTTATAATTAGAGATGAGTGAATTATTGGAAAATTCGAATCAGCTGCTTCGCCGAATTTTACAAAAAAATTCCTTTGTGACAAATTATTTCCTCAAGAAGTGCACTTCTTTGTAAGTAGTGGGTGCAATGACACCCCTCAAATACAGCGTTCATATATGATCGCGGCATCTGATACAAATAACACAGTGTAAAAAAAATGTTCAAAAGTTATTCATACCTGATCCATTCGCTAGCAGTGGGGCGCCGCAGACATCTTGCTTTAAGATCTGGTGTGAAATCTCTCGTGGCTCGAGATGACGTCATTACGCTGGCCAGTGTGGTGATGTCATACGTCAGCGCGCACAGGCTTTCAGCGTAAAGCTGTAAAACGCTCAACACATGCAAACCAATGCTTCCCTATGGGACTGGTTCACATTTTCGCGTTTTACAGCGCGTTCGAACGCGCTGTAAAACGCCCTATACATAAACAACTACTTGTGCTTTTTTTGGGGCGTTTGTCGTGCGTATTGTGATTGACACCACAGTAGTCAATCACAAGAACGCGCGTACGACAGCAGCGTTTCCAATTTGCAAAAACGCGCTGTAATACGGGCGACAAAAACGCGCATAAAACGCTCGTTCCAAGAACGCTCAGGTCTGAACCCAGGGTTAGCAAGATGGAGGCAGTCAGCCCGTCGCAAGCAAATGGATCAGGTAAGTATGATTTTATTTTATTTTTTTACACAGTTTCAGGTTAAATAGATTTGCTACCACGAAGCACAAGGAAATTCGGTTTTGTGGCAAATTTATTTTATACTGAAATTCTGATTGAAGTCCACTTCATGGACTTCGATACTCTCATCACTAGTTATAGTATTTTAGTGTAGGCTGACCTTTTACACATACCTGGGCATGTAATAGACCAATTATAATGCAATGAATTAGTCTTTTTATTGTTACCAAATGTTTTGCTTTAAGTAAAATGCATCAGAATTATGGTGGATTTTGTGTGAAAGCATCTAGAAAAGGGCCTTTACCAAAAAGACGGCATCCACCATTTGGATTAAAATACGTCTCTAAGGTATGCCATCCATGAGTATGTCTAGCTGCCTTATTTTCCATGTAATATGCACCACATTGATAAATTTGGCACAGTTTAAACAATTTTCACACTTTATTATGCTTTTATAATGCCAACATATTCTGCAGTACCAGTCACCTCAGTTCCTGCCCAAACAGGCTTACAATTGCATTGTAACATAGTTTGAAAGGCTGAAAAAAGACATCCGTCCATCCAGTTCAGCCTGTTATCCTGCAAGTTGATGTAAAAGAAGGCAAAAATCCCGGTGAGGTAGAAGCCAATTCCCCTCATTTTAGGGAAATATTCCTTCCTAACTCCAATCGGGTAATCAGAAAAGTTCCCTGGATCAACGACACTGTTCCAGAACTCTACTAAAAACTATGCACCCTCAAACGGCTGTTCCAGGACTGCATACATTTCAAAAGATGTGCACATACTTACTAATGGGGATTACACCAGAAAAGAGAAAACAAAGTAAAGTCACTGAATCTAAAACCACTTAATCTTAAATCACAAACTTAAGACACGCACTTCAGATCAAACACTTGCAGGCTTGCAAACTCACATTTTCAGTCTGCTTATATAGCTGGTATTCCCAGGCAACTCTGGATTCAAAGGGGATAAGTGAATCACTCAAAATTCTATTTGGGTTTGATTCACTTATCACTTATTTTTAAAAATTTGTATTCATTTTATCTCTCTCTTTGTCATTTTCTTTTTCTCCACAAAATTTGGTCTGAATCAAATCACCAAAGAATCCGATCCACCTTGAAATTTTACAAAATTCAGGTCAAATCTGATTTAGAATCAGTTCTACTCACAAACTAATAGCTTTTTTTTTTTGCACACACTGGAGTCAATTTACCATTAACATTAGATCATTGGGTGTTAGTTTTTTTTATTTGCTGCAGTGCTCCTCATGCAAGCATTGCGACCTTTTCGTGGTTTACATAGTTCTGTTCTGCACGTTATACTTTTTGTTGTGGCTGTGCTCGGATCGCAACTTTGCCCCATTCACTTGACCAAGGATTCAGATCCACCTCGAAGTTTTACAGAATAGGGATAGGCCATCAATTTTTAAAACCTAGATAATCTCTTTTAGGCTATGTTCACATCTTCAGCAGGTAAGTCCTGTAGTCTGTTCCGGAAGAACATATGAGCAGTGTTACCGTACTTGGCATAGCCAGACACCACTGCACACCAGATGCATGCAGCCCTATTTGTCCGGCAGAAAGCCGACATTTATGTCAGAAACAAGATCTGTAGTGTAGTAGGGCATTTGGGGTTCACAAACAAAGTTTTATATCTAGGACACACACATAGGCTTGTAATGTTCCCTAAAGGTAATTTCATCTAGACATAGCAGCTCGTAAATAGAAATGGGAATGCATCAACTATACTTGTACTTGTGATATATGAAACTACCATATCACTAGAGTTAAGCGAACCCGAACTGTGTAGTTCGGGTTCGTACCGAATTTTGGGGTGTTCGGGACATGGACCTGAACCCGAACATTTTCAAAAAAGTACGGGTTCGGGTCCGTTGTTCGGCAATTTCTTCCTGCTTTCTGAAGGGCTGCACAGCAGCCAATCAGCAAGCGTTTTACTTCTTGCCCTAAGAGTCATCACAGCCATACCTAATGGCAAGTCTGTGATTAGCTGAGTGCAGCATATGACCCAGCCTCTTTATAAGCTGGAGTCATGTTGGTGCTGCGATCAGGGACAGAATAGGGCAGAAATCAGAAGAACCTGTGCTCCTTTAATCCACAAGATACAGCAAATAGAGAGGGAGGGAGCTTCAGCAATCCAACATTTCTGTACCCAACCACTGCAAGGGAAATCTTTTTTTGTAATCCATCTGTTACTGAGGTGGTGCTTGGCGGCCATATTAGCCACTGCAGCGTACTGCATGTGTGCCAGCCAGGGACATCAGCCTAGTCCTAGTTCGTAGCTCAGTGAAGGAAAAAAACAATTTTTTTTCTGGCTGCTCAAGTCCCCTATATTGCCTTTTGTATGTTTAAGGGGTGACATAGTCCATTTGTCTAGCCTGGGATCTGTGGTGCACTAAACCGTATATTCCATTTCAGCTATGGTCATACCGATCCACCAAGCCTATTTTACACCGCCAAAATATATATTTGACATTTCTGCGATGAAATAGAAAATCTGTGTAATTTTGGGGGGAAAAACGTATTCGTATTTTGGGGGTATTTGGGGAAAAAACTTTATTCAAGATCCACCAAACAGTCTGAAATATCCATTCCAACCACCAATTTTACATTGCTACTGTGAAATACAGCATAAGTGTATGTTTTTTGACAAAAAAGTGGTAATCCTGATCCACAGAGAATTTCGAAATACACTTCTCACATTACAGCTGAGAAATAGTGCATTATTCTTTTTTGTGGGGAAAAAAGCAATATACTTGCTTCACAAAGCAGTTGTACATACATGGTATAAATATCTAATTTAAATTTGTCGTTTAAATAATTATTTCTAATATATAGCAGTTCAATACTGCATTTGTGAATTTTGGTGACCAAATCCATGTTCTGGGTCCCCAAATCTGGTGTCCATGCATAGTATAAATATTTACTTTTAATGTACAGCAGTTAAAAACTGCATTTTGGGGTTTTATTGAAAAAAGCCGTGTTTTAGGCCGAAAAAACTGTTGTGCATCCGTCGTTTAAATAATTATTTCCAATGTATAGCAGTTCAATACTGCATTTGTGAATTTCGGTGACCAAATCTGTGTTCTGGTTCCCAAATCTGGTTTCCATACATAGTATAAATATCTACTGTTAATGTACAGCAGTTAAAAACTGCATTTTGGGGTTTTATTGAAAAAAGACATGTGCATCCAGCGTATAAATAATTAATTTCAATTTACAGCAGTGAAACACTAATTTTCTGTATTTTATTACAAAAATGCTTGCTCTTGTTCCACAAACAACTTGTGCATACAGCGTACCAAATTTTTTTTTACATTTCCGCATAGAAATTGAGAATCAGTGTATTTTGGGCACAAAAAACATTATTCTGGGTCCACAGAGCATTTTTATGACACGGGCACTGCCTTAGCGAACGTAATTGTCGACTAGTGGCAGGTAAATTGACACCGGAAAGAGACCAATCTTTCAGCAAATGAACACAAATAATGAGGAGAATATCAGATATGGAGGACACAGACTTAACACCACCTACAGAGGACAGCTTATCGTTACCTCTGGGCAGCCTGGCACACATGAGCGACTACATGCTGTAGTGCCTGGCACACATGAGCGACTACACAGCAGAGTTGCCCTGCACTTCTTTATTGAATCCTCTTTTTTTAATTGTACCATTATTTTGGGGGCAACCCCAAGTTGAATGAACCTCTCCTCTGTCTGGGTGCCAAGGGCCTACATTTCAGCTAATCAACTGCTCCTTTGGTGCGTGACATTAACCTCTTTTTGCAGTCAAATGACCTCTCCTCTGTCTGGGTGTCAGGGGCCTAAAATTATGATAATCGCCTGCTGCTTTGGCGGGTGACATCAAGCCAAATTTTCTGCTATAAGACCTTTCTCCTCTGTCTGGCTGCTGGGGCCTAAATAACTGAAAGTGGCCTTTTCCATTGCTGGGTGACATGAAGCCTGATTTTTCTGCTATGGGACCTCTCTCCTCTGTCTGGGTGCCAGGGGCCTACATTTCAGATAATCACCTGTTGCTTTGGTGGGTGACATTATCCTCTTTATACTGTCAAATGACCTCCACATTGTATGGTTGTCAGGGGCCTATATTTTGTTTAATCGCTTGCTGCTGTGTTTAAACATTAAACGCTTTATACTGTCAAATGACCACCCCATTGTCTGGTTGTCAGGGGCCTATATTTCGTTTAATCGCTTGCTGCATTGGTGGGAGACATTAAACCCTTTATACTGTCAAATGACCTATACATTGTCTGGTTGTCAGGGGCCTATATTTTGTTTCATCGCCTGCTGTATTGGTGGGAGAAATTAACCTCTTTTTACTGTCAAATAAACGCCCCATTGTCTAGTTGTCAGGGGCCTATATTTCGTTTAACCGCTTGCTGCATTGGTGGGAGACATTAAACTCTTTATACTGTCAAGTTACCTCTACATTGTCTGGTTGTCAGGGGCCTATATTTTGTTTAATCGCTTGCTGCATTAGTGGGAGACATTAAACTCTTTATACTTTCAAATGACCTCCCCATTGTCTGGTTGTCAGGGGCCTATATTTTTTTTCATCGCCTGCTGTATTGGTGGGAGACATTAACCTCTTTTTACTGTCAAATGACCTCTCCTTTGTCAGTGTGTCAGGGGCCTACATAAATGATAATGGCCTGTTCCATTGCAAGTTGACCCGAGGCCTGTGTTGCTGTTACGGGACCGCTCTCCTCTTTGCGGTTGCCATGGTCCTGAATTAGTGAATGAGGCCTGTGGCACTACTGGGTGAAATCAATACTGTTTTGGCATGATTGTAACTCTCCTCTTTGTTGGTGCCTTGGGTCTGAATCTGTGAATGAGGCCTGTGGCATTGCTGGGTTAAATGAATACTGTCTTGGCGTGATTTTAAGGCAGACATGATTCCTTTTTGGCTGTGATGACAACTTCAACTCCCATGTATGGTTGCCATTGGCCTGAGTCTGTGAGTGAGGCCTGTGACACTGCTGGCAGACATGAATCCTTCTTGGCTGTGATGTGAACTTCAACTCCCATGTATGGTTGCCATGGCCCTGAGTCTGTGAATGAGGCCTGTGGCACTGCAGGCAAACATGAATCCTTTTTCGCTGTGATGAGAACTTCAACTCCTATAGCATTCCCACCTGACGCCACCCCAACCTCCTATTCCACCTCCTCCTCCAAGGTGCCAATTGATATTGGTTAATTTTTATTTATTTTATTTTAAGTCATTTTCCTATCCACATTTGTTTGCAGGGGATTTACCTACATTTTGATGCCTTTTGCAGCCCTCTATCACTTTCCAGGGTTATTTTACAGCCTTTTTAGTGCCCAAAAGTTCGGGTCCCCATTGACTTCAATGGGGTTCGGGTTCGGGGTCAAGTTCGGGTTGAGTTCGGATCCCGAACCCGAACATTTTTGTGAAGTTCGGCCGAACTTCTCGAACCCGAACATCCAGGTGTCCGCTAAACTCTACCTATCACCCATCTCAAATAAAACCTTCCATCAAGCTAGGCAGGCAAATATTTGGTATGCAAAGCTAGCCAAAATCTTCCCCGTCCGGTTTCGTCATGTAGAAGGTAATTTACTTTGTGTGTAAGTCCTGTCTTTTTCTCAGTACATGGTCCCTCCTTGACTATGATGCTCTTTCCTAATGCTGTTACCACTTTTTCACAGTTGTCAGACCCCCATAAATCAGACCTTAGGGGCATTGGCAAGCGATAGGATTGTTCTCACCCATAGTATTTGGCCATTTTTGCTGAATTTTAGGTGGCAGTTTTTGTGGTTTTTAAGCATTTTTTTCTGCTGCCAGACATTTTTTTCCCCTGTATAATTCAACCAATGACCGCTGGCAATGATGGCTCTCAAATAATTAATATAACATTAATTTTCTATTCTGAATACACTTCATATACAAACAAAATATATACAAATACAATTCATATAAAAAAGACCATAAAAACGTTGGACCTTGAACTCAATCCATATGCTGCGGTATGTGAGATTAAGTATCTCTCTATATTTTATGTTCATACATGGTGTGCTAATGATACCGTTCGAGGTTAGTATTGAGAGTTCGGTCTCGGTATAATTCCATGGTACGTTTGTCTGTTAGTTCTGGTATGAGGCTTACTTATTATGTAGTTCAGTAAAATATATTGCACTCTCGCGCTTTTTTTCGGTACCTTGGTGTGCTCGCCTTATCACACAGTCTGCTACTTCCAATATAGAAGTTGGTACATACGTCGCTTTGTCCGTATATGCTGCTTGATCCCCCTCTATTGCTCCGGGATCACTGAGACTTGCAGTCCGTCCCCACGCTTGTTCTGGCACTTTGATTAGCGCATGCGTGTTATAGGCCTCGGGACGCCAGATTCTGCTGCTTTATCTAATTCACAGAGTATATATCATTCTTTTGGCACACAATGAAAATCTGTCTTTCAAATACCAGAGCTTACTTCTTGTGCGTTTTTACCAGATGCGTTTTGAAACTTAAACAGTTTCTTCCTCAGTTTCTTCCTCCTTTACCACTGAGAAAAAAACTGTTTAAGTTTCAAAACACACAAGAAGTAAGCTGCGGTATTTGAAAGACAGATTTTTCCCGTACATATCTGTATAGGAATTAAAAATGGCAGAAAAAAAATGTGCAAAAATATATTTAAAGTATAAGAAAATATAAGAAAAAATTTATAAAAGTAAAAATCATTCTGCCTTAGTATGAACATTTTAATTTTTTTAATTTTTATAATTTTTTAAATTTTTTGCATATTTTTCCTTAAATAAAGATTATATATATATATATATATATATATATATATATAATATTTATTAAAAAATTATTAACAAGGAGTCCTATGTGTCAGATAAAAAATAGTTTCAAAATGATTTTGTTAGCCCCCCAAAAAAATAAAAATAAAACAGGTAGGAATGCTAAATAACCATTTTAAGTCTGGTCATTATTGGGATAAAGGGGTCATCAATATCGAACAGTGGGGGCACACCCCCACCGATCAGCTGTTTTCTGCAGCCTTCAGAGCTGGGCCTAGCCCTTTGAATTTAGGCAGATGCACAGCTCCACTCACTGTGGTCAGGCTGCGTTACTGCAGCTCAGCTCACTTTTAACTGAAGCCTGAAAAAAAAACTTTAAGGGAGCCAAGTGACAACGGTTTATATTCAGGGAGAACAATTATGATACTTTATTTTTCTGTAGGTCAGTCACATCAGAACATGGTTTTAGTGACAGCAGATCTTGTGAATAACCTGATTAACACAGTGAGAAATATATTCCGTGGTAATCTGACAACTGCATCTTCATGTCGTAATGTTTCCGCCTCTTGTCGCAGTCATCTCCATCTTCTATAAGACAAGAACCCTGGATCCTAAATGCCCAGACATTATTAAAATAGATTTTCTCTGTTTGTGTCTGGTGCATAATGAACTTGGGCTAAAGTATCAAATTCCTCCTGAATTAGATTGCCATAATGAGATTTTATTCCACTACTGTAACGCGCCGATCTATAATTGCATTTCTGGGAAGTAGACTATATGAACAAACGCTATCATCTGAATAAAGCGATACAGTGGATGTCAGACACCCCCTGATCAATACAATTAATAAGGAAGTAATACTAAGGGGCTTAATTAAACAGAAAACAAACCAGATTTACAGACGTGTAGTATATCCGCCACTAGATGGCGCCTGGGCTGCAATTAGCAGGGCACCATCAACCACCAGATGGCATTGTTCTGTTGCTGCAGATAACATTGATGTATCTGCTACCAGGAAAGGCTATGCTATCTCCTGATCTGTCTTGAAGGGCCCATCATGGTATGACGGAAAAAATAGAGCTCCACAGATATGAAAAGAGCCTTAGCCATGTAACTCACTGACACTTCTGGCCGCAGAACATGTCTGATCATCAGAATTATGCACATTCAGAATTTGTCTATTCTTATTGTTATTATCAACTAGTACTGACAACTAAGCACACGAGGTTCCTCTCTAATTCATTTAACTCTTATAGCGCTGAGCCACTCAGTACGCAGGTCTAATGTCAGATTTTCTCTGGGGTTTCAGCAATTATGAGCACATCAGGAGCTCAGGAGCTCACTGTATATTGCTTTACTATTTAATAGATTGTTCTATTTGCAGTAAGCTCATAGGCGCCCCCTAGTGGAGGTTGCAAACTGTCTTAATTCAATTTTTTATATTTTACAACCATTATAACCGATTCAGAGACAGAGAAGTGGACTGGCATGGTTAATAAACTGTGCCAGAAAGATTTCAAGCACATCACTGATACAGAGAAGAGGAAAAAGTCCCCTGTCTGTGTCAGGACAAATGCAGAAGTGGACCTTCCTGGACCACAGGATCCACAAGTGAAAATGGACATTGGTGAAGCTTTCATAATTAAAGTATATTAGCAAGTTAAATTCATTTCAATTTGAAACACATAAAAAAACTTTTTATGTGATTGGACAACCCCTTTAAATGGTCACTAACCTTTCAACAAACTTTGCATAAGTGAATGGTACGGGCAAATATAAGAAACTTTGTAATGAATATCTTATCAGAGAACATACCACTTTCTCCCTCTAGCAGCTCATACCTCTATGATTCCCCCTCACAATAGACTCTATGGACAGTTGGAATCGGATCCTTCTGTGAGCTGACAGTCTATCTCGTTCTCTCAAGATGGATTTAGCAGAGAAGAGTGTAAGAAGTGGAGAAAGAGGCATCTTTTCTCGGATTCACAGTACTACAAAGTTTCTTTTATTCCATTTCACTATTGATTTATGCCAAGTTTGTTGAAAAGTTAGTGACTACTTAACTAATATTTAAATGAAAGATTTGGAAATCCAGTGCACATTGAGGTATGACGTCACCACATCGCCTGCGGGAGATTTCACAACATATCTTCATATCTAAAATGGATCAGGTAAGTATGATTTTTTTTTGTTTAATTTTATTAATATCAGATGCCACGATTATGTATGAACGTGGCATCTGAGGGGGTACAATGACTGGGAGCGGCTCAATTGCCACTCCTTGTCATTGCACCCAATACTTACAAAGAAATGCACTTCATGACAAAGTAATTCATCAAGAAGAGAATTTTTTTCTAAAATTTGGTGCATCCGAATCAAATTCTTGAATAATTTGCTTATCTCTAGTAACATAGTATATAAGACCGAAAAAAGACATTTGTCCATCCAGTTCGGCCTGTTTCCTACAAGTTGATCCAGCGGAAGGCAAAAAACCCCTGTGAGGCAGAAGCCAATTTTCCCCACTTAAGGGGAAAAAAATTCCTTCCCGACTCCAATCAGGCATCAGAATAACTCCCTGGATCAATGACCCCTCTCTAGTAGCTGTAGCCTGTAATATTATTACACTCCAGAAGTACATCCAGTCCCCTCTTGAATTCCTTTATTGTACTAACCATCACCACCTCCTCAGGCAGAGAGTTCCATAGTCTCACTGCTCTTACCGTGAAGAACCCTCTTCTATGTTTGTGTACAGACCTTCTTTCCTCCAGACGCAGAGGATGTCCCCTCGTCACAGTCACAGTCCTGGGGATAAATAGATGATGGGACAGATCTTTGTGCTGACCCCTGATATATTTATACATAGTTATAAGATCTCCCCTCAGTCGTCTTTTTTCTAAAGTGAATAACCCTAATTTTGATAACCTTTCAGGGTACTGTAGTCCCGCCATTCCAGTTATTACTTTAGTTGCCCTCCTCTGAACCCTCTCCAGCTCTGCTATGTCTATCTTGTTCACAGGAGCCCAGAACTGTACACAGTACTCCATGTGTGGTCTGACTAGTGATTTGTAAAGTGGTAGGACTATGTTCTCATCACGGGCATCTATGCCCATTTTGATGCAACCCATTATCTTATAGGCCTTGGCAGTAGCTGCCTGACACTGGTTTTTGCAGCTTAATTTGCTGTTTATTAAAATTCCTAGATCCTTTTCCATGTCAGTGTTACCGAGTGTTTTACCATTTAATATGTACGGGTGACTTGCATTATTCCTTCCCATGTGCATAACTTTACATTTGTCAGTGTTAAACCTCATCTGCCATTTCT
Organism: Bufotes viridis; assembly: GCA_033119425.1. Classification (NCBI taxonomy): domain Eukaryota; kingdom Metazoa; phylum Chordata; class Amphibia; order Anura; family Bufonidae; genus Bufotes; species Bufotes viridis. The sequence goes on along the minus strand of CM065590.1, from coordinate 545,089,293 downwards.
CTGCCCAAGCCTCCAATCTATCCAGATCCATCTGTAGCAGAAAGCTGTCCTCTTCAGTGTTAATTACTTTACACAGTTTAGTGTCATCTGCAAAAATTGATATTTTACTGTGCAGGCCTTCTACAAGATCATTAATAAATATATTGAAGAGAATAGGGCCCAATACTGACCCCTGAGGTACCCCACTAGTGACAGTGACCCCTCTAATACTGACCCCTGAGGTACCCCACTAGTGACAGTGGCCCAATCTGAGTGTGTACTGTTAATAACCACCCTCTGTTTTCTGTCACTCAGCCAGTTACTTACCCACATACAGACATTTTCTCCCAGTCCGAGCATCCTCATTTTATATACTAACCTTTTATGAGGTACAGTATCAAATGCTTTGGAGAAGTCCAGATATACAACATCCATTGATCTAGACTGTCTAAACATAGTACAGTCTTCATAAATCTGACCCCACCTCCTCAGTCCCCATAATGCAGACCTCACAAATCATACTAGAACTATCTTTTCTGGCAGGAAGCAGGATCAGCTCACTCCTAGCAAGAGGGGAGGATCAAGGTGATTAACTCTGTCCCTGCCAACCATACCTTCTTCATGCTAGTGCACTTAATCTTACTTTATAATACATAGTATAACAATTGCAGATACCCCCAGGTCTGGGATACCGCAGTGCTACTGTAGGGAATTTGTATGCTTGTTTGTATGCTTCCTAACAAATAAGAATGTCTACCATTTGGCATTGGGAGTGCATTCACTTTGAGGAAGCAAGAAATGAACCACCTTGTATTATATTCTTATAAACCCCTGCTTTCTAATTATATTTTACATTGAAATGCAGAGAGCTCCTCTCAAGAACGAACACGTGTAACACAAAATGAAAGAATATCCCCGAGAGTCCGAATGTTAAACTATTTAAAGCAATAAATGAAAAAAATAGAATTCATGAGATTATTTTTGCAAGTTGTGAAGAATTCCATCTAGGAGTCAGCTGCGGCTGTCAGGACCGATAATAAATAGTTATAAAGTGCCAAGATGCAGGTCCCGGTGCTAGGCCTGGAGGTGTCCGCTGCAGCAGATGATAGCCTGTACAGAATTACACGTCATTTATCATTTATCGCCATACACCTGATGTCCACCACTATGTGTGCCTCCTATTCAGATGGGAGATTTATTTGAATATAGGCTTGTTCATGTGCATAAATGCAATATAGGCTCCCGATTCGTTTCAGAAGATGAAGAAGGGAGGGGAAGCAGTATCTCCATATAACTGTGAGCACAGACATGGGCCAGAGAAGCCCATCAATATGAATACAGCGCCTCCTTCCTACTCGTCAACTCCAATATGAAACCATGATCGATGAACATAAATTTTGATTGAAAATAAAAAATGTGCAAATTATGCAGAAAATTATGTGTGAAAACATGGAAATAGTGGAGTATATAATCATAAAATGACAGCTCTGGCCAGAGGTTGACTGTGTCTTCACCCATTTCTTCAATTCTTGTTTGTTACTTGTTTTATGCATGTCCGTTACAGCAAAATGATGTAAACGTTTTGGCAGCTGCACAAAAAAATGACAAAAGTCATTTTAAAAGGGTATTCCAAGATTTTAATATTGATGGCCTGTCAATATCAGTGGGGGTCCGACTCCCAGCACCTCCAACAGATCAGCTGTTTGAAGAGGATGTAGTGCTCCGGTAAGACATGCAGCACTACATATCTCTTACATCCAGTGACTTTGATGCAGATGTTGTCTTTTCTCAACTTCTCCGTTCAGACCGCCATGATGATTACTTTCAGTGTCTCATCTCATCAGACATCTTATTTTCCCAATTTTTCATCATCCTGCCACTACCAATACTGTGCCAGTTGTGCTCCCCAAAAAAGTTCCCCTGAAAATACTAGTACTACACAGATAACATCCTTTCAATAATTGTTGGCACACAGTGCCCTAAAATATAACTGCACCTAGTGAATAGTGTCCCTGATACTAATAGTGTAAACATATTGCCCCCCCCCCCCCCCCAAGCTGATACTGTGCCAGGGTGCCCCCACAGTAATAGTGCTCCCAAAGTCCCACCAATAGTAATAATTACTTGGCAGAGAAGTCATAGTGCCCCTACAGAGCCCCCAGCAGTACTAATGTCCCCACTGTGGCCCAGAAGTGATAATGCTCTCATAGTGCCCATACTATTATTCATGCTCCCCATAGTTTTCTACAGCTATGTGTTGGGAGTCGGAACCCCACCTAACAGATATAGGTCACGTAAGCCTGAGGATAGGTCGTCAATATTAAGGTCCCTGACAGCCTCTTTAAACATTTATTGTTCATTGCTACAAATTACTAACTATTTGTCACTAACTTAAAAAAGCATTGTAGGCAGTATCTGTCTGGATGCCAGAATGGGAGGAGTGAAAGTGGCTATGATGGTGGTAGTAGTACTCACAGTCCATGGTGGCAATTTTCACCCTGGCTCTTACTGAGTAGTGCGAAGTGAAAGGAGAGCACACTCTTGTTTTTCCATCTGGCACACCCTGACTTTCTGGGGTTCCTGCCTGATGGTATTTGGGGTGTCCATGATATTAGGCGATTGGCAGGGTGCAAGAAAGAGGTACAAATGCAGAGCCGGCGGGTGGATCATGGAGTTAGTGATTAAGCCCATTGGTTGTAATAAATAAAGTCTATCTTTACTGAATTAATGATGAGTGTACATATAGCAGTAAAGGCACAGTTCTAAAGTATATCACCATGTAGTTCTTTGACTGTGACTGTTCTAATGACTGTGTATGGGCAGCAACAATGATGGCAATAGTAGTACTCTCTGTGTCTCCTTCTAAGGCTACTTTCACACTTACGTTTTGGCTTTCCGTTTGTGAGATCCATCATGGGCTCTCAGAAGCGGTCCGAAATGGATTCGTTTTGCCCTAATGCGTTCTGAATGCGATTTGCTCTGGAGGCAGACACCAAAACGCTGCCCACAGCGTTTTGCTGTCTGCTTGACGAAACTGAGCCAAACGGATCCGTCCTGGCACACAGTGTAGGTTAAAAAGGGCGGATCCGTTTTCTCTGACACAATCTGGCATAATAGAAAACGGATCCATCTCCCATTGACTTTCAATGGAGTTCATGATGTATCCGTCTTGGCTATGTTACAGATAATACAAACGGATCCGTTCATGATGGATGCATGTGGTTGTATTATTGTAACTTAGCAGTTTTTGCAGATCCATGATGGATCCGCCCACAACGCAAGTGTGAAAGTAGCCTTAGGATATTTTGCAGTCTCTCCAAAAAACCACAAGTGTGTTATTCCGTTCTTGCTAACCATTTTTGTAATTCCCAGGTTGAGAGGTGCTGAATTTAGATCCGGATGACCAGTCAGTCTCAAAGTGTGGTGGCCATGAACCGTTTCCACAGCAGTAAAGTCTTTTACAATAAACAAGCGAATACCTTGCTGATGTTATCTTGCATGGCCTTGATGGTTCTGGACCTTCAAAAATATTTAGTCTCTTTCCTTCACGTGTACTCTGATGGCAAAGTTGCTTATTAGGCAGCTGTAGATACTACTACTCCCATCCTCTGTACCAGCTCCTTAGGCCTGGTTCACACCTGAGCGTTTTACAGCGCGTTCCAACACGCTGTAAAATGCTCAACAGGCGAAAACCCATGTTTCCCTATGGGCATGGTTCTCACCTGAGCGTTTTACAGCGCGTACGAACGCGCTGTAAAACGCCCTACATCCAAAGAAGTGCAGGAGCTTCTTTGGGGCGTATTGTCGCGCGTATTGTGATTGACGCCAGAGTGGTCAATCACACAAACGCGCGAACGACGCGCATTTCCTATTTCCAAAAACGCGCTGTAATACGTGTGACAAAAATGTGCATAAAACGCGCGTATCACGTACGCTCAAGTGTGAACCTAGCCTTAGGGTTTCACTGCAGCACCACAGAGAAAGCAGAGATAAAGGTACTCAGGATTTGGGCCTTGTTTGCAGAAGCTTGCACATGTAAGTCTTTAGCTCTGCTCTGCTAAGACTCCACTAACTAACTAACTAACCAGGAAGTAGAACAAGTCCATCACACTGGCAACTTAAGGAGGTTTGCCAGTGTTAACCAAATATTGCCCATACATTGCTATTAGGTATACACAGTGGATGAAGAAAATGGTACTTTAACAGGAAATCACAGCATAAACCTTTTGCAGTTGTCCTCTGGGAAACTGCTGATGATGGAAATTAAGGTCTCTTTCACTCATCAGTGAATCACTGCCATGGGCGTAGCTATAGGGGGTGCAGAGGTAGCAGTCGCTACAGGGCCCAGGAGCCTGAGGGGGCCCAAAGAACCTAGTGCCGCATAAGAAGACACACAAAGCATTGAGGGAAGGGGGACCCAAGCTGAAGTCTTGCACCAGTGCCCATAAGCCGTTAGCTACGCCCCTGATCACTGCCATGTGCTATCTGTGTTCTACATGGACCATTCACATATCTATTGACTTTAATGTGTGTACTCACATGGACTACACAGGAGGAAAAAATTGACACTCAAACCAAACACGGATCCTTCACAAACATCTTCACAAATGAACCACTGACCATCTTGTCACAGATGTTATCCTGGACATAGATATGTGAGTGGCCTAAAGGGGTTCCCAGGATTACTGTGGTTTTTAACAAATATACTTATGGAGTCGGTTACCTCATGTACATCTTCCTTATGTGTTTTCTTTTTCAGTTTGGACTCTCCTGACCCATTTTCATCACGTAAACCCATCCCACCGGTTTGTTTCCATCCTGTTTGTAGAACTTCCTGTTGCTGTTTCCAACCAGACCCATGATGCACTTCTCCTTTCTCTGATACAGCTTCAGCACTGCCTCAAAAAACACCCAGCTAGTTTATAGCTCCTCCCACCCAGCTTATTACATAGACACTCCCCTATCACTGCCCCGCCCATGGACATAACATCACAGGAAATAAGAAAGGGCTGCATGGACATGGTCATGTGACCTCAGCCCAGAACGGGAGCTAGACACAGTAAAGGTAAAAGAAATACAATACAAAATTATAGCTACCTTCACAAATGATTATTTTATAAGATGTTGATGAAAACCGTAAAACTCCTTTAAGCTGACTTTCCAGGTTCAAGGGCAGATTTGGATCATGAGTAATAAGCAAAGACGATAATGAGTAAAGATTGGCTCATCAGTAAGTGAGACGATGCATGGCAATGTTACAGCCATGTTTGATGTATACACTGGGATATGGAGTACAATATAAATCTGCAGACAATTGCTCCCCATTCATTTCCCTTCCCTGGGGTAGATAATTGCACTGAATCAGTCCCTAGAGAGGTATCAGGTTTTCAGCCGGGCTTTGGTACCTTGTTAGCTTTGTGATTAGATCAAGAAGTGTGCTCACTCCATGCCGCGTTAAACATTAAACTTTATTTTATTCGGCTCACTGATCTAATAAGCGTCTGGGATAATTTAAATTATGGATGTGAGGCCATCAGCGGCGGAGGAAGCTCTTTCCGAAGAACAATATATCTGACTGATCTAAGACCTTCCCCCATACTGTATTCTGACAATGAATATGGAGCCTTATATTATCTGTAGAGAGAATCCGCTGGACTCACCGCAATAGGATGTGACAGGGGAAAATAGTCAGATCTGCTCCAGCTCTTCAATGCAAAATAGGACGAGTAATCTACACAGATGGGACAAGGCGCCACGTGTAGCAGCCACAGCCGGGGAACAGCAGTAGATTATTCAAAAACCGTAATATTTTCTGGGGAGGGGGTTGCTATTTAATGATCTTCATTTCCACTCATAAAACAGATCTACTGCACAATGGTCACCAGCGGAGCCCGACAGACCCCACTGATCAAGGGGTCCCACAGGTTCTGGCGAGGAAAAAATAAAGCTATATGCAAAGAGGTGGAGGAAGACTGAGGGAGAATTAATGATCACAAGCTCATGGATGTCAGACACATTTTCATTTCTCTATTTCGTACAAGTTTATTATGGATTTTGGAGGAAATTTTTTGAAAATCCCCTTTGGGTGATACTAAACAAATTTACCAGCAAAACAAATACCACAAAAAACACTAGTGATTTTTCCATACCGCCTATGATTCTTATGTGTTTTTTTGTAAATTGTTGATGGGCTTTTTTTAGGTCTTTTTCCTCTACAGATTGAGATGGAGAAGCACCTGAACATGCTGCATAAAAATGCCAGACATACAAAAAAAAACAGCACCAAATTGAAAAAAATGCTAGCAGAAAAAAAACGCTTGTGTGTCCTGCACTTCATATTTCATTTTAACATAAAGCTAACATCTGGAGTTAGAGTTTTTCAAGTAAAAACACAACAAAAAATGCAGGTGTAAAAAATTAACTTACTAAGTGTGCAGGAAAAACTCCATAAAAACCCTGTGTGAATCCACCCCTAGGCCCCTTGGGATGGATTCAGACGAGCGAGTTCCATGCATCGGACTCGCAGCGTGAGTATGCAGCAGCACCGATCCTGCCCTTCCAGCACTGACGTCGCATAGCATTTTATGGATTTATGACGCTATGTAACCCTTAGAGGTCTGGAATGTATTGGATAACACTCACAGCATTATGTCAGTGTTAGTCAATGCATTCCAGAACTGTAAGGCCCCTTTCACACGGGCGTGATTTCCGCGCGGGTGCAATGCGTGAGGTGAACGCATTGCACCCGCGCTGAATCCGGACCCATTCATTTCAATGGGGCTCTGTACATGAGCAGTGATTTTCCGCATCACTTTTGCGTTGCGTGAAAATCGCAGCATGTTCTATATTCTGCCTTTTTCATGCAACGCAGGCCCCATAGAAGTGAATGGGGCTGCGGGAAAATCGCAAGCATCCGCAAACAAGTGCGGATGCGGTGAAATTTTCCCGCATGGTTGCTAGGAGACGATCGGGATGGAGACCCGATCTTTATTATTTTCCCTTATAATATATATGGTTATAAGGGAAAATAATAGCATTCTAAATACAGAATGCAAATTAAAAATGGGTGATTGAGGGTTAAAAATAAAAGCAACTCACCCCCTCCAATTGAGCGCGTAGCTGCCGGTCTCCTGTCCTGTCTTCAGCTGGGGGGGTAAAGGACCTTCTGTGACATCACTGGGTCACATAGGTCACATGGTCCAATCACATGCTTCCATCACCAATGTGATGGAAGCATGTGATAGGACCATGTGACCTAGTGATGTCACGAAAGGTCCTTTACCCCCCCAACTGAAGACAGACCAGGAGACCGGCAGCTAAGCGCTCAATTGGAGGGGGTGAGTTACTTTTATTTTCATTTTTAACCCACAATCACCCATTTTAATTAGCATTCTGTATTTAGAATGCTATTATTTTTCTTTACAACTATGTTATAAGGGAAAATAATAAAATATATAGAATACTCAACCCGAAACCGGACTTCAGTGATGAAGTTTGAGTTCGGGTCTGGGTACCAAACATGCTGATTTTTCTCACGCGCGTGAAAAACGCATTACAACAGTTGTTGCACACACGTGGAAAAATCTCACATTTTCCCGCAACGCACCCGCCTCTTATTCGGGTGTCAAACATGACGCCCGCGTGAAAGAGGCCTAAGGGTTACATAACATCATAAATCAATATAATGCTATACGACCCCGTCAGTTTTGGGAGGTCAGGATGGGAACTGCAGCATACTAATGCTGCAAGACCGATGCATGGAACTCGTTTGTCTGAAACGGGCCTAAATGAATGTCACATATGTTAATGACATTATCTTATTCACACATCTGTAATGACATCAGTAACAAGATGGTCAGTAGTTCATCCATAAAGTGTCCGTGAAGAAACTGTGTTTGGTCCACGTGTCCGTTTTTTGCCACCGCCTGTCATCCGTATTCCACAGACACTGCTCAGCTGAACATAAACTTCAAGGGCATCTCCTAGCAATGATCCATGAAACACAGATGCCATCAGTGTTTTTCCGTGTTTTTTCATTGACCACTGGAGTATAATGGGAGTGATGGATCTGAAAATATGGGCAAAAATAGGGCATGCTTCCATGGTGTAACCCTGGGTATATATCATCAGTATTTAAAGGCTATGTACACATTCTGGGGCAATTTTTTATGATTGCATTTTACATATTTTGGGCTAAAAAATAATTTTTTTATTTGGTCTTATATTGAGCCGTTCTGTCGCAAAGGGTTTTCTAGCTGTGAGAATTAGTAGTTTTTGCTTTCACTTTGTGTCGGTAATCTAATAAACCTTATCTCTAAATTGCTAAAAGGTCATAAACACTTATTTAAGCTACATTCTTATCAGCAAAATAAGAACTGAGCCATAATGAGTGTTTAGGTGGTCAGAGATCAGAGATAAGGAGCCATCAACTGAGCTGCCTGATGGAAAGAGTAAAAATACAAAGCCTTCTACTACAGTATCTCAAGGCTGTACAGAGAAAGAGGCTCAACATTTTAAATATAGATCAATTTAAAAAAAATGTATTTAGCTCAAAATTAGTACAATGCAATAATTAAAAAACTTTCCCCCAAAGGTGTACATAGCCTTGGACAATCCATTTAAATATTCTGGTTAAACATGTGTGATATAACTGTAAATGTGTAATCAGGGCATGTATGGAGCAACCTGACAAGTCATGAATGCTAATTGATTGTGATTGAATATAAAGATGGCAGATTTTCAGTACGTTGTCCCATGTGTATGAAGTCATTGGTATCATTACTATTAAACACTTTACTTATGTACACAGGGCTGGCGTCAGCACCCGGCATACCTGGGCAAATGCCGGGGCCCACTACTCCTGGGGAGGCCACTGCACTGCTATGAGCGCTTCCATCAATACAGATGAAAGCACTTATTGCTGGAGCGCAGGGAGCTATGTTCATTTCATTCACTAACCCCAGCTCCAGGGGTGTAGCTATTGTGGTAGCCACTGCTTTGGGCCCTGAGGGCAGAAGGGGCCCGGGGCCAGTAGTAGGGCCACAGCGTCAGACTGGAGCAATGAGCATCAACAGCATGCAGAGGCCGGTTGCTTCTGTCCCCCATACAAGCTCCTGTGTTGTGGAGCTTCAGACACACACCCTTTTCATTCAAGGGATGCAGACAAGTCTGAGTGAGTCTGCACTGTGACTGTCTCTTCTCTGTGGGACAGGAGGGGTGAGGGGATGTCAGGGAACTCTTCAAGCTGCTGCTGGATGCTGTAGACCAGCATTGGTTGTTTTACTGCCTCATTAAGCAGTTTGCCTCCATGACACCTGCCCTTCCCCCCATATCCTGTCCTATCTCATCCTCATGGAACCCCTTCTGTCTTCTTTCCTCTCTTGTGTATCCAGAGCTCCGGTTTCACACTCCTATCTCCTATTGCTGCCCTGCACAGACCTCCTGCCACTACTTCTTGTATGAATCACCCTCAGAGCCCCTTCCACCTACTTGCTGTGTCCACCCCCTCCTGTCCATCCAGGGCCCCGGTCACCTGTCTCACTCCTCTGCCTCTCATTAAGGTGGTGTGTAAACCTCATGCACCATAAGGACCTTCTAATGTCACAGGGTCACGTGACTGTGCCCCCCCCCTCACCCCATACTGTGCCCCCTTATAACCTGCATTGTGCCCTCTTACCATCCCATGTACAGTACCCCTCGTCATTCTATGTACTGTGCCCTCTTATACCCTTTTATCCAGTCACTGCATAGCAGTGTTATCCAGTTACTGTATGGCGGTTTTGTTTTATCCGTATACATATCACTGTACAGAAGTATCCAGTCACTGTATGGTGGTGTTATCCAATAACTGTATAGCAATAACTGTATCCCCTTCCCTGCCCACGCCACGTTTTTTTTTTAATATAGGCGTATTTCTGTTTAATAAATGACCCCTGTATTATTATTCCAGGGTAGGGCTAATATCTTTATAGTATATATGGTAGATTCTAGTATATTATACTGTGATGTGAACCCACTGTGGGGGGGATCGGGGTTCGTACAAAAATTAGCTGTGAGGCCACACAGTTCTAGCTAGTGAGGGCTTCTTACACAGTATACACAGTGCCCCCTTCATACACTTTAAAAAGAAAAAAATAACTGCATTGGACATGAACTTTATTTCTGAGTTTCATTTCAATAGTGATTCCATTTTATTAAACAATAGCTGATGACAGACATCTCGAATACGCTCTTGTATGTGACTTTTAAGATCACTGTATAAAATTAAGCTCTTATTAGTTGACCTACCAGAAAGTACAAGGGGAGGGGGTTGATTAAAGTGTAACTCCCATTCTATTTTTACCTTTGTAATGTGTAGGGGCAGTGATACTGACCATTTTTGTAATATACTTTAATTACTGAAATCACACATTTCTATTAGAAAAATACCTCTAAAGTGGCCCATTTTATGCCTTAGCAATGCTCCTCTGTCTCTTCTTTTTACATAAGAGTGGAGACTCGCTCAACACTGACTGTTATGTAAAAAGAAGACAGAGGAGCGTTGCTAAGGCTCAAAATGGGCCACTAGAGGTGTTTTTCTAATAGAAATGTACGATTTCAGTAATTAAAGTATGTTACAAAAATGGTCAGTATCACTGCCCCTACACATTACAAAAATAAAAATATAATGAGAGTTACACTTTAAAGGGGTTTTCTGGGGCTTTAATATGGATGATCTAATCTTAGGAGATGGGCTGTTTGCAGGAACTGTCTCACTCTAGAAGCAAGCACCAGAATACCTATGTACCCTGTGTAGTGGCAGTGCCAGGTTACTGCTACCCTGCTCTCATTCACTTAAAGGGGTTGTCTGGGTTTAGAGCTGAACCTGGACATACTGCCATTTTCAACCAGGCAGGCCCCCTGATATGAGCATTGGAGCATTTCATAATCCGATGCTCTCCTTTGCCCTGCGTTGAATTGCGCAGGGAAAAAGCTTTTTTAGGACATCTGGTGACTTACCAGGCTCTCCGTGGATAAAATAGGCGGAGTCTTCCGCCTAGCGGTTAGCTCGGTGAGGTCACCGGCACTAATGGGCATTCTTTAGCGCTGCCCTAGCCTGTAAAATGGCTAGGGCAGCAATAAAGCTCGCTCATCAGTGCCGGTGATGTCACCTCAACACAAAAAAAAAAAAAAAAGCCCTTGCCCTGCGCTATCCAGCTCCGAATGCTCCGATGCTATGATCATGTGGCTGCCTGGGTGAAAATGGGGGTACGTCCAGGTTCAGCTTTGAACCCGGACCACCCCTTTAAATGGGATAGGTAATCAATGCAATATTTTCAACATAAAATGGTCTTTTCTGGCCCATCGTAAGTTGAAACTAGACTCAACATACAACATACAATGCCTCAGACTCAGACCCAACCAATCAAGGCTACATCTCTGGAAAAACAGCTGGATTAGTTGTTAGTTATCAACTATTCCTGACTGTAATATGTAAGGATCTGCCTTAGTTATCTGCTTATTTTTCTTAAATCTTCATTTTCATCTTCATCTTGGATGACATTTTGGGGCTTTGGAACCGATTACTCAACTTACAATGGTTTCAACATACAATGGTCGTCCTGGAACCAATTAACATTGAAACTTGAGGGACCACTGTATTCTGTTTTGTGTAAGAAATGTAACCCACTCAAGTAGATAAGGGATAATAATGTACATGAAAAGATAAAGGGGATCTCCCACAAAATATTCTACATTCTTCAAACCAGTACATGAATCGGAATACTTTCATAATGGCCTGTAATTAAACACTGTGTACAGCCACTGAGGCGTTCAATAAGATGCATCTGTATAGCGCCACCTGCTGTTTGTTTTTTTCCTTATTCCTCTGTCCAGTAACATGACCGATTGCTCTTGGAAATATTCGACAACCGTGTTGTCAGACACATTCCTAACACACTGGATGCACTCCTTAAATGTTACTGCACGTTGGTGTGAAAGCTACTCTTCCCAAAATGCAAATAGTCATTAAGGAATGCTGGGAGATTTCAGTGCTGAAGGTGACAGAATTGTGAACACAGGTCTGGACTATAATTTTAAGTGTAGCTGAAAAGCAGTACAAGCTACATAGTTCAGTGTATTTACAGTTACTCAGTTTTATATGGGGATACATTCTGAATATAAATTGTAAGATGATGTTTGAGGATAATATGTTATACGTCAATATTAGTTCATTCATGAAGGTACAGTGTATGAACTCCATGCCCACCACAAAAATGTAAGAGTAGCCGCATAGGCGGTAAAGAGTAGCAGATAGGCTCTGAACATAAGACTGTCTAATTTATAGCACAGATTAAGCCAATGGCTGTGCCAGGTTTCTTCTGACTCCATCTTCTGTACGTATGAACGGATGGAGGTCACCTCCTGTAGGATCTGCTCCATCAATGGATCTTCTGATGAAGCTGGGTTCTGGAACGCTTCATCAAAACCACAGAGGCTCTCTAGAATGTAAAAGAAATGTGTTGTCCTATTAGGGCATATAGATTATCAAGCAGTGGGTCCTGTTCTGGAAAAATGGTGGCCCATTGATTTGAATGGGTGCTGTTCAAAGGGGTTTTACAGAAGAAGAGTACTTATGGCCTATCCTCAGGGTAGGCCATCAATATCTGAGTGTTGGGGTTCTGCTTCCCAGCACCACAGCCAATCAGCTGCTTGAAGAGGCCATACTGCTTTACTGAGCATTGTGGTCTTCTCTCAGCATACCAAACATGGTGCTACACATGAAATAGTGACTATGCTTGGTATTGCAGCCTGTTCATGTGACTGGTGAACGTGATATCACTAGCATAGGAAGAGGCAGCAGGGCTCATTGGAGGCCTGTGGCCTCCTCAAACAGCTGTTCGGCAGGCTGCCGGAAGTCAGTCCCCACTGATGAGATATTGATGACCTATCCTGAAGATAGGTCATTAATGTTTTACTTCCAGAAAACCCCTTTAACTGAAACTTATTTCTGTAGGCACCCACATGCTCCTTAAAGAGGACCTGTCACCACTCCTGACATGTCTGTTTTAATAGCTACATGCATTCCCCGTGTAATAGTGATGAGCGCAGGGGCAATATTCGAATTCACGATATTTCACGAATATTTTGGCGAATATTCATCATATATTCATGCATTCGAGAACATGCGATTATTTTCTTGATTGCAAAAATCGACAGTGTAATATCCGCGTCTTGCGTGCACAATACAGGCGTGGGTCACTTTTGCTACATTTTTCAAGCTGCTAGAAGTTTCCTGAGACTGGAGAAAATGGTTGGCACGGCAGAACATTACAATAGCTTTACATGCAGATAGAGGGCTCCAATATATTCGCGATTGCGCAAATGGGCAATTGATGCGCATATTTTTTCACAATATGGGCAACTTCCTATTTTAGCAGGTCTGACTACATATTAGTGATTGGTGCACTAAGTATTGTTGTAAATTTGTGACATCACAGCACTGTGTATGTATGTATGTATGTATGGACAGCAGAACCTATCACACTACCTAACACCCTGCACTGGAACCTATCAGCTACACTATATCACTATCTAACCTACACTGACTATCTCCCACTAACTATCTGTATTATATATATAAGCTAACTAACTAACTAACTAACTAACTAACTATCTAATGTAATGTGACACAGGAAAGCACAGAGCACAGCAATAAACACTGCTGTCTCTCTCAGAACTGTAAAAAAATTCAGAAAATGGCTGCTGAGGGGGTTTTTATATAGTAAGGGGTAGGAACTTTCCTATTGGTTGCTAGGGATGCTGCTAAGCTCAGACAAAGACATTGCAGCCTTTTCATTGGCCCACAAGCAAGAAGCAGGGAAGAATCGTGTTCAGATGGAAAAAAATTACAAATGTTCGAAAATACGAATATATAGCACTATATTCTAAATATTCGCGAATTCTCGAAGTGCCGATATACGTGATAAATATTCCCGATTCGAATATTCGCGCCCAACACTTTTAATAACAATTCTGGAGCATCATTCTTATGGCTCTATGTTGTGCCATTCCTTTATTATGTCTACTACAAGTTATAAATTAATTGCTAGCAGTTTGCAGTAAGGGTACAGAGGGGAGGTAACAAGTTGGGGGGTGGGTACCTGCACAGACTCACTCTATTCAATCAGTGCTGCCATTGTCAGACTGTGCAGGCACACACACCCCCCCCCCTCCCCCCGACTTGTTACCTCCCCTCTGTACCCTTACTGAAGGACAATAGCAATTCATTCATAACTTCTAGTAGAAATAATAAAGGAACAGCACAACATAGAGCCATAAGAATAGATGCTCCAGAATTGCTATTACATGGGGAATGCATAAAACTATTAAAACAGGCACGTCAGGAGCGGTGAAAGGTCCTCTTTAATGATATTAGTTGATTAGAGGGGTATCAACTGCTGGACGAACAGTGTTCCACTGAAATCCAAGGGAGACATTGAGGAAGGAATAGCATGGTGGATAACTCCCATAATCTACTCCTGGCCGGACGACTTTCTGAATGGAAGTGATTAAAAACTGTAAACAGTGATTATTAGTCAGAATGTAATTTACAGTGGCACCTCTTTAAAAGACCAGTTCATTGAGAAGACCACCCCCTTATCTAGACCAGATTTTCTATGACCCAGTCATCTTCCTTGAGAGAATCATTCTTCTAAAAGACAATTGTTTGTCAGCTAAGGCTACTTTCACACTAGCGTTTTTGCCTGATCCGTCATAGATCAGCAAAAACGCTTCTGTTCTGATAGTACAACCGTCTGCATTTGTTATGAACGGATCCGTCATGAACACCATTGAAAGTCAATGGGGGACGGATCCATTTTCTATTGTGTCAGAGAAAACTGATCTGTCCCCATTGACTTACATTGTGTGTCAGGACGGATCTGTCTTGCTTCGCATTCTGGTGCATTCCTTTTAGTTCAGTTCAGTTTTGTCCCCATTGACAGTGAATGGGGATAACACAGAAGCGTTTTCCCCCGCTATTGAGATCCTATGACGGATCTCAATAGCGGAAAGAGAAAGCACAAGTGTGAAAGTAGCCTAAAAGAGGTTTCACTATGTTTTCTTTAACTACTGAGGATGTGTTAAACTTTTTTTTAAATCTCTGGGGCCTCAAGCTCACCAAAGTGATCTATCACATCAGACATTAGAGGATCAATTTTGTGTTTCCTCAAAACCTAATAGGGCCTCATACTGTATATACCTGCCGTATAATTGGTTGAACCCATGGAGTTGTCTTCTGTGTTTTCATCATCATGACTGTGTCTTCTCTTGGACAGCATTGAACACTGAGATATCAGAAGATCTTCAGATGCATCTTTGTCAATGTGAAGAAATTTTATGACCACAATAGATTTGCCAAGGCTCAAAACCATGAGGGCCATGCATACAACAAAGAACATACCTATAGAAAAAATATAATTTTTTTTATACATATCTCCGGTTACTAGTTCATGTGAAGGATTTTTCCCAATAACTGCCCGAGGTGCTAAATGGTTCAAGAACTCTTAGCCTGAGTGGCTATATCTATGCATTACATTGACAGACCATTCATTTCAATAAAAACTGTGTAATACATAAATTACAACTGAACACTAGTCATCCCAGCAAAGACAAAACCTGTGATTAACTTTTCATCCAAGAGGGAACCCAAGTTGATAACTCCTTTAAAGAGGACATCACCAGCTATCCTGAAATATCAGTTTTATTAAAATGTTTTAGTTTCAATGAAATGCTCTCAGAGAAACATTTTGGTCTTGTAGGAACATTTATAGAGAGATACAACTGAAGACACAAATCATTAAGTCTTTCCTTGCAAAAGAAAGATCTCATATGTCCTGGTAGGGAAGAACCATAGTAGCCAAGGACATATGTGATACGTCCTTGCTACGAAAGGCTCTAGTTCAGGTTGCATCTGGCTTTAAAACAAGCCTCGAGAGCAGCATAGATTTGCAGCTCTCACTTCAGCCTGTGTGAAGGAGCAGAGAAGGGACGTCGAGGGTTGTGCTCTCTGATTGTCTCATATGGGGGATGTCTTATGTTTTTCCCTTGAAAAGATGTGTTAAAATGAACTATTGTACATCTAAGCACTTCTGTTACCCTAGTTAGACCGTTTATTGACCCCATGATGTTTAAATCTGTCCAGACTGTGGTCATAGGCATAAGTGATAAATATATATCTACGTATTACCGATAACTTACATTTTTAGGAGATTTGTATCTAATCTTATACCTGGGTCAAACTTTTAGCCACTATTATTTTATGACCAGTAAGCATTTTAATGCAAAGTTGCATGAGGGTGCTTATGTATATAATGTACTGGAATTGTAGTGGAATTGTAACAATGTGTCAGATGTCTTTTTCAATATAGGGGTTTAGCATGATTTTTTTTTTTATAAGTTGGGTTTTATTTACAAGTCAAAATTATAAAAACTGTCCTGGCTACCAGAGGTGCAAAATTACCAAAAACCCCTGGTAGTGAAAGGATTAAACACTGGACCAAGCACTGGAAATTAGAGACATTTACCATGTAATTAGTCATGGTTTGATATACTCACCAATTAATGGTACACTTAGGGCTGTAGCTGGTAGCTCATCTGCCATGTTAACCCTAAAGACTGTGTATCCAACAAGAATGCTGGTTTTAAACATGATCCGAGTCCCGCTGTCAGGGGGCAGGTAGAAGCTCATGAGGTCCACAATCATAAGTAGAATGCTCGGAAGAAGAATGCCTACAATATACAGCAGGGGGCGGCGGCGGATAACAAGCTGGAAAACAAAAGTAATTATATGGTAATAAGTTAACCAAAGGATGTGCAAAGCATATCGGCAGCCAAGATTGTGCCGTTTAAAAGTGGGGTCTCTGCTTCGGGAAAAAGTTTCTGTATGTCAGAAAGAAAAGGGGTAGACAAATTTCCATTCTATCCAAGGATAGGTAAAGAAGCACCATCAGGATGTGATGTTGTGAACATACTGACACGTGGGGCTTTATTCAGGGATCTGCATTTCTTTAAAGGCTATGTACACCAGGTGGTAATTTTTTTAATTATTGCATTGTACTCATTAAAAATGATGAGCTGTTTTCCCTGCAGAGCTTTCAGTTTATCTACTAGCAGGATCTGTATTTTCTCTTTGCTACGTCATGCAGGGAGCTGACAGGCTCCTTATCTCTGCTCTCTGACACTGTAAACACTGTAAAACTGTTTTTAAAGAATGTTTGCCTGTTTTTCTTTTTTTTTCCAGCAGTACTATGTCATTGAAATACAAAGTATTGTCCTTCTTTAGCAGTCAGCACAGAGAGATAAATGTCTTATACAGATAAATAACCCATAAGTAACCCATCCTTGCTGCCAAAACAAAAAGATGTTATCTGTTAGTATAATAGTGATTAGTAAAATTGGGATGACAATATGACAGCTTTATTGTTCTCTTGATGACCCTAGATAAAGATGTTCACAGAAAAGCATTGCACTGATCAGTGTAATGTGTGATGCTCTAATTAAGTCAATGCAGTGGCCTCTTTATGGTTGCAGTGAATGGTCTGACTGAGGAGGTCAAGCGAGGCTGTTTGGTGTGCTAAAAGTCCAAAGTGGAAGATAAAGAGCCAGGACATGAAGCAGAATACATGAGTGATTTCAAAAATTATATCCAGAATTTATATAATTTGAATGGGGTATCTAAAGTCCGCATCTTATACATGGCATTCAGAATGTCTTCAAAGGTAGACCTTTTCACTTTTGCAACATTTTATGTTGCTGTGCTAAAAAAAAGTTCAATTTTTTTACCATCATTACACACTCAATACCCCATAATGAGAAAATGAAACAATGTTCTTGGTCACCTCTCTTACCACGACTCTTCTCCCTTGATTACTTCCATTTAAGAATTATGGAGGCCACTGTGCTCTTGGGACCTTTCAGTCCTTCAGAAAAATGTTGTACCTTTCTCCGGATCCTTGCCCCCACACAATCCTGTCTCAGGGCTCTACAGGAAGTTCGTTCCTCCTCCTGGCTTGTTTTTTTTCCCATCTGGAAAAATACTGAATCCTGAATCTGCAATGTGTTCACTGCTACCTCCCCCATTCCCAGCCCCAGAACAACAGCATAGCCTACCAGTTTTACATTTCTATATGTTATGTGGTCGAATTGATGTGATCTACTGAAAGTCATCTCTATATCCAAATCTAAGCTTTTGTCCCAGATGGGCGAAGCAGACTGGCAAGGCTACAAGTCTTTAAAAAGCTAAAATCTGCCCAAGAACCCTGAGACAAGCTTGAATTTAAACTTTTCCTTCTCCTTCACTCCCACCTGTTATGAGTTGCGGAGGGATGAAGCCAAATTTAGAGTTCAGACAACATCCTCGGGATCAACCTCACCACCTCCAGCGACAAAATAACTCCTCTTCATCCATGTTTTAGCCATTGGACTTTGGATTTAGCTCAACAGACTTTGCAAGTGGCAGTAGGGTGTCAGGCCTTGAGGACTTACACCTCTAACCTTCCCACCAAGGGGAGATTGGGGAAAGGCATTTTCGGGGGTCATGATTCCTGAGAGAAACCAAATACGGAGCTCCCTCAGCTGCGTTAAAGGCCCTTTACCCCCACTCCCTGCCTACAATGGGTGACCCTGGCTATGAGTGAAAAGAGGGGTGCCCAGCAGAAGACTCAGCCCTTGCAGAGAGTCAGCATAGGAATGGATTTGAATGACCGGTTCTAGAAGCTTGAAATGATTTTCAATCTCCAGATAAAATAGGACAGGTGACATACAAGGGGGAAATGTCGTTTCTGCCAGCTCCAGTAACACTACAGGAAGTATTAGGAGACAAGGTGAGTAGGGAAAAGTACAAAAAAAAACTATTTGTGTTTAGTTAACTGCCTTTTATTTTTTCCTTACTATTAGCAATACACTGTGGAAAAAACCTGTACCTTTAAGGGGGCTTGCTGTATACACTATTGTTTTGAATTCCCATTGATGGTAATGAAAGGAATAAATCTAATTGGGAATTTGTACATGATGAGCACACAGAAGATGAAATAGAGGCCCTACGGTGTTAGCCTAATTGCTCTGCTGCTCGTCTAACCTTCTGCTGGTTCATTTGATAAGGTTCTCTTTATGATGCTATGAATTTCGGAAGCGCTCATTTATTCCACACATAATTCTCCCCCCCTCCTCTTTATTTCACCCTCTGCTCATTTGTGAGCCATTGTCGCAATGATAATGATTTTGCCATTAAAGCTGAAATCACTGCTGCATGAGAGAGCTATGTCCCATGCCGGCCATTCATCTCCCTGTGTTTTGCGTAGTTATCTTGTCTTGCCAGGGTCGTTGCTAGTTCTGGACATGCCAAAGCAGAGGAAAAAGGGTGTCAGCTTGGAGATCAGTTATCATGAAAGACTGGGGCACACAGGTTAATTATAACGTCACAGAGAAAACGTATTATTCAGTGCCCAGTAATGCCCTTGGCTCTACTAAAGGAAGTCTATTGCGCAAGTTTTGGAGACAAAGTATGGCTGTATTCATGGCAAGATCCACTGTCCTACATGCCATTTTGTGTACTGCTCATCTATTCTATATGTGATGTAAAGTGATGTTCCAGAAAAAAACGCATTAGGGCTTCAATGAAAGTAAGTGAGCCCATGTTTAATTCATTGTGAGCACTGTGACCAGCTGCATTCACTCTGGATGTTACTGGAGTATGAAAAAAATAAAGGGGTATTATCAGCCTTATGATGTTGTAAGGATTTTTAAAACATTTCAGCCACTTCAGCTGGATGAGAACCAACATAAAACCAATCCCATGTTTCCTAGAATTCTTCAAGTGATCAACCAGAATGAGAAAAATATGGCTTCCTACCAAAACCAGTGCCACACCTGTCCAGATGTTGTTTCAAACAAGGATAATCAACTTCTAAGCTACAGGGTTCCTCATGGTGGGAACATATAGTGGTAAATTGAGTGCCCGTAGGTCCTTAATATGGATGCAACATGTCCGTCCATGAAAAATTATTTTGAAGACTGATTAGAATCTTATAAAATCAGAGAAGAAGTCAAACTCACTTGACCAATCCCCAGCTACTCGTTACAGGGTTTTCCAGGTCCTCACTGATATCTTCATCCTGGTCCCTCTTGAAACACAGTAAGTGACTGCTTAACCAATCACTGGCATCAGCAGTGACCAGCCTTTACTACTGATTGGCTGAGTGGCTATTTCCTGGAAGGGCCAGAAAGAAGAGACTGGTGGAGGACCTAGAAAGCAGTCGGGGATCAGTGACATGAGTTATTCCACCATGAGAAGCTATCATGTACCTAAAGGCACAAGTATCTGGTCAGACCATTGGGATTCCCACCAGTCATAAGAACAGGATCTTAGAGATCCTGTAGTGAATAGAGCGATGGTTGGCATATGAGCTGCTACTTCATTCAATCTCTACGGAACCACTAGAGGCAGCCAAGTAGAATGCTTGGCTATCTCTGGCAGACCCATAGATGATGAGTTCTTATGGTGATATAACCCCTTTAAGGCATATGGCTGCTAATAGACATGGCAACTACATTGGTGCTTTCCTTTACAACTCAAGATGATGGAGAGTGCATTCTGATATAGTCATTTTTGACCACACATTGGGGCACATTTACTAAACTAAATGAGCCAGAATGTTGGCTGAATTTGTACCAAACAACTGGCCTTTATGCCTCATGCCAGATTTATCATGTGTTTTACATATTTTTTGCTCCTCGTTAGACAAGGGACTATGGCTTAGAGGAAAAGGGGACATGGCTTGACAGAAATGGGCATTAGGTCATAGCCCAAATTTGGTATTAGTCAATGTCTACTGAAGCATCCTAAAGACAAAATCAGAAAATGGTCCAGTTCATTTAACCCTTCTTCGCGTGAATGCTCTGATACAACAGGAATAACAGAGAACAGAAATTGGAATGGAAAATGTCTGCTCTTAGAGGAAAGCGTACAGTACAGTCAAGTATTTATCCATCTCATGCCTCCCTCTCCTCAATGACTCTGTACACATCCGTGTATCTCTGTGCCATCCCTCTAACAGGTAATGGTGTGTGGCCTAATAGCTGTTTCTTGCATTACTTGATGTGCAGCTGTGTATTCCATACAACACTTGCTATCCTGTTTTGCAGTAATGAGGCTATATGGCTCATATGCAAATTAACGAGCCGTAGAATTCCAGCTTAGAGAAAGACGACGTCTATTTGTAATTCCGAGCTAAACCACCAATTCTGGTCCTACAGAAACTAGATAATAATGTTCCCCATTTGTTTTCATGGTTAATACAATCAATGGATCTTGAAATGCTTGGATTACCCAGACTACGAGTTTCCCATCTAGTGTAAAGCCTAATTTTCTATCTGCTCTAGATACATTTTTTAGAAGCATATGTAAATCATCTACTCATATGATTAGAGATGAGCGAATTTCTCAAAAATTCGATTCGGTCGGTTCGCCGAATTTTACGAAAAGATTTGTTTCGATCCGAATCGCATTAAAACAGCTATTTCCTGGCTACAGAGAGCCTGTATAGTGGTGTAGAACACTGTGTCTTGCAGTAACAGGCATAGGGAGTCTGCTGTGGTGGTGAAACAATAGTGATGAGCGGGAGGTGCCATATTTGATTTCGCGATATTTCGCGAATATTCGATTGAATATTCGTCATATATTCGCCGAAATCGAATATTCGTCATTATTCTATATATTGCGATTGTTACGTGAATTTATATTCGCATCGCGAATTAAACTTAGAGCAGAGTTCCTAATGGTTGTAACTAACTTGTATTGCTATAATTGACGAAGATATTCGAATATCACGAATATAGCGCTATATTCTCAATCTTCGTTATATTCTGGCAATACAACCATTAGGAACCCAGCTCTAAGTTGAATTCGCAATGCGAGTAATACAGGTTATATTAATCACATGGCGAATTGAACTTAGAGCTGAGTTCCTAATGGTTGTCAACCATTAGGAACTCAGCTCTAAGTTCAACTCGCCATGCGATTAATATAACCTGTATTACTCGCATTGCGAATTCAACTTAGAGCTGGGTTCCTAATGGCTGTATTGCTAGAATATAACGAATATCACGAATATAGCACTATATTCTCAATCTTATCTTCGTTATATTCTAGCAACGACCATTAGGATCTCAGCTCAAAGTTTAATTCGCGAAGCGAACATATACTCGCATTGCGAATTTATCTTAGAGCTAAGTTCCTAATGGTTGTATTGCTAGAATATAACGAAGACGACGAATATTACGAATACACGAATATAGCACTATATTCTCAATCTTCGTTATATTCTAGCAACACAACCATTAGCAACTAAGCTCTAAGTTAAATTCGCAATGCGATTAATATAACCTGTATTGCTCTCATTGCGAATTCAACTTAAAGCTGGGTTCCTAATGGTTGTATTGCTAGAATATAACGAATATCGCAATGCGAATAATTCAGGTTATATTAATCGCATTGCGATTACAACTTAGTCAAATTTGTGAGAGATCATGATTCTCACATCCGACAGTACATTTTAGCATGGAGGCGTTCCCATGCACACAGGGAGTCGCAGGGGCGTAGCTAGAAATGATTGGGCCCCACAGCAAATTTTTCTGTATGGGCCCCCCCCTCCTGCGTGTTTCACTCCCCCCCCCGCCTCTTGTGTAAACCCCACTCCTTTGGCAAGTCACGAGAATATATATATATATATATATATATAAAGGAAAAAGCAGCACTCCGTGGATACGTGTAAAAAATGGATCCCTTTATTCCATACTGTGCACAGTATGGAATAAAGGGATCCATTATCTAAAAATTTGCTGATCCCGATCCAGGGACGACAGGAATTGCACCCAATTTCCCGCTATTTGAGTGCTGCTACCTGCGCCTTTTTTCTATATATATATATGGCCCATCGCCACTGCCTGCCAATTGCTGGGCCCCATCCTTCTACTGTATATTGTATGGCAAGGTGCAAGGATTACTGTATACTGTACATAAAATGTATGGAGGTTACACCATGCCGGACAATATAACCCCTGCGCCATGCTGTACAATATACAGTATAACCCCTACACAGTGTAGCGGTATACTGTATATTGTGTGGCACAGTGTAGGCTATATGTGTATACCATAAACATACTCCACATGAAAACTTACAATTACTTGGCTTTGACCTTGGGGATCTCAGACACGACTTCGGCTGGGGGCTAGGTCTAAGAACACGCCGTCCACTGGGCAGTATGGTTTTTCTGTTCTTCCTCTTCAGACTCTGTACATGAGGTAACAAGGGGTAATATAACTAAGTAGTATCAGGGTACATTATTATACAGGGGTAATATAACTCAGGAGGCCTATCAGATATTATACAGGGGTAATATAACAGTTATATTACCTCTGTATAATGTGCCCTGATACCCTCCTCAGTTATATTACCCTGTATAACTGATACCACTCAGTTATATAATATAACTGAGGGGTATCTGGGTAAATTATACAGGGAGGGGTAATATAACTAATGGTATCAGGGTACATTATTATACAGGGTAATATAACTCAGGAGGCCTATCAGATATTATACAGGGTAATATAACAGTTATATTACCCCTGAATAATGTCCCGATAGCCCTCCTCAGTTATATTACCCCTGTATAATAATGTACCCTGATACCATTAGTTATATTACCCCTCCCTGTATAATTTACCCAGATACCCCTCAGTTATATTATATAACTGAGTGGTATCAGTTATACAGGGGTAATATAACTGAGGAGGGGTATCAGGGCACATTATACAGAGGTAATATAACTTATATTACCCCTGTATAATGTCTGATAGACCTCCTGAATTATATTACCCTGTATAATATCGTACCCTGATACCACTTAGTTTTATTACTCCGCTGGGGTAATATAACTAAGGGCATCAGGGTACATTATTATACAGGGGTAATATAACTCAGGAGGCCTATCAGGGGACATTATACCCCTGATAGCGCTCCTCAGTTATATTACCTCTGCATAACTGATACCACTCAGTTATAAAATATATAACTGAGGGGTATCAGGGTAAATTATAACTGAGGGTACATTACAGGGGTATAACTGAGGAGGGGCTGGGATAGCATTGTGGCAGGCCAGGTAGGGTATAGGGTACATACTTTTTTTTTTTTTTTTTAGAACTTACTCAGTTAGCACAGCTCGGGGCCAGGGCAGAGTTCCTGTGAGTGGTTGGTGCTGTGGTATAGCAGACACAGTCACGCGGGCAGGCACGCAGCGTGACATGATGACGTCACCTCTGCTGCACTCCCAGCCTGCGCTCCGCCTCCGCCGGGTCCAACAATCACCGCCCCTATGTGGACAGTAGCCGGCGCCCAGCACCAGGCCCAGCATCCCGCAGCCAGAGTCAGCCAGAGTGGAGGGGGACAGTATGACACTGCTGCCAGCAGACTGCTGGATAGATTTAGTGAGCGGGGCGGGCACGGCAGCGAATCGGAGGGGAGGGGGGATTGTATGG
Source organism: Bufotes viridis (assembly GCA_033119425.1). NCBI lineage: Eukaryota > Metazoa > Chordata > Amphibia > Anura > Bufonidae > Bufotes > Bufotes viridis. The sequence goes on along the minus strand of CM065590.1, from coordinate 545,064,740 downwards.
CCAGCTCCAGCGCCCCCTTGTGACAGGCGGACACCCGCCCCTCTAGTCCAAGAAACGGCCCTGCCGTCAGTGGTGGGAGGGCCTGACTCAGGCCCGCCCACCACAGAGCCAGAGGCTGCAGGCAGCAATGTAAGCCTAAGCAGCGGGGCGGGGCAAACTGTGAAGGGGCGGTAGGGAGGGGGGGCCCGGCACAGCAGACAGACAGCACAGCTGACTGAGTCTGAGACAGTGTGAGTCTCAGTCAGCAATTGGCGCAGCAGCAGATTACCGGGGAAGTAGAGGGGAGAGAGGACACGCGCTGCCTGGTGCCGGGCCCCTTGTCAGCCCGGGCCCCGAAGCAGCCGCTTCCCCTGCTTCCCCGGTAGTTACGCCCTTGGGGAGTCGGCAGAAGCGGCAACGGGCATTGACTGAAGTGGGCAGGGAGCCAGGGATCCTCCGGACAGGTAAGAACAGCTTTTGGGAAGTGGGAAGACAACCAGAGAGCAGCAAGGATTAACATCTAAAAATAAATAAATAAAAAAAAACGAATATTCGAAATTGCGAATATATAGCGGTATATTCTCAATATTCGCGAAGTATCGAATTTGCGAAATTCGCAATAAAAATTCGCTATTCGAATATTCGCGCTCAACACTATGAAACAATACCGTGAGTCAGTATGACAGACGTCGCTCTTAGAACCACTGCACACTTCACTTATTTGGGCAGTTATGTGGCCAAAACTGACCAAATAACTCGTGTGAATTATACTCGTTATTTTGCCCTTTCTCTGATCCTTCAAAACAATAACCCCCAAATAACAGATCCTGTCTGTTGAGCATCCGACTTTACTTGGTTAATATTTGGTCAGTAATCCATCAGTATTGCTTAAGGCAAAAATAGTGGATCCAAAATAGAGGTGACACGTGAATGGAATATTTGCATGTCTTCTTTGTTTTGTACCCACTCCTGCTTTTGGCTACCAAATCATAAGCCAATTCTGATTCAAAATAGAGACTATGTCATACAGGCCTTACAGCTGCTACATAAACAGGATCCATTTTTCCTTCCTTCTGACAGATCAGAAAAAGGGTCAAATAAATGATGATGTCAACCAGGCCAAAAAGGCAAAATAGTTGTCACGACTGTGACCAGGGCCGGACTGGGGATAAAAACCAGCCCTGGAAAAAGTTGCATACCAGCCCCGGAAAAAGTTGCATACCAGCCCCAAACACACACGCCGCGAGCGTGTGTATGTATGTGTGTATATATATATATATATATATATATATAATTATATACACACACACAGGCCGGGCCTTACCCTAGCGTTGCCGTGACTTGGCCTCTGCGCAGTGGCAACTCTAGGAACAATATATGGGAGGCACGTAAGATACCACTGTCAAAATGGGGGGCACTAATAATTTTCCCCACTTAAATTCATACAACTGAAAAAAAACGAAATAAGTATATATAAATTCAAAATACGAGAGTATTGCGGTATGCAGGGATACATTTATAATTAAATAATTTACTTACAAAAGAACCTATTCCATCTTCTGCTGTGCTGTCCTCTGCTTGCTTCCACGGATCTTCCCTCTTTTCAATCTGTCCTCAGTGCGCAGGGCAGGCACACTGCTATGGGGATCTGTGGATGACACACTGTTATGGGGGATCTGTGGATGACACACTGTTATGGGGGATCTGTGGATGATACACTGCTATGGGGATCTGTGGATGACACACTTTTATGGGGGATCTGTGGATGACACACTGTTGTGGGGATCTGTGGATGACACACTTTTATGGGGATCTGTGGATGACACACTTTTATGGGGATCTGTGGATGACACTGTTATGGGGGATCTGTGGATGACACACTGTTATGGGGATCTGTGGATGACACACTTATGGGGATCTGTGGATGACACACTTATGGGGGATCTGTGGATGACACACTTATGGGGGATCTGTGGATGACACTGTTATGGCGGAATCTATGGATGACACTGTTATGGGGAATCTGTGGATGACATACTGTTATGGGGTACTTTTACACCTGCGGCATGGCTATCCGACCTATCCGGGCTGTTCACCCTCCTGATCCGCCATGCCGCAAGTACCCGTGCACTGCCGTGCTGCTGCTCTGTCCCCATTGACTATAATAGGGGCAGGGGCGGAGCTATGGTGCAGCATGGCAGAGATCGCCGGACTAAAAAGTCGGACATGCAGTACTTTTTAGTCCGGCGATCTCTGCCGTGCTGCGCCATAGCTCCGTCACCTGCCCTATTATAGTCAATGGGGACAGAGCAGCTGCACGGCAGTGCATACTGCGTGCATGGCGGATCAGGAGTGAGCTGCCCGATAGGTCGGATAGCCATGCTGCACTGTGACATACCCCATAACTGTATGTCATCCACAGATCCCCCATAACAGTGACATCCACAGCGCCCCCATAACAGTGACATCCACAGCGCCCCCATAACAGTGACATCCACAGATTCCCCCATAACAGTGTCATCCACAGATTCCCCCATAACAGTGTCATCCATAGATTCCGCCATAACAATGTCATCCACAGATCCCCCCCATAACAGTGACATCCACAGTGCCCCCATAACAGTGTGCCAGTAGCCGTCCCCTTTAGTGCCAGTAGCCCCCTTTATGTGCCAGTAGCCCCCTTTAGTACCAGTAGCCGTCCCCTTTAGTGCCAGTAGCCGCCCCCTTTATGTGCCAGTAGCCGCCCCCTTTATGTGCCAGTAGCCGTCCCCTTTAGTGCCAGTAGCCCCCTTTATGTGCCAGTAGCCCCTTTATGTGCCAGTAGCCGTCCCCTTTATGTGCCAGTAGCCGTCCCCTTTATGTGCCAGTAGCCCCCTTTAGTGCCAGTAGCCCCCTTTAGTGCCAGTAGCCCCCTTTATGTGCCAGTAGCCATCCCCTTTATGTGCCAGTAGCCCCCTTTATGTGCCAGTAGCCCCTTTAGTGCCAGTAGCCCTTTATGTGCCAGTAGCCCCCGTTTGGTGCCAGTAGCCCCCTTTAAGTGGCAGTAGCCCCTTTAAGTGGCAGTAGCCCGCTTTAAGTGGCAGTAGCCCCTTTATCTGCCAGTAGCCCCTTTTATCTGCCAGTAGCCCCTTTATCTGCCAGTAGCCCCTTTAGTGCTGCCAGTAGCCCCCTTTAGTGCTGCCAGTAGCCCCTTTAGTGCTGCCAGTAGCCCCCTTTAGTGCTGCCAGTAGCCCCTTTATCTGCCAGTAGCCCCCTTTAGTGCTGCCAGTAGCCCCTTTAGTGCTGCCAGTAGCCCCCTTTAGTGCTGCCAGTAGCCCCTTTAGTGCTGCCAGTAGCCCCTTTATCTGCCAGTAGCCCCCTTTAGTGCTGCCAGTAGCCCCTTTAGTGCTGCCAGTAGCCCCTTTAGTGCTGCCAGTAGCCCCTTTAGTGCTGCCAGTAGCCCCTTTAGTGCTGCCAGTAGCCCCCTTTAGTGCTGCCAGTAGCCCCAAGAAAAAAAAAAAAAGAACACTTATACTTACCTCCAGCGATGCGATGCAGGCCTCTTCCGGCCTGTGTCTCGAGCTGTACGGCTCGGCGGCGCGATGATGTCATCGCGCCGCCGGGCCGGCCTCTGATAAGCTGCCAGCCTAGTGCTGGCAGCCTATCAGAGGAACAGGGAGAGGTCACGCCTCTCCCTCCTCTGCTGCTGCTCCGCACGGAGATGAGCGCAATGCAAGCGCTCATCTCCGTCGCCACTGGAGCCCAGTGTGCCTGCGGCCGCCGGCCGGCCGTGCGGCAGTCAGGGCTACCGGCCTACCGGGAATTTTCCCGGTATCCCGGTAGGCCAGTCCGGCCCTGACTGTGACTGATCCAGATAGGTCTGGGAAGAGAAGGTCGCAGCGACTTGCTACTCGCGATAGCTTGTGAGTTTGCTTCATGGTTCAGGGTATGTCATCCGGGTTTTGCCTTGTGAACCTTTTTGTCCTGACTGGGAGTTTGTAGGCATTCTTCTCAGGTGAGTGCTGTCTGCCACTCCCAGCTACTATATTAGTTTCAGTTTCACTTGCAGTCATTGCCAGATATAGTCCTTACTTCCAGTGCTATTCTGACCTTTGAAGGAGATCGTTTGACGGTATTGCTGTGGAGCTCTTGTCTGGCGTGGACTGTCGTTGTTGGGATCATCTTCTCTGCTCGTGACTGGATAAGTCTATCTCTGCTGGAGATTGTTTGTTTGTTTGTTACTGTCTTCCCCTGTTGTTCTCCTAGACATGAGTGATGGTGACTAGTGCTCCCATCTGCCTTTCCCCAGTCTTGTCTTCTTAGAGTGACTCAGGGTTTAGGCATCCTGCTCGCCGCACGGGTTCACACCCCGTCTAGGGTATCAGGGCAGACAGGTGCCAGCGTAGGGTTTGTCAGGGGTGGCCGTTCTATTTCCCATCCGTAGATAAGGGTCCCCCTTCCCCTCCGTCTGGTGCGACACGACTGCTGCTGGGATAGCGGTCGTGACAATAGTGGCCCAGTCATAGCGTGGGGAGGGTGGGAACAGCATGAGAAGTCCACAGAGTGGCCCAATGACATAGTGGTGAGGTGGCAGCAGAATGAGGAGACCACAGAGAGGCCCACTGACATAGTGGTGAGGTGGCAGCAGCATGAGGAGACCACAGAGTGTTGAGGTGGCAGCAGCATGATGAGACCACAGAGTGGCCCAGTGACATAGTGTTGAAGTGGCAGCAGCATGAGGAGACCACAAAGTTGCCCAGTGATTTAGTGGTGAGGTGGCAGCAGCATGAGGAGACCACAGAGTGGTAATATGGCAGTAGCATGGGGAGACCACACAGTGGCCCAGTGACATAGTGGTGAGGTGGCAGCAGCATGAGGAGACCACAGAGTTGCCCAGTGACATAGTGTTGAGGTGGCAGCAGCATGAGGAGACCACAGAGTGGCGATGTAGCAGTAGGATGAGGAGACCACAGAGTTGCCCAGTGACATGATGTTGAGGTGGCAGCAGTATGAGAAGACCGCAGAGTGGCCCAGTGACAGAGTGGGGAGGTGGGGGGGGGCCAATACCAGTACCAGCTGAAGATGGTGGGTGGCAGTAGGAGCACCTGGCAGCAGGTGTGGCATCAGGTGGGTGGCAGCATCAGAATAGTAGCTGAAGCAGGTAGCTAGAAGAAACAGGTCTCTTTTGTCAAAGTGTAGGTGTGGCACCATGGATGATCTAGTCAGATGCATCAGGCACTGGTGTTTGAAAATCCTGGCTGATCCACACCTGATTCCTCTTCACAAGGGTCAGTTTCTCCACATTTTGGGTGGACAGGTGAGTTCTTCTTGGGGTAACTATGGCCCCCGCCGCATTAAACACCCACTCTGATGCCACATTGCTGGCCAGGCAGGAAAGCTTGTCCAGGGCAAACTCGGACAGTTACGGCCACAAATCGAGTTTGGCTGCCCAGCCGTACAGGGGATCTTCTATGTGGGGTGGCAGGGTGCACTTCAAGTATGCCACAACCTGCTGGTTCAGGTTCTGCTCTATGTCTAGCTGCTGCTGCTGCTGGTCAGTAGTTTCTTCAGTAGGCTGCTGATGGAGCTGGTACTGCTCCAGCCCCCCAACCCCCCAGCAGCCATGGCAGTGGAATGTGCAGAGGGCCCCCTGGTCAGACCTGCGTGAGGATGGGTGATGGCACACATGCCAGGCAATGGCCAACTGACTACATAGGATGCCTCGATAATAGTTCAGTTTGTCCTCCCTCTCAGCGGATGTAAACAAGGCCCCCATTTTAGTCCGGTAACGAGAGTCTAATATGGTAGAGAGCCAGTAGTCATCCCTCTGCCGAATGATGACAATTCGGCTGTCACTACACAAGCAGCTAAGCATGCATTGGACCATTTCCGCAAGTGACTTTGAGGGACTCCCTGCCTCCATCTCCACTGCATACTGCCACGGTGTGTCTGGGTCATCTGCCTCATCTTTCTCATTGCCCTGTAGCTCCTCCGGCTGCCCCTGCTCCTCCTCTCCTGTCACCTGTGTAGAAAAAACATCCATTTCTCTACGCATTGCTTGTGCTCGAATGTCCTACTTCTCCTCCTCCTCTAGTTCAGCCCCCACAGGGCTCATGTGGCCGTGAGATGTAGTCGCCACGTCTCCTGTCCCCTGGCCAGCCAGATTTAGCAGCATCTGTTCCAGGACATGAATCAGTGGAATGATGCGATTCATCCCATAGTCCTGGCGACTGACAAATAAAGTGGCCTCCTCAAAGGGCCTGAGCAAACGGCAAGTGTCACCCTTGAGCTGCCACTGGCTAACATCAAAATTACACAGGGAAGTACCTCTGTCTGCCTGTTTAATCAAGAAATCGTTTATGGCCTTTGTCTGTTCATATAATCGGTCCAACATATGGAGGGTGGAAACGTCACATATCAGCCTGTATTGGTGGAAGCTGCTCTGCTGCTGCAACTCAAGTAGGGTTTGCTTTGCGGTGTACGAGTATCTAAATTGCATGCAAAGTTAATGGCCATTTCAGGATGTCTTGCAGATGGGGGGAAGACTTCATGAACTGCTTTACAACCATATTGAACACGTGCGCCATGCAGGGTACATGGCTCAGCCCTCCTTGACGCAGTGGTGTTCTTCCCATTTTCGGTCACTATGGTTTACGATTTTGAGTTGTCGAGGAGAAAGCCAGGATTCGATTTCTTGATGAAGGATGCGGAGCAGTTCCTCCCCTGTGTGACTCCGTTTGCTCAGGCAAACTAGGTGCAAAACAGCGTGACACCGCCATGCAGGTATGCTCGTGGAGCACTGTGAATTGTCCCTGCAGTGGTGGCTGAGGACACTTTGGAGGATGAGGAGGCAGAGGAAGACATTGTCGCAGGACCAACGGCGTGAGAACGTGGAGGTGGAAGCGGGGTTACCTGGCCAAGTTTCTGGTGTGGCTGGGCAGGAACCACATTTACCCAGTGGGCCGTAAAGGACATATATTGTCCTTGACCGTAGTTACAGCTCCACACTTCTGCTCTGCCATGCACTTTGGCAGACACCGACAGGGTCAAGGACTGGCCCACCTTCTGTTCTACATATCTGTGAAGGGCTGGTACTGCCTTTTTAGCAAAGAAATGATGGCTTGGGACTCTCCACCTCTGCTCCGCACAAACCATCAGTTCTCTGAAATATGCAGAGTCCAGCACTTGGAAAGGAAGGGACTGCAGCACCAGCAACTTGGCCAGGAACATGTTTAGCTTCTGCGCCATTGGATGAGTGCATGCATACTGTTGTCTGTTGGCAATTGCTTCAGTGATCGATTGCTGATGGAAGAACTGACAAGGAGTAGCAAGAGCAGGAGCGTCAGGACCAGCAGCTCCCTTCGGCTGATGGGAAGAACAGACAGCTCTCTTCGGCTGAGGTGGTGGAACCTTGACTGCATGAAATTGGGTGCGTGCCACTGGGTGATGCAGCGGTTGCTGCGGCAGGCTGGACCACCACATCGGAGCCACGGTTCTCCTAGGCCACTTTATGGTGATGCTGCATGTGTTGATGCAGGGCGGTGGTGCCAACATAAGCACCCTGGCCACGCTTCACCTTCTGCCTACAAAGTCGGCAAATGGCCATGTTCAACTCCTCTGGCGGCCTAACAAAAAATTTCCACACCATTGAGTATGGCATTTTCCCCAAAAAACTCTGCGTTGACTGCCTGCTACCGCTGCCTCCGTGAACTCCTGCACCGCTACTTTCCGGGCCGGTAGGCTCCTGCGAAGCGGGTGTCCTACCCCGGACACTCCGAGCTAACTGCCTGCTACTGCTGCCTCTGTGAACCCCTGCACCGCTCCTGCAAAGCGGGTGGTCTACCCTGGGCACGTTTTGCTCCCGACCTCCCACTGCTGCCACCCTGCTGACTTACTGCCATGCATTTCCTTAAGGGCCGGCGCACGTCACTTTCTGTGTTTTATGGATTGGATGTGACCTCGCCAACCAATCCTAGTCCTCCTGCACATATATAAGTGGCTCAACCACCTTCCCAGATGCCTCAGTGTCAAGATCCTTGTGTCCTGCTAAGGTTCCTGATATCCGCTTGTGTTCCTGTGTTCCTGACTCGTACTCGTGTTCCTGGACTTTGCTACCTGTTTGATCCCTGCCTGCTTGCCTTGACTTTCCTGTTGCCGACCCGTCTGCCCTGACCTATTACCTGTCTGACTTCGCCTCTGCCTCATCCTTTGGTCCTGCACTGTTGCTCCTGGTAAAGACTCAGCCTGTTGACAATGTCTGTACCTCTGGTACCTTTCTCAGGTACCTGCTGGTCCGCCTGGACCAGCTACCTCGTGTGTCTCTCCTCCTCAAGAGGTAGCGACCTGGTGTTTCCCTCGGGAAAGTCTATCTCCACCATCAGGGGTGCTGTGAAGATCGAGTGGTTCACTTAGACAATGCCCTTAGAGGAGGTAGAACACGTGGCATAGTGGGTTCACACCCGCTGGTTCGTGACAAGCATACGGTCTCAGGGCCAGGAGTCTGACCGCTTGCTCCCACGCGACTCTCATCATCACTACGCATCCGAGGAAGCGGCGGATGTCTACTCAAGATTTTGGTCGGGCAGTAGCTGATGACTGTCCTCTAGTAGCTCGTCCTTGCTGAAAAGTGGAGTCAAGCCTACTGCATACAATACTTCTCGTGCTAAAACTGAACTGAAAATGACAGAGGAAGGTTGAGGACAGGTGGGGGCACAGGGCCTGCTCCCGGGCCATGCCAACTAAGCGTTGTTTCAGAGGAACCCACCGCCTCTTGGCTGGGGGTGTCTGATGTCACTTGCGAGGAAGTCGAAGACCAATTCAACCATTCAAGCACCGCTGGGTTCCTGGTCAAGACACGACTGCTGCGACCCCCTTCTTCTGCTGCCTGCGACAGAAACATTTTGCCCACTGCCCGTTCCCTTTGAAGGGCCTGTCATCTGTCTGTCTAACATACTGTATAATAAAATAATTAAATTACAATAATACCTCCCCAAAAAGGCTGTAGTACAATGTAACTTCACCACAGAACGGCAATTAAGACGTATTATTTTTCCTATTACTACACTCCTAAAAAATAAATATAACAATCACAATTCACCACAGAACGGATAATGGGACGTACGTATATTTCCTTTTATTACACCACTTAAATGTTTGTAGTACAATGTTACTTCACCGCTGAACGGCAATTAAGACATATTCTTTTTCCTATCTCTACACCCCAAGAAAAGAAATATAACAATCACAATTCACCGCAGAACGGTTAATGGGATGTATGTATATTTCGTTTAATACACCCCGTAAATGGCTGTAGTTCCATGGAACTTCACCGCAGAACGGCAATTAAGACATATATTTTTTCCTTTTTTTTCGTATTAATGCAAGTTCTCCTTTTATAGTGTAGATGATGCCTCCCTATCCTTTCCCTACACCCTGAATATTCATCCCCTGAACTTGTAAATGTTTTTTTTAGCACAATGAAGTCTTTCCTAACACTGTCCCTAGCGCCTGCTGACTTCTTTCCCTACACTAAGCACACTGGAAAATGGCAGAATCCAAGATGGCTAAGGCTATTTATAGGGCTGTGACATAACAGGGACTGGCTGATGCGAATTGGCTGCATGCATGGCATTGTGGGTGATCCCTCGTTCCCAGAGTTCTTTGCTCCATGTCCTAACACATGCAGCAGCCATTTTAGGAAAAAATTTGAATCGTTAACACGAAGCGTGAGGAAATTCCACTTTGTTAACTTCGATTCGCTCATCTCTACATATGATCAAAAGGGAATAATTAAGATGTGTCTGCATGGATGCCCTTTCCATATGTATATCGATACAGTCATGTGCAGAGTTATTGACACAGATTAGCTCTGCACATAACGCACAACAGCCGATTCCAATTATGGCAACATTTTTTTTCTTCTCAGCTATGGAACCATACTGATGGAAAAGTGGGAGCTTGGTGTGGAACATACTGTTTTGTTGGTATGCATAGTCACAAAACTGGGCATCAGGAAAGCCGACAATATGCAAGCATGTCACTTGGGTCTGGATATGTAATTTTTTTCTAGGCGTTCACATCAGAAGAACACCACCAACAGTATCAAGACTGGGATGAATGCACTTTGCCATCCCTTGTAAAAGATAAGGTAGTTTTTGCATGCTTTGCAACCCTTCATTCACCGCTGTATTTTATATTTCAAAAATAGCTGAGCACTGGCTTGTTTTTAGAACTTCCCTCGTGATGAATGGAGAACTGTGTGCTCTCCTTGATTTCAGGGGTCCCATTCTCTAGATGGGAGCAGGTCAAAAAGGTGGGATCCGCAAATGTCTTACATTGATGGTATATCCCAGGAACATACCATCAATGTTCTAGATGGGAATAGCCCTTTAAGGACAATATCTGGAAAGCAATGTTTAAACCATATTGAAATAGTACCATATTATCAAAATGCTTTCTTAAATACAGTTTTTATGACGTTTGAAACATATTTGTAAAGAATCCTGCTGATTTATTTTTAGTTCCCATATCAACATCTACAGCATATTTTTTTTTTTAACTCTACAGTCTCACAATTGGCTGAGATTGTAGAGATCACTTCTCATTGTCATCACAGGATTTGAAATGGAAGGTGATACCTATATGTGTAAATGACAATAAGTGATGGTCAGAGCTGGATGTTAGCAGACCCAGATCAGCCCTGCAGTCAGGGTCAACAACCTTATACAAACTCTCTCGGGGCTGAATCTCCCCTCCCCCCATCCTCCCTGTAACGGGGGCTAATATGTCAACCCCAATTACAGTTGAAACCAGAAATAAAAAATGTAGTGTTACATAATCACCAAAGTTCTTGCATGACCTCATGGGGACACCAAATGTAAAATGAAAAAATAATAATAATAAAAAAAGGTCACTACTCACTACACACCACACCACTGCTTCTAGTCCTGCTAATGGAGACCATAATCCATACATCCCATATATCAAAATGTCCGTTATGGAAAGGGGACATATATATAGCCCCATATATCACCGAAAGAAGGTGCAGCAATTATTTATATATATCCAAATGGAAATAAAAGTAATGCGGCCTGGAAGGGGGTAAATGGTCCTGTCTGGAATTGGTTAAGCATAACTTCTATGTTAAAATGTATGACATACACTCACCTAAAGAATTATTAGGAACACCATATTAATACGGTGTTGGACCCCCTTTTGCCTTCAGAACTACCTTAATTCTACGTGGCATTGATTCAACAAGGTGCTGATAGCATTCTTTATAAATGATGGCCCATATTGATAGGATAGCATCTTGCAGTTGATGGAGATTTGAGGGAGGAACATCCAGGGCACGAAGCTCCTGTTACACCACATCCCAAAGATGCTCTATTGGGTTAAGATCTGGTGACTGTGGGGGCCATTTTAGTACAGTGAACTCATTGTCATGTTCAAGAAACCAATTTGAAATGATTCGAGCTTTGTGACATGGTGCATTATCCTGCTGGAAGTAGCCATCAGAGGATGGGTACATGGTGGTCATGAAGGGATGGACATGGTCAAAAACAATGCTCAGGTAGCCCGTGGCATTTAAACGATGCCCAATTGGCACTAAAGGACCTAAAGTGTGCCCAGAAAACATCCACCACACCATTACACCACCACCACCAGCCTGCACAGTGGTAACAATTTTGTAACAATGGCAGTTGGCAGCCGCCAGCGTGCAGTGCGTCCGACTACGTACCTCAGTCGAGCTGCACGCGGGGCTCCTCCTCTTCGCTGCAGGCTCCGGACCCGCTTTCCTGCGCTGTCGCAGGCTACGACAGCTTCTGTTGTATCTTGTAGGAGCCGCAGGCGTCCTGGTACCTTAAGGGTTAATGCACGCCCCTGATTCTGCCCTCTCTCCGATCCTGGCCAGGCTTCACCTTTATAAGGGTGCTTCCCCCTTCCTGCAATGCCTGAGCAATATTGTAATTCCTACAGCTAAGGCTCCTGTTGTTCCTGCATTCAATATCCTGCTTATGACCTCTGCCTGTATCCTGACCTCGTCTCTGCTTGATCCTCTTGTACCTCGCTGCTCTCAAGTTAAAGACCCGGACTGTCGACCACGCCTCTGTCTGCTGTGCAGATTGTTACACCAGCTCCACCTGGACTAACTCAGCTCTGCTGTTCTCACAGCACTAGCTCTGCTGTTCTCACAGCACTAGCTCTGCTATACCGCTTGTTCAGCTCAGCATTATCCTGCGGCAGTCTGCTATATTGCCTGTTTCCCCGTGCTAGCATCAGGGCTTTCTGGCCTGCCCGGCCAGCTGACACTTAACCAGGACCACTCTTGCGGTAGCGACCTGGTGTCTCCCCTGCAGCTGAGTCCAGCTTCCGCATCCTGGAGCGGGATAAAGGGTGAAAACCAGGGGGACACTTAGACTCCGCTCCCAAGTTTGGCCCAAAGCCAAACCGGTAAGCGGCATGATGGATACATGTTCTCATTCTGTTTATGCCAAATTCGGACTCTACCATTTGAATGTCTCAACAGAAATCGAGACTCATCAGACCAGGCAACATTTTTCCAGTCTTCAACAGTCCAATTTTGGTGAGCTTGTGCAAATTGCAGCCTCTTTTTCCTAGTTGTAGTGGAGATGAGTGGTACCCGGTGAGGTCTTCTGCTGTTGTAGCCCATCCGCCTCAAGGTTGTGCGTGTTGTGGCTTCACAAATGCTTTGCTGCATACCTCGGTTGTAACGAGTGGTTATTTCAGTCAACGTTGCTCTTCTATCAGCTTGAATAAGTCGGCCCATTCTCCTCTGACCTCTAGCATCAACAAGGCATTTTCGCCCACAGGACTGCCGCATACTGGATGTTTTTCCCTTTTCACACCATTCTTTGTAAACCCTAGAAATGGTTGTGCGTGAAAATCCCAGTAACTGAGCAGATTGTGAAATACTCAGACCGGCCCGTCTGGCACCAACAACCATGCCACGCTCAAAATTGCTTAAATCGCCTTTCTTTCCCATTCTGACATTCAGTTTGGAGTTCAGGAGATTGTCTTGACCAGGACCAAACCCCTAAATGCATTGAAGCAACTGCCATGTGATTGGTTGACTAGATAATTGCATTAATGAGAAATAGAACAGGTGTTCCTAATAATTATTTAGGTGAGTGTATATTCATAAATACATAGATAGATTGAATATGTTGAATAAACCGATGAAAATCGTTCACATACGTTAAATTGGACCTGAGCGAAGCTTCCGCCATGGGTATGTAGAATCTCATAGTTGGAGGGTACAGACAGAAGTTCCCACTCTCCGTCATTTAAAAATATACTTTTGTCATTGCTGATTTCCTCATAGCTCCTCCAGATGGACAGATTGAGATCATTCACTAAGACAAAAAACAATGCATACAGTTACATAGGTTCTTCACGTCACAGGATTATCACAAGCCGTTCTTTTTCAATTACACATATAGCAGATCTGGACATTCTGATCAGAATCATGTTGGCCAAACTTCTATTGTGTATGGGAGCCTCTTCCCTTTCTCACAGTGGCAGATTTCAGGGGAGAGAAGGATTCCAACATTCCTGATCCTTCATACTTAAAGAGGACCTGTAACCTCTCCTGATATCTCTATTTTAGTCACTGCTTAAATTCCCCATGGAGCAACTATTCAAGTTGCGCCATTCATTTATTATATTGTACCTTCTAGAAGTTTTTAAAAAAATTGATAGAAAACAAGTCACCTATTTTTACGGACTGTCCAGATATTTCTGGATGGTTGGCAACCCTGCCCGAATGTACCGCTACACCCATTACCTGTATGCAAACAGCTGCTGAAGGTCAGACTGCAGTTCTGTATATCAAAAGGGAAGGCGTACGTCTCCAGATTGCAGGCTGACACCACCTGCATGGGCTTGTAATTCCTGATCGTTCCAGAGGAACTCACGTACACGTACGGTAAATCAGGCGACTTCCCATCTTCTACACTGTAGAATACAAATTGGCTTGTGTCACCCGATGTGCTTTATAACAGGACAGATAAATAAATGTTGTTGACTGATATTGGGCTTTTTATATGGAGGACTTTGTTGTCAGCATGGAAATGATAACATAGAAATATCTGAGATAGGTCTACATGATCACAGATCCTATGTATCGGATAAGCTGGCCATAAACGTGACATCTAGGGCCGAGTGCTCGTTCAGCCGAAGGCTATCTCTCCTGATCCTCCTATGCATATGGCCGAGCATATATATGTAGTAAACGGGGAGAAGGTAGAAAGCTGATGTTGGGAAGTAGCCTATCTCCCAACTAACAAAAGGATCAGGTCATTGAATCCAATTTGCCCAGTTGGGAGGCCACCATACACATTAGATGGTCAGCCAACCATGCTGAAATCGGAAGTTTGATCCATACACAACAAATGTGTAGGACCAGCTTTAGCTTAATTATGGTCCTTATATGTCTCTTGTGTGGGGGCACTCAACTTGTCTGGATGCACATGGGCTTTTGTAATATTCTGCAATATTTATTCAAATATATTCATCACATGCAAACCAAAAATACACATTAAACTCTAAAAGATCCATAAAAAAAACTAAAAGCATTAAAAAGTCCAGATCATCCTTATCCATACATCTATATACCCTGGCATAGGATGATATTAAATATTTGCGGTCGTCGGAAAATAGGATATAATTGCCTTTGTTTGGTATCACGTTTAAAACGGTGTTAAATGTCTTGACAAGATTAAACCATTTGTATCATCAAATCTTTCTTCTAATCATCTCACCCATAGCATATGACTGATTATGTCCATGTATCTCCTACAAGCTGATTATGTCCATGCAATCTCCACACTCTAAACAAATGTGGGCAAGGCTGGTGGTCACACTAACGTTTTCTTTGCGTTAGTAGGGCATATACCGCATGATGTATCAAATTGCAGTGTTAGTAGATTTTATATGCGATCAAGATTGCTTATCCAGCGTAGTTGATTACGTATAATTAATAGGTGCGATATTACTATTTCTCCAGCACTCCTGTATTAACAAGTAAATCAACACATTACTGCTGGTACGCCCTGTATTAGAACATGTCCACCCAGATCATTCTCATATGGTCGACAATAAGTCTGTACGTTACCGGTCTTCACCCTCCGCCTCTCGGTCACTTCGGCTTCAGTGCGCTGTCTGATTGTTCCCTGCTAGGACCTGGCACGGCGTCCCACGTGGTCCTAACATCACTCAGTGGCGTCCCACGTGACGGCAAGGGGATAGCGCTATTGGCTGTACCGGAATGTCGTACTAAGGTCCTTGTGTGATGGTTAAATTCAAATCTTTCTGTTTGGTTAATCCAGACGGGGGAGGTGATCACCAGCCTTGCCCACATTTGTTTAGAGTGTGGAGATTGCATGGACATAATCAGCTTGTAGGAGATACATGGACATAATCAGTCATATGCTACGGGTGAGATGATTAGAAGAAAGATTTGATGATACAAATGGTTTAATCTTGTCAAGACATTTAACACCGTTTTAAACGTGATACCAAACAAAGGCAATTATATCCTATTGTACGACGACCGCAAATATTTAATATCATCCTATGCCAGGGTATATAGATGTATGGATAAGGATGATCTGGACTTTTTAATGCTTTTAGTTTTTTTTTATGGATCTTTTAGAGTTTAATGTGTATTTTTGGTTTGCATGTGATGAATATATTTGAATAAATATTGCAGAATATTACAAAAGCCCATGTGCATCCAGACAAGTTGAGTGCCCCCACACAAGAGACATATATTGATTACTTTACGGAAAGGGTGAACCGGTGGGAGTGCACCTATTTCATATTGGTAAAGTGGGTGTAGCCACTATTACTCTTTACATTCGTAATTATGGTCCTGCTGCTGTCAATTTTTACCTTTCTTTTCATGTGAATTTAAAGAGTTTTAGATCATATTGAGAAACTGAGTCATTTGAGGCAGATTTTTTAAAACCGGTGCAAAGGAAAACGGCTTAGTTGCCTATGGCAACCAATCAGATTCCACCTTACATTCCTCAGAGCTCCTTTGGAAAATTAAAGGTTAAATCTGATTGGTTGCTATGGGCTTCAGTTTTGCTAAATCTCCCCCTACAAAACTTCTATACTTTACTCCAGTACGTGACCCCACATCTAATAAACCTTCCATGTGTCAAACCAGAATGATTCACATTCTGAGAGTAAGGCATTTGACGTGACGCCAGCTGTTACATACAATTCATTGATAACAATGTCTGGAACCCAAACAGCACTGAGCGGGAGGGAAATTTCTCCAATTCCATCAAACTGACTTGAATTCCAGGCCAGAAATTCATCCGTCCACATCTAGAATTAAAATAAAAAAAGTAAATCTGAGAAATATAGATAATGTAGATAATAAAGATATACATAGTTGCAGGTGTTCTTAAAGGGGATGTCTCATGGTCATGTGGATGTCGTAGAAGGGGTCTCCCGCCCTGGACACCCCTCTATACGCCAGTATTGAACTGTTTCCATTCCAGCAAACATGACCTGCCCATGCAGCAGTAAAGGTAAAAGAGAAAATGTGCTTCCACCAGAGGAAAAGTGCGTCCACAGGTGAACATGATGGAGGGTTAGAGGAGCCAGATCCATCAGCTGATCGGCATGGCAGGTTCTTGATTTAAAGAGGTAGACAACCCCTTTAAAGGGCATCTGTCAGCAGATTTGTACCTATGACACCGGCTGACCTGTTACATGTGCACTTGGCAGCTGAAGACACCTGTGTTGGTTCCATGTTCATATGTGCCCGCATTGCTGAGAAATGTTTTAATATATGCAAATGAGCCTCTAGGAGCAATGGGGGCGTTACCATTACACCTAAAGGCTCAGCTCTCTCTGCTCCTAAAGGCTCATTTGCATATATTAAAACTTTGTTTTTCTCAGCTATGCAGGGACATATGAATATGGGACCAGCACAGATGCCTTAAACAGCCAAGTGCACATGTAACAGGTCAGCCGGTGTCATAGGTACAAAGGTGATGTCATGATATACAAGTTTATTAGACGTACCTCCCTGTACCAAATACTGGTCGTCAGCTTCTGATTCTGCCCGTCCTGGAAGATAGTAAATATATTAACCTCATGTAGATTGTTTTGTAGCATGATATCCAAGGATAAAAACAAAAACTATATATGAGATGTTTAAGGAATGTGGTTGGGAAACTTGGAAAGGAGGAGACAGGAAAGTCCTGAGTAATTGAAAATCTAAGTAAATTTTATGAAGGTGTGATTTGTATTTAATATTTTTGTAATGAAAGGAGAAGGTTCCAGCTTGACACCATTCATTTGATAGTTTAAAATAAAATACGAGTAAAATATTGGGTGCTGCTATGGGTGCTAGACCAGTTCTAAGGAACAGAAACACAGTATACATGTTCTTTATAGTGGGTCATAGAGCTACATAGAGATTGCTGTGTAGCAGTGCAACCACTGAACTGTATGGGGCCACAGTACCACTCTCAAGTTACCGTACTGTGACACCAAAATGCAAAAAAATCCAGCGAGGGTGTAGCAACCATGATCACCATGTAGCCCTAGCCGAAAAGAAAATTACATACCTTTTCCAGGTCCAACTATAAAGTGGAATTCCCACCATGAACTTGCAGCACATCTATAGAATATGTTATAAGTATCTAAAAAATGGTGGAGAACGGGGCCAGCGACCTCTATTTGCCAATCCCATGTAGCCAGAGAAGACAGAGAGCATAAGAAGGAAAGACAAGGCTGAGCATATAAATGGGGACCATGGGTCCAGCATTGTTGAAGAATTTCCAGCTTATTAGGCCCTAATGAAGTATCCTTCTGATGCCATAAAAGCCTTTGGTCAGAATACTCCTTATTTAAGTATTCTATAAAGAACATGCTATCCCGTATCTACTGGATAAGAAGAGATGAAAGAATCAGTCGAAATTCAATTCTACCCAAATCGAAACTTCTTCAACTGGCCTGAAAATTTGTGTATGACATTTTTTCTCTCACTTTTTTTGTTCATTTTTTATTCATTTATTTTTCTATCACTCTCCCTAAGTCTCTCATTGTCTATGGCGCCAAAATTTGCCCAAATCACAAAAAATTTGGTTTTGGATGCTCAGATTTTTACAAAACTCAGGTTGAATTAAATTTGTTCAGAATCGACTTGTTCTTCTCTAGAGATAACTGATAGATTGGTGAGGATCTGACCACTGGAATCATGCTTGTTCCCAACGATTGGATCACCAAAAATCTAAGACCTCTTTCAGACAGGCATCGCGGGTGAGGGCCGGATGCGATGCAGGCACATTACGGGAAACCAGCGTTGTTTAGTTTTTTCAGCGCAAGTGCAATGCGTTTTGCATGCGCGTGACAAAAACTGAATATCGTACCCAGACCCGAACTTCTTCATTGAAGTTCGGGTTTGGGTTAGGTGTTGTGCAGATTTAATTATTTTCCCTTATAACATGGCTATAAAGGAAAATAATAGCATTCCTAATACAGAATGCTTACTTAAATGTGGCTTAAGGGGTTAAAAAATAAAAAAATTTGCTCACCTCATCCAATTGATCGTGCAGCCGGGCATCATCTTCTTTCTCCTTCTTTGAGAACCTGCTAAAGGAACTTTGATCACGTAATCACGTGGTGAGCGCGGTGACGTCTGCGCAGGTCCTGCTAAATGAAGATAGAGGAATCTACATGCGCTGACCTCACCACGCTCACCACGTCGTGAGCACGATTACGTCATCAAAGGTCCTTTTGCAGGTCCTCAAAGAAGAAGAAAGAAGATGATGCCCGGCTGCGCAATCAATTGGATGAGGTGAGTTAATTATTATTTTTTAACCCCTTAAGCCACATTTAAGTAAGCATTTTGTATTAAGAATGCTATTATTTTCCTTTATAACCATGTTATAAGGGAAAATAATACAGTAAATTGACTTTTATCAATTTACTTACATCTTCTTCTAGCAACCATGCGTGAAAATCAAGTGCGGATGCAATGCGATTTTCACGCAGCCCCATTAATTTCTATGGGGCCTGCGTTGCATGAAAAACGCAGAAATTAGAGCATGCTGCGATTTTCACACAAGTGATGCGTGAAAATCACTGCTCATTTGCACAGCCCCATTGAAGTGAATAGGTCCGGATTCAGTGTGGGTGCAATGCGTTCAAGTCACGCATTGCACCCGTGTGGCATTCTCGCCCGTATGAAAGGGGCCTAATAATTATCCCTATCCCTTGGACAGGAAGTTATATGTTAAAACTAGATGACCCCTTTGGTGAAATTTTCTACTGCAGTTATGTGAATTTGAGAACTATGAGAGTAAATAAGCCAAAATGGCTAAACAGTATTATATTGTAGTCATAGTGTTAAAAAAATAACATCATATACCGTAAATCCATATACATTCACCCGAATAAAACCCTCAAAGTAAAGTTGTCCAATATCTATGAGAGTCCCCAAAATAGTTTTATTTCCATGTTTTTAGATACTAGAAGGTTCTTGTACTGACCAACCAATACAATTAGATCACATGAAAGACATATTATAATAATAATAATTATTATTATTATTATTAATATTATTACTACTACTACTACAATAATAATAATAATAATAATAATAATAATAATAAAAAAAACAATAATAATGTGCTGGAGAAATAAACCTCACTAGCGTTGTCAGAAGTCTGTTTCTTGCATTATTGTGTTCTTGAATTGATTACTTGTGTTCTATGTAGTTGTTTTTGGTTTATCTTTGATTAAATGGGACGTCACCTTCAGATGACACATTAAACAAATCACTGGCTCCTCGCACCATTTTAATTAGTTGCTGAGTCATTAATCAGGAGTTGGAGGAGAACAATGTTATTCAGGGGTTCAAACAACAGTTTTTCATAGGAGAATATGCTGGAATAGAAGATTGTATACTACCGGTAACTACATGTTCATCCTTGGACATCAGTGTCACCATATTTTCCATCTTGGCCCTAATTAGAATGTTCTAATTAAACTAAAAGCACAGTGTTAGTTATAATATCACTGTATGCCATATAAATAATAATAAAATATGTATTTACAGCATTTAGAATAATTACTGTGAAGACATTTGCCTGCAACAGAGCCCCGAAAGACAGCCCTTGATACGACGCGTACGCAGTATTGTAGGCAAGACAATGCCCCTCTGTGTTTCTGGGAAAGATATTTAAATTAGCTTTTCCAAACCTGACACCTCGGCAGATGTTAGACATGATAATGTGCATACATTTTACCCAGAAATCCAGGGGAGTGTTGTCTAGTCTACAATAGTCATCATGTATATATCAACTGGTCTCAATAATAGAAAAAGTACCCACCCAGAGGTTCCCCCAAATCCTTGCAACTAGAAATGTTGTTCTCATCTGCTTTTCTCTGATTATGGGCCTTTGTCCTAAAGGGACTAGTTGCAGATGTGAGGCTGGCTTAACTTTATTTCTAGCTTTGCTACATAAGCACTGTGTGAAAAGCAGCAACAGCAGCAAGTACATATAATTATAGCACATTCCTATTCACCTAAGGATACATCATCAGTATAACAGAGACAGAAAACACCTTCATATAAAGAAACCTTCAACTGAAATAAGAGAATTACAATGCTCTACAAAGCATATACCTCTCTCAATAAAACATACAAGGTAGTTCTCTTTCTAGAAGGACAAGAGAACCAGAACCTCTTAAGAGAGATTTTGCTTGTCTTGGGGGGTACTCTTTGGGGTGCTGTTTATCATTAGGGAATGACAAAATATGCACAAGTATTGTACGCTAGGCCACACTACTCTTAGTTTTTTAGGAAGAGTATATACAAATCACATATCTTAATTTGGCTAGCATGAGAAAAGATTAGCATTCTTTTCTGTTTTGTCAGAAAATATAATTTGAATATCTTTCCCAGAAAGCCAAATTGATGCAAATTAGCTTGCCTGAAAAAAAAAAAAAAAAAAAAAGAGGATATAATATCCCATGCCGGAAGAATTCGGATATGCGATTTGCATTTACTCTTCCTAGAAACCAAGTGTAGTGTCACCAGGCATACAATACTCGTGCATATTTTTTTGGTCTTCACAATAATAAAGAGCACCTCCCATCCCCCCAAAAGGGAACTCTACAAGGCAAGTCAACCAGCCAAGACAAGATTCCTTTGCATTCTGGTTCTCTTGCTCTTCTAGAATGAGAGCTAGCTGACAAGTTTTGTGGGATGTTGTAATTCTCATGGTTTACTTTCAGATGCATGTTATTTTGGAGGTTTTTCTGGTTCATATGATGTTGAATCAAAATGGTGAAATAAAACTTAGCATACCATGGGCTCTCTATAATGAAAAAGAGTATTCCTTAGACAATGTATATATCTTGTTGAGAAACACACATTCCTGTACTAGTTTCTCTCCTTGTCACGCTCGTGTGTGGGGAAAAAACACCACACCGAGCATAGGAGGGAAAGGGGATACCGGAATAAGGCCTGGAAAGGCAAGAGAGATGGATACCTCCTAGAGAAAACCCTAACTCCAGTCCTGACAGACTACCAGTATGAACAGACCCCAAAGGTAGGCAAGTTCATACACCATATGCCTAGCATCCTATCTCACCCTATAGTACCCTGGAACAAATGTCAGGACTGAGTCTACCTGTTCCTCCAAAGGTAAGGACGAACAGTAGTTTCCCTCAGGCCTAATGACAAACGATAGGGAAAGGCAACACACACATATATCAAAACAAAATACAAAAGGGAACGGAAACCCTTATCTTCAATGAAGCTTTGGTAGCACCAGGAACTCAGCCGAGAACCAAACACAAACTAACCACAAGTCCAACAGAAGCTATAAACCGCATAGCATAGTGGGAGAAACAACAACAAATAAAGAAGTATAAATGATCACAATGGCATTACTTGGGGACAGAAGGGACAGAAGGTGTGGCAAGCACTAGAAACAACACAGATGTCATTCGATCCAAAAGGAAAACATGTCAGACCAAACCACGCATTGCCAGTCTCACAGATCCCCTGCCACCTGTCGTGGGAACGTCCGCATGTCTTGGCACTTCCGTGACACTCCTCCTCTCTCCCCCCAACTGAATTAGTTTTCTATTCCCCCCCCCCCCCAAGGATCCACCAATATATATACAGGTATATATTGTATAGCCTTGAGATACTACATAAAGACCATATAGTACACCCCCCAACCTACAATCAGAATGGTCACTGTCAGCGCAGACTGGGAAATTAAAGTAGCCCTAGAAAAACAACTAAAAGTGGCCCTATGTATTAGGCGGGTTCAAATTAACAGATGACAGGGCAATACAAGTAGGGAGGTACTACAGAGGAAGGTAAGGCCTACAATACGATAGTGCTGGACCCACCCCAGAAGAAACAAATATCACAGTGCATCACAAAATACTGCTTCGTAAGAACCAAATACCCCATTGCAGCACAAAATACTGCTGCCCTCCCTACAATATTCAAGTGTATCACCATCCTGATACAGTTGAGTTTAGGAGGGCACCTGGGGTCCTTGGCCAGGTGCATAAGTACTTACTTCTAGCATTAATTAATGCTGAGAGCATTATATCATTATATATGTAGCTGGTGCCCTTGAGGAGGGCTCTGAAGACCCCCGGGCATCGGCCCACTGGGAAATTTCCATGTTGGGTCTATGATCAGTCTGCCCCTGGTCACTGTACTTGAGACAAAGTATAACATACTTCCTCAACACCAAATGGGTACAAGATGTATGGTGGTCAAACATAATATACAGTTCAGGGACCCTAGCCATTTTCCACAGAGAGACCAGATATTTCTCATGGCAGTCATAACCATGGCTCAACAAATGTGATTGAGTGAAAATTTAATCGAAAAGGAACACATGACTGCAAGATCAGACTACACAGTATTGGTCATAGCCTGTTACTATGGAGGCACATAGCTTTTCATATGGACAGGACAATCATGTTAATTCCTTACCTGCTTAGCTTTAAACATAAACATGCTTTAAAAACATATTTTTATTCAGGCTTATCACTAAACTAACTTTTCCCCATTTAACCCCAATCCCACCCTCATTCTTCATAACCGAACACCATTATTCAACAAACATCCCTGCACACAATGCACTGGCTCATACAGCTGCACTACTCTATTTTACTACAAAGATGGCAAGAGCACTTGATGAAACAATTATTTTTATCTTTTGTGTCACCCTTAGTTCCTCATAGATTGTAAGCTCTTGTGAAGAGAGTCTCATTTGTATATTAGCCTGCAAACCTGTGATGACTATTTTAATTTGTACATGCACCCTCTAAACTGTAAAAGGCTGCAGAATATGGTAAAACTGTATAAGATTATTATTTTTATTATTATATGGATTGGATGCACAAAACTGAGCAAGGGTTCTTTTAAGTAAATATTGTCTATTAGGCCAGTGGTCCCCAACCTTTTTTGCACCGAGGACCAGTTTCACGCAAGACAATTTTCCTAGGGCCCGGGTGGGGGGCTTAGGGGTGGGCAGGGCTTAGGAGGTGCTGGTCGGCGCTGACTAATTCACGCGCATAACAAAACACAAGGTGCATATTCAAATATATAACACTATATAACCCCCAATGCCTTAGATCAACCCCCCAACCTTCAGCCATCTATCAGCCCACCATGTCAGCCAGCCATCAGCCCCCCATGTCAGCCAGCCCTCAGCCCCCCATGTCAGCCATCAGCCCCCCATGTCAGCCATCAGCCCCCATGTCAGCCAGCCATTAGCCCCCCATGTCAGCTAGCCATCAGCCCCTCATGTCAGCCATCAGCCCCCATGTCAGCCATGAGCCCCCCATGTCAGCCATCAGCCCCCATGTCAGCCAGCCATAAGCCCCAATGTCAGCCATCAGCCCCCATGTCAGCCATCCATCAGCCGCCCATGTCAGCCATCAGCCCCCATGTCAGCCATAAGCCCCCATGTCAGCCAGCCATCAGCCCCCCATGTCAGCCATAAGCCCCCCATGTCAGCCATGATCCCCCCATGTCAGCCAGCCATCAGCCCCCATGTCAGCCATTGGCCTCCCATGTCAGCCAGCCATCAGCGCAAATAAAATAAAAAAAACACTTACCTCTCCTGCTCCTGGACGCCACCGCTGCTCACCATCGCTATCCTCTTCATCCTGCTGTCGGCTGTGTATCGCGGCGCACAGTGTGAAGTTACAGTGCGCCTTCACGCAGTGCGCAGCCCTGCACAGCCGAGCCGAGGACCAGGAAGCGGTGAGTACACATCCTTCACCGCTTCCGAGTCCTCCGGTACAAATGAAGCGCTTCCATAATGGAAGCGCTTCTTTAGTACCGCGTTAAAGACGGCCATGATTTCTCGGCTTGCCCCCCGGTTGGGGACCGCTGTATTAGGCCATATGTTATAGAGAGGGTCTCCACTCCCTTCTGAACCAGAGTGGAGGGCTGCTATATAATGATCACACCGGTGGTCCTTGCCCACCATTGCCCTGCTGTCCTGAGCAGTGTGCAGGCGTCACTCCTCTCTTCCTTTGTGTACTGTAACCGGAGCTCAGTGAACTTGTCAGCATTTCGAGAATTAATTTTTCCCTATTGCTCCCCGCCCAGCTGCTGATTAAAGTGCCAATCAGACTCCCTATTCAACTGGGCTGTGGATCCACCTCCTTGTCTGAGTTTTGGGTTGTCTTGTGTCTTGTTACCAGAAAAGGTGATCTCTCTACTTGTGTACTGTACCTTGCCTGATTACCAATTCTGCTCCTTACTGCCTGACCCGACCTTGGAATTGCTATCTGGATTACACAGGTACTCAGCCTGCCCCATCCTAGGAATTGCTATCTTGAATACGTACTGCCCTGTCCTTGGACTGTATTCAGACTACACCTTTTGCCTGTGTCCTTGATGCTCCTCACCTGTGTATCTGACCCCTATTGGTCAGCTGCCATCTACACCAGGACTACACCAGGAGGTAGCAGCCTGGTTGGTTCCCTGCAGCGAAGTCCAGACCCCTGTACAGGAGTTAAAGGGTAAATACTAGGGAACCACCAGAACAACACCCTTAGGTTTAGCCCAAAGTCTGATTAGTTGGCACAGTGGGTCCACACTCACTGTCCGCTACAATAACTGTATCTTTGGCAGAGCCATGTGTTTTCGTTTTAGATGCCCTGAAGGGAAAAAATGCAGCATAATTATTCACACCCTTTAATTAAAGCTTAAAACCAAACACACATTGTAAAAATTGCAAAACCCGAATGATAAAATGTAGATTTGTCTTACAACATCCAACACAGCATGAACAAAGAGGTCTATGAACACGGTGATGGCTTGGCTCCAGTTCCTCACAGGTCTGACACCTTTACTGTAGTTGATCAGAAGGTTCTTTGTCAGATGAAGTAAACTTGAGTTCTTTCCATCAACGGCAAATGTCTGTAGTGCAGCAGCTGGGAAAATAATAATAGTTCTTATAAGACACAAGACCGGGCTGCCCCCACAGGTGAAGAAGCGCCCACCAGCCATCTCTTTAGGCCCTGAGAATGTAGGCTCTGCTCCACTTCTCCAGGTAGCGGAGCAGGAGCTGAAACTCATGGATTCTAGAGTAGTGACTGAACATGCACCGCTACCCAGAAGTGTAGCGTCACATGTGCTGTCTCTGCTTCCAAAGCCAATTGCAGCCATGACAACTGAGGGGTCGTTTACCCATTCAGATTTTTAAAAAATTTCCAGCTTCCAACTTCATTGTATGCAATGTTAAATGTTGCTATTATAAAGTACTGCAAATAAAATAAGCCCTGATATGGCTATGTGAATGTAAAAGTAAAAAAGTTATGGCTCTTGGAAGGCAGGGAGTAAAAAATGGAAAATGGCTGCACCAGGAAGGATGTCAATGGAGGGTGTTATTGTATATCTATTAGGTTACTATCATTTTTAGATCATTATGAGTAGTAGAGGTAGTAGTAGTACCCTCCATATTTTATATAATCCTTTTAAAAATCTGATTACTCTTTTCTAACAGAAGAGCAAAAATGCTCTTGAAACGCTCCAAATGAACAACTAATTGGATTTCTTGGATATCTTTTACCTATTAGATTATTATCAGTCTTAGATTATATTGTGTATTAACTTTTATTTCTAAAACAATGTAGTTGTGTTATGATTACATCATTATGAGTAGTAGTAGACGTAGTAGTAGTGGTAGTAGTGGTAGTAGTAGTAGTGGTGATAGTACTAGGGGTAGTAGTGGTAGTAGTAGTGATAGTAGTGGTAATAGTACTAGTGGTAGTAGTGGTAGTAGTAGTAGTGGTGATAGTACTAGGGGTAGTAGTGGTAGTAGTAGTGGTAGTAGTGGTAATAGATAGTAGTGATAGTAGTAGTGGTAGTAGAAGTGGTAGTAGTGGTAATAGCACTAGTGGTAGTAATGGTAGTAGTAGTAGTAGTAGTTGTGGTAATAGTATTAGTAGTAGTAGTTTGCAAACTAAACTAAACATAGGTTATGAAAATACCGGCGTGTGATTTGAAGTCAAATTTTCAAATCCCCCACCCCTTAACACTGAACCCCCTACAGTGCCCCGCCACTTTAAATGGGACCTCCACAGCAGCCCATCCCCATAACTTTGACCTTCACAGCAGCCCGCCTTTTTAACAGTGAGTTTCACAGCACGCCACTCACTTAATAGTGACCTCTACAGGGGCCTGCCCCCTTAATTGTGACCTCACAGTACCTTGCTGCCTTAACAGTGACTTCCACAGCAGTTTCCCCTTTAATAGTGGCCCTTGCCCCCTTAACAGTGACCTCCACAGTGTCCGTCCCTTTAACAGTGACCTCCACAGCGGTCTGCCCCCTTAACAGTAACATCCACATTGAACACCTCTCTACAAGTGACCTCCACAGTCCCCGTCCCTTTAACAGTGACCTCCACAGCACCCTGCCCCTTTAATGGTAGGGCTACACGACAACATGTGTCGTGCAACATTTTGTCTCAACGATTTTTATAATGATAGACTATGGTGTCGCACTGCCACATGGGACATGCTGCGACTGCGACACGACAGTTGCAAAAAATCCATCCAAGATGTCCCATGTCGCAGTGCAACACCATAGACTATCATTATAAAAATTGTCGCGCGATATTGGCGCGATATCAATATCACACGACACATATAGCAGTGTGGTCTTGCCCTATGTGTGCCCTTATTGTCACGCGACACATGTCGTCGTGTAGCCCTAGCCTAAAGCTGACCTACAGCAGTGAAGAAAAATGGCTGAGTTGTTATGGAAACCTGGAGTAAAACTGTGTGTATGTGGAGACTAAGGGCCTGCGAGCTTCTATTGGCTGATAAGGGACATGTGACCGTGTGTATGGCAGTTGGGATATGAAGAGAAAGACTCCAGTCTAAAACTTTCCCGGACACCTGATGTACCCATGTGCCAAATTTGGTGAAGATCAGTCCAGTCATTTGGTCGCGCATAAAGAACAGACAGACAGATGTAGGGACAGACAAAAACTCATTGTGTACTGGCATGTTACCTCCACAGTATTCTTTCCCAGATAGTAACTGATATATATACCCAGTTTAGAAGAAATTGATCGATCAGTTTTTGAGTTACAGAGCAACATGTGTGGAGCAAAACCGGAGCATACAAACTCCATGCAGCTGCTGTGTAGGGGCGTATGACCCCCGCAAGATTTCTTTCCAGGCAGTAAGGGACGTGTATACCAAGTTTCGTTGAAATTGATGGTTGCGTTTTTGAGTGATCGTGGAACATACATACACACACATATATACGTCCTTCTTTATATATATATAGAAAGAAGAAAGATAGAAGACGCGTCCTGGATATGGGACATACCGTTCCTTTGCAATAAATTCCTAAATAAGCATCGTCACGTTTTGCTGGAATTTCTTCAGCTTTGAAACATTATTAGGCTAGAATCACACATGCAATTTTTGATGCACATTTTTGAGTCAAAGTCAAGAGTGTATCCACAGCGAATGAGGAATAAAAAAAAAGGACTTCTACTTCTCTTTCCTTCTGGATCCCCTTCTGGAATTATTTAAAAAAGTGCATGGAAAACTGCATGTGTGATGAAAGCCTTAATAAGATTTAAGATTTCATACACAGATATTATAAGATATCAGATATTATACAGTATATATAATACATACTGTATGGGCAATGAAAACCATTTTTGAATCTCATATAAATAATATTACCTGTGTGAATTGTGAAACAGGTGAAAGGCAGTACATTACATCCCTGTATCCCAAAAATATCCCATTAATTCTCATTACAATTTAGCAAGCTAAAGCATTTACTTTGGAATCACACAAAAGCAGAAAAAAAATCAATATCATCTGAAATCTGATCAATACCTCCCAATACACACAGATATTACTATAGATAAAACATAACAACAAATGTACAGTCCATTCAGTCACGCGTAATACATCCATACCGAGCCTCACCTGACAATAAGATCATCACTGCTGATACATGGGCCATCGGAGCAGAGTTTTTGGATCAGACTTGGACCTCTCTGAAGAAAAGGGGCAGCTTCTGCTAAGAACTTAGGAGCATCTACACTTACCCATATACAAACACTCCAAGGCCTGGAGTCTATGAAGGAAACGTCTACTGTTACCTGTAAGTGAGCGACCTCTCCATCTACCATCCTCATCTTAAGTAATCCTATTAAAAGTCTGGTTTAATCTTTTCTAACAGAATTGCAGATACCACAAGCTCTTGAAAGGCTCAAAATGAACAGCTAATTGGATTTCTTGGAGATCTTTTACCTGTGGCTTTGGTCCAGCTTGTGTGTATGACTTTCATAAGAACGTCCAAAATAGCATCTGAACAGAAAAGATAAGCCATCGTGGATCAATGTGACCTAATGGAAGGAATGAAGGACACTCCTAAACGGTGATGAGCGCAAACCATAAAATCCATCATTTGAAACAATAAGTGGAATCAAGAGTTAACCATATCTCCTGTTTAGATGATGTACTGTAGGTCACATATAGGATGTGCAGACCAGAGGCATTAGGTGCCCAGTGATGCCATTCTCTTTGACCTGCAGTTGAACAGTCAGTTATAATGTATATGTCTGTCCCCTATCGGTCCAAATCACAGCACGGGACCAACAACAAAGTGAAAACAGACAAATATGGGCAAAATACTTGTCAGATACAGTCACATATGGGCACAATGCTTGGTGGGTACAGTCACATATTGGTACTATGCTAAGTGGTTTCCTTCACATATGGGCATTGAAGCGAGCCCCTCAGGAGCTCAAGCAGATAGGTCATCAGTATCTGAGATCGGTGGAGGTCTAACACCCGGAATCCCCTGACGATCAGTTGTTTGAGAAGGCAGCGGCACCCACAGTAATGTCACAGCCTTCTTGCAGCTTTTCCTAGGCCGTCTGATGACACGTTCATCGGTCAGGTGGTCTAGGGGCAGCTCAATCCCTTTAGAAGTGAATGGGGCTCAGCTGCGATACCAAGCACAGCAGTACTGTGCTGTGCCTGGTGTCGGACCCCACTTATCCAGAGGATATGCAACGTCAGACAGCGGCAAAGGGTCCCTTTAAGAAATATCTGTAACGCCAATTGCAGTGAAGCAACAACAGGACAGGTGCTTCTACCTGGATACGCTGAACCCCAGGCATTGTCTTCCGAAGCAGCAAATAAGGGGGGTACTTAACTTGGAGATGAAGAATAAATTGAGTCCAGACCTTGTGATGAAGTTCAATAACAGCTTTACTTGGCATAAACATTTCTACAAACGGGTTACAGACTTTGGCCATGATTTATCATACCTTCACTCCAGAATTCTGGCATCAAAAAGTCCCAAAATAGGGCATTTGCGACTTTTCACACTCATTTGCGCGTAATTTTGCGACTTTTTTACATGTGTATACCACTCACTCCAGTTTAGTAAAAAATGGGCGTGGTTAGTCATGTTAATGAGTTTCACTCCAGATTTATCATTGGGACTTTTTTAAAAAGTCGCAAAAAAGTCGCAAAAAAGTCCCAATTTCACTCCAGTGAGGACCATGCTTATCTTATGCGACTTTTTAATAGAACATGCGACTTTTTTGTAAATATGTGCGACTTTTGTAAAGCCGTTTGCTGAAGGATGAACTGCTGCCATCAAACCACATTTATCACAGTATTAAAGGACCATTAATAAATCTGACTGAGCCAAAAGTGACTTTGGACTTATGTGAAATTGGAATAAGATGGAAATGTAATGATAAATCTGGCCCTTTGTCTTGGTTTCAGCAGGCTTTAGCATTAAAACTCTGGCAGGCAAACTTGTCTCTACTACATCTGTTGCTCTCTGGCTCTGCTGTATAACTTAGCTTCCTCTGGATACTGCAACATCTCTTTGTATGGTCTGTCTCTTAATTATGCCAGGGAACTCTCCTCCTGGCTCCTGAGGCTCTAAGCTGTGGCCTCCACATCCAGCAGAGCTGACGGTGCTCTAACTGGCTTGGCTTGGCCTGGGCACGTCCAGCAGAGACGGGCCCAGCACTTGCTTCCTTCCCCTAGCAGGGGGTAAGCTAGACTGCAACTAAACTTGGACCCACCCTTCCTGCAGGAAGTGGGACTTGCCCACTCCTCCACAGAGGGGAGTTAGAATGGAATGGTAAATTCCATTCTATGTACCTGTAGCTCTGCAGTATTTGCTGCCACCTGCTGGTGAACCAGGCACATTTTATGTGAAAATAACAGGTACAAAATAGGAAATGCACAGTGGACCAGAAATAAATACAGATTATGAGGTGTAACGGACCGTTTCCGCAGACAAGGGGTAAAAACCGTTTAGGCGATCGGCCCCCTTTACAGAGATATAGGCACAGCTACTGCAGAACACCAAACTCCCGAACTGGATACAAAATAGCACTCCAACTCCCGTACTGGAACCTCCCAAATAGCTGCTAGCAGACGAACAGGAAAAGCAGACAATCAGCTTACACTCCTGGCAATCAGTCTCTAACAGCATACAGTGAATTCCCCCAAGAACGAGACGAGGCTCCGTATTGAGGGTAAACAGGAATTCTCCCTTTTATTAAGGGCTACCTGCCCGGTATTTATCCAGAGCTCCCACCTGGTGGACACTCCCCTAGAGGACCAGAAGGAAGACTGCGACACGGGATACAGCAGCCAATCACACACATTGGGACAATACAGACACCCCCAGCATATCCCTCCCTCTGCCTGTGATACCATCACCCTACATGGGTAATGCAATCATCACAGGCAGACGAATACACAATGTCTTCTGTCCTGGAGACAATTGAGGAGTCATTCAATTATCTCTCAGGACAAAGGGAAATCGCCAATACACATGTGGGGACAATAGGACAGACATCACTATTCAATATACAATGTCCCACCCTTTACAATACACACAGACATTTCAGAGACAAGACTCCATTATGCACATGGGGACACAGAACAAGCATTACTGTTAAAATACACCAGGTAAGACACATTACATTAAAACTATACATTTAACATATCCCCAGATAGCTCAGGTCTGAGCGCACATTATTAAGTGAATGGCGCTCAGACCACACGAATACAGTTTAATCGCCATGGAGCCAAAGTCTTTACAGTCAGTTTCATACGAATGGGCTCCATGGGATTCCTATCTGGGGTATAACACATTCAACCAAAACTACCGAACCCCAGGCAGAAAAGCACGAATTAAGCTTTTCTGCAGGTAAAAAAGATGTCTTTTAACAGGGGGCCATAGTCCAAAGGCAGCAGGCGAGCAACCAGGTTTCTCCAATGCAATGTGGCGAGATTGGTCTCGTCACATGAGGTTAACCAGTAAAGACAGTAGCAGGGTGCAGAAGTGGTAATGCCACTCTGGGGCGTTACAGATAGGTCATCTTTGTTTAACCCCTTAAGGACAAGGCCCTATTTCACCTTAAGGACCAGGCCATTTTTTGAAAATCTGACCAGTGTCACTTTATGTGTGAATAACTTTAAAACGATTTTACTTACCCAAGCTGTTCTGAGATAGTTTTTTCGTCACACATTGTACTTCATGACACTGCTAAAATCGGGTCAAAAAAGTACCAAAAGTTTGGAAAATTTAGCAAATTTCAAAGTTTCAGCTTCTATAATACATAGTAATACCCCCAAAAATTGTGATGACTTTACATTCCCTATATGTCTACTTCATGTATGGATCATTTTGGGAATGCCATTTTATTTTTTGGGGATGTTACATAGCTTAGAAGTTTAGAAATTTAGAAATTTTTCAGAAATTTTCCAAATCCTACTTTTTATGGACCAGTCCAGGTATGAAGTCCCTTTGTTATTTGCTTACATAATAGAAATCACCCAAAAACTACCCCATTTTAGAAAGTACACCCCTCGACGTAGTCAAAACTGATTTTACAAACGCCGTTAACTCTTTAGGTGTTCCACAAGAGTTAATGGAAAATTTCTATTTTTTGGAAAATTTTCCATTATAATCCATTTTTTCCACTAACAAAGCAAGGGTTAACTGCCAAACAAAACTAAATATGGGTTGCCCTGATTCTGTAGTTTGCAGAAACACCCCATATGTGGTTGTAAACTGCTGTATGGCCAAACGGGAGAACATAGAAGCAGGGGAACGCCATATGGGTTTTGGAAGGCAGATTTTGCGGGACTTTTTTTTTACACCATGTCCCATTTCAAGCCCCAGTTGCACCCCTAGAATAGAAATTCCAAAAAAGTGAGTCCATCTAAGAAAGTACACCCCTCAAGGTATTCAAAACTGGGTTTACAAACTTTGTTAACCCTTTAGGTGTTCCGCAAGAGTTAATGGCAGATGGAAAAACAGTTTTGGAATTTCGATTTTGGGGAAAATTTTCCATTTTAATCCATTTTTTCCAGTAATAAAGTAAGGGTTAACTGCCGAACAAAACTCAATATGGGTTGCCCTGATTCTGTAGTTTGCAGAAACACCCCATATGTGGTCCTAAACTACTGTTTGGCCAAACGGTAGGACATAGAAGGAGGGGAACGCCATATGTGTTTTGAAAGGCAGATTTTGCGGGACTGTTTTTTTTTACACCATGTCCTATTTCAAGCCCCCCGTTGCACCCCTAGAATAGAAATTCCAAAAAAGTGACTCCATCTAAGAAACTTACAAACTTCGTTAACCCTTTAGGTGTCTCACAAGAGTTAATGGCAGATGAAGAAACAGTTTTGGAATTTCGATTTTTGGGAAAATTTTCCATTTTAACCCTCAACAAAACTCAATATCAGTTGCCCTGATTCTGTAGTTTACAGAAACACCCCATGTGTGTTGGTAAACTAAGTGACCCCATCTTGGAAACTACGGGATAAGGTGGTAGTGTTTTTGGTACTATTTTAGGGTAACAAAAAAGGTAACAAAAAATTTAAATTCTAAAAAAATTTCTACATTCGCCATTAAGTTTTGTGGAACACCTAAAGGGTTAACAAAGTTTGTAAAGTAACTTTTGAATACCTTGAGGGGTGTAGTTTCTTAGATGGGGGTCACTTTTTTGGAGTTTCTAGTCAAGGCTACATCAGGGGGGCTTCTAATGGGACATGGTGTAAATAAACTAATCCATCAAAATCTGCCTTCCAGAAACCATATGGCGTTCCCTTCGTTCTATGCCCTGCCATGTGGCTATATAGCCATTTACGACCACATATGGGGTGTTTCTGCAAACTACAGAATCAGGGCAATAAATATTTAGGTTATTTTGGCTGTTAACCCTTGCTTTATTAACGTAAAAAATTGATTCAAATTGGAAACTTTGCCAAAAAATGGGTGTTTTGGCACCGTTTTTTTTTTGGGGTTGGGTCAAATGTTATTTTTATAGGGCAGATTCTTACGGACGCGGTGATACCTAATATGTCTACTTTTTAAAATTTGTTGAGATTTTACACTATATTATCATTTTAGGAACAAAAAATAAATAATTTTAGTATCTCCATAGCCTGGGAGCTAAATTTTTTTCTTTTGTTGGGCTATCTAATTTAGGGACTTATTTTTTGCGGGATGAGATTGCGGTTATATTGGCACTATTTGGGGGTGCATATGACTTTATGATCGCTCGTTATTACACTTTTTGGGATTCAAGGTGACAATAAAAATGACTTTTTTATTTTTTTATGGCGTTTATCCGAGGGGTTAGTTTATGGGGTATTTTTATAGAGCAGATTTTTACGGACATGGCGATGCCCAATATGTATGGCTCTCACACTTTGGAGACACTAAAACAGGCATCCTCAAACTGCGGCTCTCCAGATGTGGTAAAACTACAATTACCACTATGACCTGCTGTAGCCTGATAGCTGTAGGTTGTCTGGGCATGCTGGGAGTTGTAGTTTTACAACATCTGGAGGGCCGCAGTTTGAGGATACCTGCACTAAAACTAATATAATTTTTGTTGAAAAAAAAAGGTTCTTTCTGTGTCTCCAAAGTCTGAGAGCCATAGTTTTTTATGTTCTCTAGGGGACTGTCGGGAATTATAAAAATGTAGTACTCCATGGAAGTGTGCTACTCCCTGAAGCAACCAATAGCGCAGAGGCCCGGATGATCAGGGCACGTGTCACATTGAGTGGTGGTGTCCTTCTGTATCCCCCTCTTGCGACACACTCTGCACTTTTTTGGGGTTCGTCCCTTCTTTCCAGTATGGTGGACCACACCTGGAAAATGTTGGCCAGGGACGATCTGGGCGCCTCCAATTCCCGAGGTACTCCGACCTGCCCAGAGTGGGGGGACATTCTGGGGGTTCAATACGGGAATCTCGCCCCTCGTACACACGAAATTTGTATATGTAAGTGTACCCTCGCTTAGTGGGAATGTATTGGCAGAAACTGAGTCTCCCATATGCTGGCATTTCCAGATGGCCTTAAACTGGGAATGTGTCATGGCCATACTGTAGAGTGGGGTCTGGTAGAGGACGTCCCCACTCCATTACAGCCTGGCACTGGGTTTCTTGACTAGGTCCATGTGCAGCACGAGGCCCCAAAAGTCCTCATCTCGGCTGCATTGACCGGTGTCCAGCCACCGGGCCTAGCCAAAAAAGCAGCGAACTGTTGGCGTACAGGTTCGTCTGCTCCACCATCAGATTCACCAATGGGTCACAGAAAAAAAAACTAAAAAAATCAATTTCAGTGAATCCCACTGTGGGAATCGGGATTCCTGGATTGCCAACAATTTCAGGAATTGCAGGCTCAAAGTCCACTGGGGTACACCAGTTAAGTTTACCGGTAGGGGGCTCCGGTGTTCTTATCTGTTGGGCCGGGAAACCAGTACGAGCCCCAGGGATGCTCCTACTGGTGTGGGCCACGGGGTCCCTAGCATGCGGGGACCCTGGCTCCGCCTGGCGGCGTCTCCGCCACCTTGGGGGCTCATCATCATCAGATGATGATGAGGAGGATGCGGATGACAAGAGGAACGTGGGGTCATCCTCATCCTCACTGGGGCTCTCGGAGTCAGAGCACCTGGGCATATACCTCCTCTACCGTGAACATCTGGCAGGCCATGGGTATGTGTGTGTGAAAGTGTGTGTGCATGAGTGTAAAACTTTGATTCTATGTGCGTGTGTGTGGGGGCTACGGTTGTTCACGTTAAAAATGAAAAATATGTAACAGTGGTAAAAAAAAAAGAAAACATTCAAACTCGCTGATCAGCGGTAGGAAGCTAATCAGCTGTGTGCGATGTGCCAACAGTGGCCGTACGCTAAAAAGTGCCAGCGACAGACAACACATGCACAAAAAAACAAAAGAAACGCTCACAAAAATAAGTGTGTGCGTGTGTGTGTGGGGGGGGGGGGGGGGTCCAGCACCCGTGGGGGTCTAGGGTCGCACAGCTTAGTGCTGTGTACCCCAGACACTGGGTGCCTAAGGCAAAAAACTTTTTTTCCCCTAACTACCTTTCCCCCACTATCCCTGCCTAAATAATACCCTCTCCCTTACTTTCCCTACCCTACCTGAAGATGCTGCAGGGGACGCAGGTCAGGCGGGGACGCAGGTCAGGCGAGGACGCAGGTCAGATGAGGATGCAGGTCCGCTGGGGATGCAGGTCCAGGAGATGAGCTCCTGTCTGTTCTGCAGCGCTGGGACAAGTGGTAGGGGAGAGAGAAACATGAGGCAGTTTGAACTACCCGCCGCAGCGTTGCCAGCCAACAGGATCACAGCACTGCAACCACAGCCCCCAATGCAAGGTCGGTGATTGGTGGTGTGTTATCACCACCAATCACCGTTCTTTTCCGGTCCATCGGGACACCGGAGACCCGAATGGACCGGAAACACAAAAAACCGCAGGTCTGAATTGACCTGCAGGTTTGTGCGATCGCCGATACTGAGGGGTCACAGGACCCCCCTCGGCATGTGAACATGGTTCCTGCTGCACGATCGCAGCAGGAACCATGTTCCTAGCGCAAATTTTCTTTTTTTTTTACACGCGATTTTTGTCAGGGCATATGGGTACGCCCTGTGTCTTTAAGGACTCGGACATTCGGGCGTACCTATACGCCCTGTGTCCTTAAGGGGTTAAATCTAAAAAAAAAACTTTTAAGTACACAGTACAGTTTCTGTCACCAGATGAGGAGGTATGGTGGCTGGTTATCTGGCAATTTAATGGTCCTTGCAGGCACTTGTGGGTATAGGTGTCCTCTGTGTGATAAAGGCTGGAAGTTATTATGGCCTTGTGTTTGTTCGAGCCCAACCTGACAGGCTCGTGATTATACCTACTGGCACAGATAATCTTTTATCCAGTCAGCAGGTGTCGGCCCTTTACAGAGTGATGAGGGGGGAGTTGTAAACAGCGATGAGGAGAAAACAAAGCTATTAAATAATTTTTTCTCCACTGTATTCACTGAGGAAAAGAGAGTAGTGGAGAAGCACACACCGGATCTTTGCGGTCTCACGGAATTCAACAGCCCACCTGGAGTCCTAGATCCATAGAACATCCCTTGTGTGTAATCCAATAAACGAGAGCGTAGGCAGCATGTCCAGTGAATGTCCCTTTATTGGGAACTGCTTACATGTTCAGACGTGAATACAAAATTGCTACGTTTCGGCTAACAACAAGCTTTTCTCAAGCATAATGTGATCCCCATATGGTCAAGTTTAAATAATACAAGACACACCCCCAATCATCGGAAAAAAGAACTCAAATGGATCTTTGAGTTAAAAGCACTTCAACCCTATGGCATGAATATCGAGTTCAATGTGGTTAGTATTTGATGTAACCATGATAATGAGAAGTATTTGTACCTAGTGTTGTGATTCTTTTAATAAGTTCTTGTTTTTAAGTTAAGGCACATAGATTTGAATTGGTTATCTACGGTGTGCTCAGCCCTGCGATTCCTCCTCGGTGGCTTTGGATCGCGGTCTTTGAATTGTCGGATTGCGAGAGTGTATGTACATAACAGTTAGTGGACCGTGCGTCCCTAACAACTATGCGTCCCTAGTAACGGAGCTAGTGTATAGTGAGAAGGAGGAGTGGTCTTGGCGTGTCATGTGATCGCAGTGACGTGTTAGGCAGCGGTCACGTGATGCGGACCTGACACGGGAGTGTATACTCCCCCTCCCAGACATGCGCTCTGAGCATAGAGGGACGCGCAACGAGGTGGGATCGGTAAGGTCTGAACACATCGATACTGTATGGTGAGAATATCACTTATTAACACGTGTTGATTATGATCATATTTATCGGGGCCGATTATATATTCACATTAAACTTATGCTGTCACAGTTGGATGTATTGTGTGATTGGCCACCCCTATTGACTGGGGGTGTGTCTTGTATTACTTAAACTTGACCATATGGGGATCACATTATGCTTGAGAAAGGCTTGTTGTTAGCCGAAACGTAGCAATTTTGTATTCACGTCTGAACATGTAAGCAGTTCCGAATAAAGGGACATTCACTGGACATGCTGCCTACGCTCTCGTTTATTGGATTTCACTGAGGAAAATAAACTGTTAGATGAAATGCAGAATGCAGGAAGAAGTGGAGCTGCGTTTTAAAAAGATGAAAATAGACAAATCTCCGGGACCAGATATCATCAATATTAAAAGCTCCTTTAAACAAAAACCATTAAATCTTAAAGATTTCACACAGGCCACTAAGCTTAATTATAGGCGCCACTTCTTGGTCTGTTAGGGATCACCTGATTGCAGTTATATATTATTCTAAACCTGCATGTAATGATAAGGAGATATCACCATAGATTAGCCAAGATCCATCATTCACAATAGATGATTGTCAAAGCTTATCTAGTCTTTCCTTGTACAATGACCTCTGCACAGGGCACAGAACTTGCCTAGAAAACTCTCCCATAGAAGTCAGTGAGGTCCCTTCCTGACCATTGTGTCTATTTTCTTAATGCTTTGTAAATGGTGTAAAGAACAGGTCAGGCAATATGGCCGCCCCCATAATCATGTTCAGAAAATCTGAAACCAAAAAATAAAAAGAGATTAGTAAAAAAAAAGGATATCTTACTATCTGGTTGTAAAGAAAATTTTGGTGACACGTTTCCTTTAAAAGGGCTTTCTGGAAATAATTAACCATTTTCTATTGGGCCCTAGCCTGCATCACCTACTAACTGCTTCACACCTCCTGCCTACCACTCCAGTCCTGAGTGCTAGCGTCCATTCCTCCATCTTCCAGTCCCTATCTTGTTTTCTTTTGGTCAGGGCATGGACATGGTCACCTGTGCTGCTGCAACCAATGACTGACTCCAGAGGTGACGTATCCCTAGATGGGATTCATTGTTACTGCTTCATTAAATATTTTGTTATTTATCATGCGTAGTGAATGCTGTAAAAAATCCCCAACACCGGAGTTGTCAAAATGTATTCCTAAATCGTAGGTATAGGTCAGCCCGCTAAAATGCGCCCTCGAACGCCCCTATTAGCAGAAAAATAAAAAAGTTAGTGTCAGAATATAAAAGCACAAGCAAAAAAACGCTTTTTCCTTTTTTTTTAAGTAGTAAGTAGTAACACATAACAAAACACAAATTCAGTTTGTTCACAATTGTGCTGATCCGCAGAATAAAGTTAGCTGTGAACATCCTAAAAATAATGGTGAAATTTAGAAACCTGTCAGCTTGAACACAGTGTCTGAGCTAAAAGCAGCATGATATACAGCAGGAGGAGCCGAGCAGATTGATATATAGTTTAATGGGAAATTATTCAGTAAAAAATCACAGAATAAAGTGGTCTAAAAGGCAAAAAATGCTCAAGACCCAAAATGCTGTAGCGCATTTCTACCCGGGGAGCAAATGTTGTCCAGGATCCGTTGCTAACAGCAATCCCCAGCAAAAATGCATACAATAGAGGATACCGGCAGCGGACCACATGTACCACAAAAAACATCCTACACGGGTCTTAAAAGCGGAAAATGCTCATTACCCCACATACTGTGGCACATTTCTAATGGTGGAGCAAATCCTGCACATGTAATCCTTTGTTAACAGCAATCCCCAGCAAAAAATGCATACAATGGAGGATGCCTGCAATGGACCACATGTAAGACAAATGTGCGGATGGAGCTATAAAAACTGAAAATCACTGAAAATGGTGATCTACAATGGCAAATGCAATTGACAATATATGGCTAAACCCTCACACTGATATTAAAATGAGACAGTTCGTCAATATATTCTAATCTTATATCAAAAACATACCGGAGCCCGTGCATCCAGTCAAGGTCTCTCAATGTGGCACGGGACCTAACGCTAACCTACCTATATGTTCATAAAGTCCAACAAACAGCCAGCAGCTCCCAGTTACCTCCAGCGTGAAATCACGCATACTATGGTAGGAGGAAGGGGGCTGTGAGTCCCAACCAGGGGCGTAACTAGAAGTGACTGGGCCCCACAGCAAATTTTTGTAAGGGCCCCCCCCCCAGCACGCTTCGCACCTCCCTCCTCCTGTGTAAACCCCACTCCTTTGGCCAGTCACGATCTAGACCAGAGCTGGCTGCCACGCCATTCTTTTCCTATATAATATATACATATATATATATATATATATATATATATATATATACAGCAGCAGGTTGTAAGACGCCTAAACTCACGACACAACGTCGGACATCCCATTCACTCAGTTTAGGTATGCCCCTTATTGCCCCCACACAGTAAAATGTTGTTAGTGCTCCAAAATAATTATTCCCCTTTCCCCATTAGTGTCCACACACTAGTTATGCCCCTTTATTGCCCCACAGAGTAGACATCACATTTTTCATTAGTACCTCACAAGTCACAGTCTACACTATACACATGTAGCAGTGCCAGCTCTGTACACTATACACATGTAGCAGTGCCAGCTCTGTACACTATACACATGTAGCAGTGCCAGCTCTGTACACTATACACATGTAGCAGTGCCAGCTCTGTACACTATACACATGTAGCAGTGCCAGCTCTGTACACTATACACATGTAGCAGTGCCAGCTCTGTACACTATACACATGTAGCAGTGCCAGCTCTGTACACTATACACATATAGCAGTGCCAGCTCTGTACACTATATACACATGTAGCAGTGCCAGCTTTGTACACTATACACATGTAGCAGTGCCAGCTCTGTACACTATACACATGTAGCAGTGCCAGCTCTATACACTTATACACATGTAGTAGTGTCAGCTCTGTACACTATACACATGTAGCAGTGCCAGCTCTGTACACTATACACATGTACAGAGCTGGCACTGCTACACTATACACATGTAGCAGTGCCAGCTCTGTACACTATACACATGTAGCAGTGCCAGCTCTGTACACTATACACATGTAGCAGTGCCAGCTCTGTACACTATACACATGTAGCAGTGCCAGCTCTGTACACTATACACATGTAGCAGTGCCAGCTCTGTACACTATACACATGTAGCAGTGCCAGCTCTGTACACTATACACATATAGCAGTGCCAGCTCTGTACACTATATACACATGTAGCAGTGCCAGCTCTGTACACTATATACACATGTAGCAGTGCCAGCTCTGTACACTATACACATGTAGCAGTGCCAGCTCTGTACACTATACACATATAGCAGTGCCAGCTCTGTACACTATACACATGTAGCAGTGCCAGCTCTGTACACTATACACATGTAGCAGTGCCAGCTCTGTACACTATACACATGTAGCAGTGCCAGCTCTGTACACTATACACATGTAGCAGTGCCAGCTCTGTACACTATACACATGTAGCAGTGCCAGCTCTGTACACTATACACATGTAGCAGTGCCAGCTCTGTACACTATACACATGTAGCAGTGCCAGCTCTGTACACTATACACATGTAGCAGTGCCAGCTCTGTACACTATATACACATGTAGCAGTGCCAGCTCTGTACACCATATACACATGTAGCAGTGCCAGCTCTGTACACTATATACACATGTAGCAGTGCCAGCTCTGTACACTATATACACATGTAGCAGTGCCAGCTCTGTACACTTATACACATGTAGTAGTGCCAGCTCTGTACACTATACACATGTAGTAGTGCCAGCTCTGTACACTATATACACATGTAGCAGTGCCAGCTCTGTACACTATGTACACATGTAGCAGTGCCAGCTCTGTACACTATGTACACATGTAGCAGTGAGTGAGAGCTCTCTATGCCCCTTTATTTCCACACAGAGTAGACTTCATATTTTTCATTAGTACCTCACAAGCTGAACCGCCGGTGCTGGACCTGACATGCTGCTCTCAGTGCTCTGCCTCTTTTCTACTCACTCTGCTGCCACCTGCCTGCAGCTCCTCCTGTCCTCCTGGTCTTGGCTGTTTTGTCCCTCCTCCTGCCTGTCACGTACTCCTGCTCTGAATGAGAGTGTATGTGGGCGGGCTTAATACAGCCTGCGCGCTGTACTCACAGTTAGGGTCGGGAGACACAGAACAAATCAGGTTAGCGAGGACTGCAGATTGAGGAGAGGAGAGGAGAGGAGAGGGGAGGGGGGGACGGTCCCCCGGCGCCGACGCTACTGCGCCTGCTGTGAAGGGGCCAGGGGCGATTGCGATTGCATATGAACTGAACTAATAAACAGTAAACTGTCACACATGCTGCTGGGCGCCGGGCCCCTTGGCAGCCCGGGCCCCGAAGCAGCCGCTTCCCCTGCTTCCCCAGTAGTTACGCCACTGGTCCCAACTATAACGGGCTCATGTGATACAGGCTGCCCAGGTGCACCTGAATGTTACCCATAGATCAAAACCAAGGCACATTCAAACCTGAGGTTGCCCCACTTCCAGGCATACATAATTTGGTCTAAATGGCAAAAGATGCTCGAGACCCCAAATGCTGCTGCGCATTTCTACCCGGGGGAGCAAATCCTGCCCATGTGATCCGTTACTAACAGCAATCCCCAGCAAAAAATGCATGCATGAATGTAGGATGTCTGCAACGGACCACAGGTAAGACAAATGTGCGGATGGGGTTATAAAAAACTGAAAATCACTGAAAATGGTGATCTACAATAGTAAATGCAATTGAAAATATTTGGCTAAACCCTCTCGCTAATATTAAAATGAGACGTTCGCCAATATATTCTTATTTCAAAAACATACTGGAGCCCGCGCACCTCATCAAGGTCTATCAAATTGGCACGGGACCTAACTGTAACCTACCTATGCTGTATGGACAATTTATGATAGCTGCATAAAGTCCGACACACAGGCAGCAGCTCGCAGTTACCTCCAGCATTAAATCACACATACAATAGGAGGAGGGAGGAGGCTGTGAGTCCCACCTATAACTGGCTCATGTTACGCAGGCTGCCCAGGTGCACCTGGATGTTACCCATAGATCAAAAGGAGGAGGCTGTGCGTCAGACTTTATGCATCTATCATAAATTGTCCATACAGCATAGGTAGGTTACAGTTAGGTCCCGTGCCAATTTGAGAGACCTTGATGAGGTGCGCGGGCTCCAGTATGTTCTTGAAATAAGAATATATTGGCTAACGTCTCATTTTAATATCAGCGTGAGAGTTTAGCCAAATGTTTTCAATTGCATTTACCATTGTAGTGCACCATTTTCAGTGATTTTCTGACATATATTCCTGCTCATTCCTGGACTTGAAGTCAATGAGGCAGCCCTCTCAGAGATTTACAGCCTTCCCTGTATGGCTGTGTGTAGTACCCCAGACTTGGGAGCACTATGATTGCATATAGTTCTCTATATTTTGTTATGTAATGCTTTCATATGTTTTGTGGCCGTACCCTCCTGCAAGAATATGGATGGCAAGGGTTAACAAGGACCAGAGCTAACAACACTGTTCCTCCCCTCATGGTAGGAGCGGCTGGTGCTGTTTCCTCCTAGGAGGGGGAGTTGTAGAACAAAATAGAGGAACACAGCGGCTACACCTGTCGTACCAATATGAATGTGAGGTGCACACTCCTTAGCTAATACCCTAAGCTATGGAATTGGCATTGGGGAAAATCAATATGGAGGGCACACTCAGCATTTGTGATATATATAGGCCAAATTTAATGATAAACAGTACTATAATACAATAAAAACGTATAAAAACATTAAATGTAAACCCACATGAGAAGCCCAAAGCTTATGTGGCTAGGCTGTCACTCAGGTATGAGAATATGATGTTATGATGTAGAT
Source organism: Bufotes viridis (assembly GCA_033119425.1). Lineage (NCBI taxonomy): Eukaryota > Metazoa > Chordata > Amphibia > Anura > Bufonidae > Bufotes > Bufotes viridis. The sequence continues at coordinate 545,021,115 of CM065590.1, read as the reverse complement.
ATAAACAGTCAATATCAAATAGAACTGTGCCGGTGAAAATTAGAATCAATTTTACATGGTGAATAAAGTTGGTCCTCTCTATACTCTGATGTGGACCCCTTAGATGCCGTCCTCCAGGTATGCAAGTAGTATGGAACTTAATGTGCACCAGCGTATGCCGGATAGTTCGCTTCAATAAACCTTGTTGGAGGAAAGGAGTTCCTCAGATAGTTCATTCGCAGGACACTAAGTAATTGTCAGACAAAACATGGACTTCTTACCCCCTCCGTGTAGTCGTTCCTGCAGCGCAGCTTCTGGGAGTTCCGTCAGACACCAGCGGCGTCCCACGTGGTGTCCTGGGCCGTATCGCGGCGTCCCACGTGACCCTGACGTGAAGCGCGCGTCGGAGGTGGAGGTATCTTCTGGGTCCTACTGCCAGACCTGTAACTTCGATTATATCAGGAATTGTCCTTGTTGGAAAGGTGGCAATAGTTGTAATGTCTGTGTCCTGCTTATTCTCTATAATAGATCACCGTGCTCTCGCCCAGTTGTAGAACAGTCACAGACTGGAGAGGAAGCATACGTCAGGGCTCCTGCTCCAGAAAAGAAAAGAAATCAACCTTATCCTAAGACTCAATTCAATCCTTAAAAAGACAGACAGCAGAGTGAACAGCTTTATCCAGCATTTGAAGACAGCGCTGTGAGGGCAGGGACTATGACTAAGGCCTCTTTCATAGTAGTAGTGGGGAGCGGGGGAGCGGTATACTTACAGTCCGTGTGGCTCCCAGGGGGCTCCAAAATGACGTCAGAGCGCCCCATGCGCATGGATCACGTGATCCATGCGATCACGTGATCCATGCGTGTAGGGCGCCCTGACGTCACTTCGGCATAGAGACCCGACGATGGATCTCTATGCCGGAAAACAAAAACGCTAGTGTGAAAGAGCCCTAAGACACCCATCACCCAAAATACTACTAGGCCAGTACGGCCTAAGTGCAGCTATCCAACCTGCCTCCATAATCCTTAGTAGTGCGAGAAGATTTTCACTTAAAATTTGCTGCTACTGAATGTATTGAATTTCTACATTGCACTTAGTAAAAAAAAAAAGACTTTATTACGTTTAATTCTGGCCTCATGACTGCACTGATCCCCAGGAAACAATTGCCTGAGGGAGTTCATCACGACACAACACATCACAAGGGCCACTACCACTCCCATCCTCCGTACCAGCTCCTCCGGGGCTCGCTGCATGTGTATATAGAGATAGCTGTAAATCAGTGATAGGACCGCCACCTTGAAGCGCAGAATGAGGGGCAATTTAAATGAATGAAATACTAGTTTTACTGAAGCTTTTCCCATAAGGCCCTTTTCAGACAAGTCCAATGTGTGGAACTCGCAGCGTGTGTCAGCGAGTGCACCCGTCCTGCCCTCCCAGCAATGCTGGGGTCACATAGCATTATAATGATTTATGATGCTATGTAACCCTTACAGTTCTGGAATGCATTGGATAACACTGACATAATGCTGTCAGTATTATCCAATACATTCCAGAACGTTTTTTTAGACGGAAAAAAAGTCCTGCATGCAGTACTTTGTTTCTGTCTAAAAGATGGATCTTCGACGGAAATTGCTCAAATGGATGCCAAATGTGCAGCAGGATCCAATTTTTACCGGATCCTGTATTTTTTTCTGTTGTTCTGACGGTTCAGAAGAACGGAAAATGAAACGGGCATGTGACTTTCCCTAATGATTAGATGAGACAACCCCTTTAATGTATTCAGAAAGTCGGCCAATGTTTTATGTAGATTTATTCTATAAACTGTAAAATGATATTCAAGGACTTTATCATTGGCATTGCTCCTCGCCTTGTATTAGGTACAGCAATTACATCAATGGGCGCCGGATCCGTTTTTTTCCATGTTCGAAAAAAGTGTATGTGGTACCATCGCCTTACATGGTTTTTGGTGTCGGATCCAGCCTTTTCAGTTTCCCATGCCGCACACAAAAACGCTGCTTGCAGAGATTTTATGCCCGGAATGGGAACGTAACAAACCGGGGCGGAATACATTCTGGTGCACTCCGTTCCGGTTTGTTCAGTTTTGTCCCCATTGGCAATGAATGAGGACAGAACTGAAGTGTTGTGCTGCAGTTTTGAGAGCCTGTGACGAATCTTAAAACCGGACACAACAACGCAGATGTAAAATTAGTCTAAGTTCGCGATCCCCGGGATGGGGCACTAGATTTCATTTTGGATTGACTTCTGAGATTTGCTGCATGTATTTGTGACACGTCAAGTAAATGTTCCCCTCTGAAGATTCACATAAACAGAGAAAAACAAATAGCTTTCCATCCAAAAGCCTGATTGTTTTTTAAAAGTAATTAAACAGTAATGACCCTTCTTCTCCGGCATCTTCACTTGATTAATTACTGAAATGAAAATTAGATTTTTTAATCAATTTTTAGGAGATGTTCCTTAAACCCCTGAATTGCAAGATATACATGGAGTTTAATACAGAGCATGCACTAGTTTTATAGGTGAGGGAACACGGAGAGAAGATAAAACTTCTGCAGCGTTCCTGGAGGCTGGGAATAATGGTTATGGCTCCCTAGGGCCGTGCAGTGACTGAAGGGTGTCTTGTTTCTTCCCTTGGGGCACACCCTCGTATTGGGCACCTGTCTGGTGGTAGTTGGGATACCCTTGATGTTAGGTCTGCAAGGCAGGAGGCAGGTGCAGATGGCCGGCAAATGGGGGAGTCAGTAACCAGGCCAGTTATTCATCAATAAATAAGTCTCTCTTTATTAAAGTGCCAAATAGGTGTAGTAGTACATCCGACAATAACAAGGTACAGATCATTCACCAAAAGCAGTGCATAGACAGCAGCAATGATGGAGGTTGTAGTTCTCTCTAAGTGCCATGGACTCTTCAATCAAATGATTTGCAGGGATGTCGGTTGTCAGATCCCCACTGATGAAATATTGATGACCTATTGTGATGATCAATATCAAAACCCCTTTAGCATGGCAGGGTAGTGTTCACACCAAAACGTATAAAGAGATGTAGATGCAGGATTAGATAGACAACTTATTTTAAATGACCTATTAGTGAATTGAGTTAAAAGAAGGGGGTCAATTACATTTTAGCAACAGCAAAATGCTGTTTTAACAAGTTTCTCACTCTGGAGGACCTAACACCTTCAGAAGGAGGGTAGTTTCACACCCTATCATTTTTGGAAAAAGGCCACTTTAGTTTTTTAATCTAAAGTCAGAAGTGGATCCAGCTGAAGGAGACGTAGAAGTCCTTTCTTTATATTTCCCATTACTTTTGGATTTACTTCAGTGTTTGTGAAACCAATGACAGAACCAGGACCTCAGTGGAAACATAAGTTTGGAATCGCACACACAGGAGGTCATTTACGAACAGATATACACCACACGCCACGTTGGGGCAGAATCAGCTACTTCTTCCCCTCTCATGCCAGGTCTAAAAAGAGGGGGCATGGTGGGGAAGGGGAATCTCCTTCATCATTTTCTATGCCTTGTTTAGGCGTAGAAAATGGTCTAAATGTAAGATAGCAAGGAAGCTGTCTTACATTTAGAATCAGCGGTGAATATGCAGAAGTTATGGAGATCCACCGCCAGAACTGGGGCTTTATTTAGACCGGCATCTAAAACACCAGTCTTAATAAATGTGCCCCACAGTTTTTGGGGCAATTTTAGAAGTAAGAATTATTTATGCAGTTTTTTTTCATAGCCAAAGCCAGAAGTCGATACAAAAGGAAATATAATGGAAGGACTTATTCTTCTCCTTATCCCTGGATCCACATCTGGCACAAAAACTGCATCAAAAACTAATTTATTTTTTATTTTTACCTTAATACTTCATTTCCCCAGTAGTGGCCCTGCAGGGATAAATACTTTAAAGGATACAGTGCACACTTTTTGGTCCCTTTTGGAATCCGTTTAAGCCCTTTGAGACCTCCGCTGTACATGTACTGCGGAAGTCGTGTCTTTAAACATGGCACCCGCTCACACGAGCAGCGGGCACTATAGCTGCTGGCTTTCAGCTATTTCAAATAGCAAACACCCACGGCACATGTATGCGATCACATTCATTTCACCCCTCAGATGCCGTGGTCAAATGTGTAGGTCGGGGGACACCTGGGAAATAGTGACCATAAAGTAATAACCTTCTAATTATCCTTCAAACGAGAGTTTCTAAAGGGAGGGACAAGAATACCGGACTTCAAAAAAGCAAAATTTAGCCAACTAAGAGAGGCCTCAAAAAATAGGCCTAAAAAAAGTCCTCAAAAATAAAAATACAACCACAAAATGGGAGATTTTTAAAAGCATAGTAACATCTAATTGTGATCGATGCATACCTATATACCTATAGAAATAAAAGGCTAAGAAATAAGAAGAAACCAATGTGGATAAATAGAACCGTAAAAAAAGCTATAAATGACAAAAAGAAAGCATATAAATCACTAGTCAGGAAGCACTGATAAACTATAAGGAAAAAAATAGAATATGTAAAAAACTAATAAAAACTGCCAAACTAGAGACCGAGAGATTAATTGCCAAAGAGAGCAAATCTAACCCTAAAATGTTTTTCAATTATATAAATGGTAAAAAATATAAATCTGAAGGAGTCGGCCCTCTACATAGCAATGAGGGGGGAGTTGCAGAAAGCGACTAGGATAAAGCTAAGCTATTAAATATTTTTTTCACCACTGTTTTCACTGAGGAAAATAAACTGTCAGATGAAATGCAAAATGTAAAAGTAAATTCCCCTTTAAAAGTGCCCTGTCTGACCCAGGAAGAAGTACAGCAGCGTCTTAAAAATATTAAAATAGACAAATCGCCAGGACCGGATGGCATACACCCCCGTATCCTAAGGGAATTAAGTGATGTCCTAGCCAGACCCTTATTTTTGATATTCACGGACTCCATACTGACAGGGAATGTTTCACCAGACTGGCGTATAGCAAATGTGGTGCCAATATTCAAAAAGGGTCCAAAAACAGAGCCTGGAAATTATAGGCCGGTAAGTTTAACATCTGTTGTGGGTAAACTGTTTGAAGGTTTTGTAAGAGATGCTATCTTGGAGTATCTCAATGAAAATAAGCAAATTACACCATATCAGCATGGCTTCATGAGGGATCGGTCATGTCAAACTAATTTAATCAGTTTCTATGAGGAGGTAAGTTCTAGACTCGATCGGGGTGAATCAGTGGATGTCATATATCTGGACTTCTCCAAAGCATTTGACACTGTACCTCACAAAAGGTTAGTATATAAAATAAGAGCACTTGGACTAGGAGAAAATATCTGTATGTGGGTAAGTAACTGGCTGAGTAATAGAAAACAGAGAGTGGTTTTTAACGGTACACACTCAGATTGGGTCACTGTCACTAGTGGGGTACCTCAGGGGTCAGTATTGGGCCATATTCTCTTCAATATATTTATTAATGATCTTGTAGAAGGCTTGCACTGTAAAATATCTATTTTTGCAGATGACACTAAACTGTGTAAAGTTTTCTGCTACAGAGGGATCTGGATAGATTGGAGGCTTGGGCAGAGAAATGGCAGATGAGGTTTAACACTGACAAATGTAAAGGTATGCACATGGGAAGGAATAATGCAAGTCACCCGTACATACTAAATGGTAAAACACTCAGTAACACTGACATGGAAAAGGATCTAGGAATTTTAATAAATAACAAACTAAGCTGTAAAAACCAGTGTCAGGCAGCTGCTGCTAAGGCCAATAAGATAATGGGTTGCATCAAAAGGGGCATAGATGCCCGTGATGAAAATATAGTCTTACCACTTTATAAATCACTAGTCAGACCACACATGGAGTACTGTGTACAGTTCTGGGCTCCTGTGAACAAGGCAGACATAGCAGAGCTAGAGAGAGTTCAGAGGAAAGGTTATCAAAACTAGGGTTATTCACTTTAGAAAAAAGACGACTGAGGGGAGATCTAATAACTACAGTATGTATAAATATATCAGGGGTCAGTACAGAGATCTCTCCCATCATCTATTTATCCCCAGGACTGTGACTGTGATGAGGGGACATCCTCTGCGTCTAGAGGAAAGAAGGTTTGTACACAAACATAGAAGAGGATTCTTTACGGTAAGAGCAGTGAGACTATGGAACTCTCTGCCTGAGGAGGTGGTGATGGTGAGTACAATAAAGGAATTCAAGAGGGGCCTGGATGTATTTCTGCAGCGTAATAATATTTCAGGCTATAGCTACTAGAGATAGGTCGTTGATCCAGGGAGTTGTTCTGACTGCCTGATTGGAGTCAGGAAGGAATTTTTTCCCCTTAAGTGGGGAAAATTGGCTTCTGCCTCACAGGGGTTTTTTGCCTTCCTCTGGATCAACTTGCAGGAAACAGGTCGAACTGGATGGACAAATGTCTTTTTTCAGCCTTATATACTATGTTACTATGTTACGGCATCTGAGCTGTCCAAAAGTGAGAGCCGCAGGCTCCTGCTCCTGTAACAGCGTTCCCTGGCTGAGATTGGAGAACCTGTTACACTATACTAATAGCCCAAAGGCTCACGCAGGCTTTGGCAGCTATTAGCGGAATATATTAATACAGGCCAATAGGGGGCAGCATTGTATTGTAATATTGAAAATTAAGTGTTCAATGATGGCTAGCCATCAATGAACACAATGGACAATATAATGATTGCCAGTTATAGTCACCAAGGGTGACTTAAAAAAAACTTTAAAAAAAGTTTTAAATAAAATATCTAAAAATTCATATCATCCCCCTTTCTCCAAAATCAAAATGCTTAACCAATAAAAAAAAAACATCATAGGCATTGTGGCGAGCAAAAATGCCCGTACTATTAAAATATAACAATATTAATCTCATACGGTGAATGGTGTAATGGAAAAAAAATAAAAACTGCCAATTCGTCACTTTTTGACAGTTCAAGTCCCCTCAAAAAATTCAGAAAAAGTGATCAAAAAGTCACACACACTTCAAAATGGTATCATTGAAAGGTACAGCTCACCCTGTATGCATAACGAAAAAAACGTCAGAATATAGTGATAAAATTTTATATATATATATATATATATATATATATATATATATATACATATATATATATATTACAAAGCAAGGGCAGCACAGCAAAAAGACAACAAGAAAAATAGTATGGTGCGATCCACCCACCTTACTTACAAAAATGATAAACTCTGTCTCTGTGCACAATTCACTATGAAATGGTGGAGACCAGATGAGAGTAGCCTTTTTATAAGTCTACTTTCACACTTGCATTTTTCTTTTCCGGCATTGAGTTCCGTCGTCGGGGCTCATTACGAGAAAAAAACGCTTCAGTTTTATCCTATTGCATTCTGAATAGATAGAAATCCGTTCAGGGTGTCTTCAGTCCAGTTACTGTACGGGGTTTTGGACGGAGAAAGTACCGCAGCATGCTGCGGTTTCACTCCGTCCAAAATGCCGGAACACTTGCCGTAATGCCGGATCCGGCATTCATTTCCATAGGAATGTATTAGTGCCGGATCCGGCATTAAAAATACCGCATTGACGGACCTATTCTTCCGGTCTGCGCATGTGCAGACCTTTAAAAATGTTCCGCGACGGAACTGCTTGTCGGATTCCTCTGCCACAAGTGTGAAAGTACCCTAAGACTGTGACATCACAGGGGATGGTTATCTGCTGATTGACTGGCAGTATGGCATTATGGGTCATATCACAGTCCCGGGTTTCTTACTTTCACTTTGTAACACGTGTAGCTGATTCGTTACAACGAAGCTAGAGGAAATTCAGATTCATGGCGAATCAAATTTTTCCTGAAATTCGAAACCGTCAATACGTTTAAGTTTGATTCTCTACTCATTTTGCCCTGAAAAGTTTTTTTTTTTCATTTGGCCTCATTTCGTTTTTTCATTTCATTTATTTGATAAAAATATGGCTTAAATAAGTATTTATGAGATGTCAGTAGTTTAAGGAAAAGGGATATGCATAAAAGCAAGATGCTCACAGCTAGGCAAAGAGTTAACCCTTTTATGATTAAAAGAAGTTAAGAGTTAAGTTTTAAGAGTTCACCCTTTTATGAGCACACGAACACAGCGGGCATAGTGGAGAAGCAAGAAGTTAAAGTTTTGGGTATGTTAACTCCCCGAAAATAAGTGGAGGTAAGAGTGACTTATTTCATATACAACTACAGCAAAGCTAAACGAAATCTGGAGTGTTATGGCGAATAACTTGTTTGTTCCTTGGGCGTAACAAAACAAAGATATCGAGATCTCTTATATGTTGAGACCAATGAAGATAATTAAGGGTATGTTCAGACGACGACAATTGTCGCGCGACAAAAAGTCGCACTATTGTCGCGCGACAATTTTTATAATGGGAGTCTATGGTGTCGCAGTGCGACATGCGACATGCTGCGACTGCGACACGACAGTCGGCAAAAATCCATCCGGGATGGATTTTTTGCGACTGTTGTGTCACAGTCGCAACATGTTGCATGTTGCACGTGCGACACCACCATAGACTCCCATTATAAAAATTGTCGCGCGACATTAATGTGACATCAATGTCGCGCTACAAATGTTGCAGTGTAGTAGTTCCCAAATTGTCGCGCGACTTTTTGTCGCGCGACAATTGTCGGCGTATGAACGTAGCCTTAGTACTACACATTTACTACGCCGTAAGAATAGCCCTGGCTGCTTACGATTCTAGCCTCACATTTAGGACTTTTACCTATGACCACAACCATACCCCATCATTGCGGTTTATCCACTGTGTTGTTTTTATAATTATGTTTTTATGTTTTTGTCCGATTTTAGATTGCGATTTTATGTTATTCTAATATAACCACTTAATAAATGTTTATAGTTAAGTTATCCGAATCAACTCTCATCTACATATTTAGAGTGCCAGTCCAACAACTCACATTTTATTGCAATCTTTTCCTGTTAGGGTGAAACAGCAGATAGGACTTGAGCACCTTTTCCAGATCACTTTAGGAGTGACCTATTCCCAATATTGTATCATTCCTTCCTTTTATGATTAAAACTTCAGAAATTTTTTAATAAAGAACAATTGAAAAAAAAATATTTATAGCCCAAAATGATTAAAATACAATGATAAAAAAATTACCCTCGAAGGTGTTCATGGCCTTTAAATGAGTGTTTAATGAGCTGTCAGGAGTTCAGACATAAGGGCTACAGATTGTTCCAACAGATTCAGTGCGAAGCAAAGAGCCCGCTAGACTGCAAATGGACTATAAAAAAGCTGTAGAAAAAAACTGTTAAAAATGCTTAATAATGGCCAATTGAAAAAATGAAATTAAGCCCAGAATGAGTAGAATATAATAATCAAAAAGATGCCCCCAAAGGTGTTCATAAGTTTCATAACCTTTAAAATGCATCAGAGCCATTCAGGTGAACCTACGCTTTAACTTCCAACCAGAACAAACAGCACTTCAAAGCAAATACACTTTATAATAATTACTGTATTATTATTTTAATTAAGTTGATAGAATTCTATAATAATGTTGTTTTCAATTACTTTCTTATTTTTGATGTGTTCATTGTAATTCAATAGGCGGGTAATACGTCTAGCTGGCTTCTCAGAATCAGAGACAGTCAATCAATTCCATTGGCCCAATTATCTGGAAAGATTGTAATGGTAAACAGATTATAAGAAGGCTAGATGCGGCGATGTAAGCGTGCAGACACTTCTACATTGTAAGCAAGGCACACAATCTCAGGCAGAACTAGGAAAACAACATGATATCGATTGGGGAGGAAAATCATTGCACATAACGTCAGAGATTTGATTCAGCTCTGAGTAGATTATTACTGATAATTTGAAAACTTTAAATCAGTTTAGGGACTCATTGCCATTTTCTTATTTAAAGCAGACCACGTACTCAAGAAGAGAGTTAAGTCAGTCCTAGTGACCCACATCGGAGACTGGTTACTACAGTGGTGCATGGCATACATGGCATCACTTTTCAACACAGAAAGAGGCGCAACATAGGGTAAGTACGTCCTGGGTAGTGTTGAGCGCGAATATTCAAATTGCGAATACCGCCACTTTGAGAATTCACGAATATTTAGAATATAGTGCTATATATCTGTATCTTCAGCACAGGTCATCAATCTTCAGCATAGGTCATCAATATCAGATAGGTTGGGGTTCGAAACCCTGCAACCCACCTATCAGCTATTTCAAGCAGCCATTGGTACTGGAAGTGAATTGCGGATGGAGCAGGAAGCACAAGGTTCCTTCCACTGTGTAGTGGCTGGGCGCGATACTGCAGCTCAGTTCGCATTCAGGAACGGGAGCTGATCGGCAGTGTGCCGGCAACAGAAACTACACAGTGAAGAAAGCCATCCATCCACTGCAGTGACAGCTGCCCGAAACAGATGATCGGTGGGCGTGTGGGGGATCGGATACCCTCCGATCTGATATTGCTGACCTATACTTAGAACAGGCCATCAATATCCAACACTTCAAAGGGGTTATCTGTGTTTTTAAAATTGATGACCTATCCATTCAATAGGACATGTACAGTATATTAAATTGGTGGGAGTCCAACTTTTGGCACCCCAGCCAATCAGGTGTTAGGAGTGGCTGCAGTGCTCGGAGAAGAGCTGCAGTCTCTTCACTGTTTACATCAGGGTTTACAGTGGTTTGTATCAGATACACTGTATACTTTGCAAATTTGTTGTGCTTTACCCTGGACTTACCCCCAAAAGAAGCTATAGGGGAAACGCACGTAGGGGCGGGGTGCTAACTGGTCAGTATTTAACCTGATATGTGTTCCCCTCGTTGTAGGGTATTGTAAGGAAGGTGTATATTGGGTTTTATTACCATTGGTTATTGCAACCACCAGTCAGTCTCCTGTCATCTCTCATGTGCCTGTAATTTTAATATATTATTGTTGTTATTTTTTATCATATATTATATCAATAAGGGATTTGTGATTTTTCTTATTGTTGATATTATAACTTTTTTGTGTTCTAATTTGATCCAGTGGTTGTTCTAGAGTTAACTAGCACACAGGGATGTAATATAATATGGCCCAAGAAAAAGCAGCCGCCTCCAGCAATAGTATGACAAGATGAACGAACAAGTTGATTGTTTTCATCTTAAGGCTACTTCACATCTGCGCTTTACCTTTCCGCTATTGAGATCCGTCATAGGATCTCAATACCGGAGGAAAACGCTTCAGTTTTGTCCCCATTCATTGTCAATGGAGACAAAACTGAACTGAAGGGAACGGAGTCACCAGAATGAATTCCGTTCCGTTTGGTTGCATTCCCATGATGCTCACAAAGGCGCTGCAAGTCAGGGTGACGGATCAGATTTCTCTGACACAAAAGTGGTTTTAGAGACGGATCTGTTTTGGCTATTTTAGAGATAAACAAAAAAAAAAAAACAGGCCAAGCACTAATAAGACCTAAATGACGGCTGTACAGTACACTGTGCTTGAGCACTACCTACATCTATTATGGTAACCAAGGTACCAGCTCAAAAACTGCAAACAACCTACAAAGAAGAAACGAGGTTACGACCACCATTGACCACAATTGCAAATGGGGGAGTTTGAATATTGGTATAAGTTTTTTATTCTCTGGTCTGGACACAATTATTACTATTTATTCCTGGCACTATTTGTAGCTATGTTGTTTACAGGGTACTATCCCAGTGGGTGTAGTCTAGACCATACATTATAATATACACACATTTCCATATTCATCCCCATTTGTAAATTATGTGGTCTATGGAAGATGCTTTTTCTGTCCTTGCATCATGTGATTTTTAATAAAAACTTTTTTTTTTAATGATATTTGTATACACAATAAAGCTTTATTATATTGTATGGGTACTGTTTTGGGCTGGTTTCTTTTTTCTAGGTTGTTTGCCATTTTAGAGATAATACAACCGGTTCAGTTCATAATGGATACAGACAGTTGTATTATCATGACGGAAGCGTTTGAGCATCTTTGGGCACGTCGGATTATGTTAGCTGATACTGCTTGCATGATACTGATACTTTAACAGTGATGCTGCAGAAGAACAAGTGTCCTGCTTTTTCCAACAAGATCGGGCAAGAAGCCGCAACTCACCGAAATCACTGGCACAGGTTCATGAACTCTTTATGGAGGAGCAAACTGTGAGCAAGGGGCTATGGCCACCATGTTCCCCAGACTTGTCCACATTATTTTTATCTGTTGGGAAATTTAAAACAGAAAGTGTCCGCTAACCATCCACAACCCCAGAGGAACTCAAGAAAAACATCACAAACACTATCCGCAGCATCACAAGCAGTATCAGTCATCATAATCCGACGTTCCCAAAGATGCATAGACGTGAACGAAGACCACTTTCTGCATCTTTTGTGAATTTGTGGGTAATTAAAAAAAAAACAATCAACTTGCTCTTTCATCTTGTCATACTATCGCTGGAGGTGGGCTACTTTTCCATGGGCCACCCTGTACTAATATAGGAGCCCCTATGCTTAACCTTTTGTAGGTAAAATATTAAATAACTTGAGAAGGGCCTTTAGTTGCTTAGTGGTTACCTTAGGTCCCTTTGTGACCTCGTAGACTATTACATGCCTTGATCTTGGTGTGAAATTTGTCTGTCAAACACTCCTGGGAAGGATAATAATGGTCTTGAATTTCCTTCTTTTGTACACAATCTGTAATACCTGGATTGATGGAGTCAAAATTATTTAGAGATGGTTATGTAGCCTTTTCCAGTCTGATAAGTATCAACAACTCTTCTTCCGAGGTCCTCAGAAATCTCTTTTGTTCATGCCATGATACACTTCTACAAACATGTTTTGTGAAGATTAGAATTTGATAAAGAAGTCACCCAACCACACCTGATTTGTCAAATGGTTCAAAACACATGTTATGGAGTACTAGGCACATCATCCAGACTACAGTCAGTGAATCCCAAAACTGCTACCAGCCTTCCAAACCACTCAAAGTGGTAAGAAACTAAGGCTACTTCACCAGAGCCTGCTGCAAGATCAGATGGATTTTGCTGCTAGAGACCCAGGTTATGTCTGCGAAGCTGATAACAAACAAAAACTGGTGCAGACACACTAGTGTAATATCCCGGAGTGCCATTACCACTTCTTTTTGGCACTTTGCTACTGTCTCCTGTGTGCTAATGTATATAATCTAATGTACTTCAGGTCATCTTCTAATTATGTGCATATTCATTCCTGTAACTGTTTATGTTCATGCAATTGCCTGGTCCACCAGCAGATAGCAGCAACATTGGCAGAGATAAGATCTCTGGGGAGGAACCTTCTGGTTCCTCCCAGCCCTCTGTAGAGAGGGAGGAGTTTAGTTAGTCAGTGAGTGTCTAGTCTACCCTCCGTAGGGAGAGGTTGTGAGGTTTCTCTCTATTTGTCGATATTACATTGCTGCAGAGCACCACTAGGTAGCACATTTTTCATACCCAGTGCATTATTAGTGGAGATTACCGGCATTGAATAGGAGGAAGGATAGCAGTGCTACTCAAACTGTTTTCTCAAAATTCATAAGAGGTTGTGACTAGGCCAGCAGAGCACCGTCTGGTCTGCTAGGCCCAAAGGCCCTGCCTCTGAAGTCTACATGGTTGCATGACCCCTCTTGGGCTTGCATTGCCTCCCATGCTAACAGAGCTTGAAGCCAGGACAAGAGTTCCTAGGATTACACATAAGAGACAGACTACAGCTAAATTAAGTTCCAGCAGAAAAGGAAAAGTTTCCTATTTACCCAGCCAATGATAGCAGATCTGAGAGAGAGAGCTACCGCATTGCAGAGCTGAGAGTGTTGCAGAGAAGTAATTGCCTGCCAAATTAAGCCAATACCTGCTGATGACCGAGATAAAGTTTGGAAACTGTTTAGATTACCGTTTATGCCAAGTAAAGCTGTGTTCAACGTTACTACAAAGTCTGGACTCCATTTATTCTACCAATTCATTATCTAAGTTCAACTACCTTTTTTGCACTGCTTCAGACCACCACACGTCTGGGATCCAACCATATCCAGGTAGGAACACCGTTACACGTGTTAACAACATCTACTGAGATTTTAGGCCACCCTGCACCACTCTGGCAACCCTACCCTGGGTACCATTAATACCATCTACAAAGGGGACTCCATGTCCTCACTGCTTAACTGCAGCTGGTGTGATGATTACTTGCTCTATAAGAGGGACGTATTTCGTAGAAACCTCCTAAGAGGCTAGGGATACCCCAGGCGAGGCCAGTGGGCTCATTGCACTAGCAGCAGACGTTCCAGAATGACCACAGAGGTACACAAGTAAGTCAACAAACAGGGTTAAAACCAGGAGAAAAAAGACATGATCAATTCAGTACATGAGAGGTTGATCCAGAGACAAGCCAAGGTCAGTATCAGGATAGTTAACATAGGCAGGAAAAGCATGTAAATCCAAAAACAAGCCAGAAATTAGTCCACCAGAAAAGTCAGTAAGAAGTTGTATAGTATAGAACTCTGAAAACAAACACAATCACAAGCAAGATTGATAGGAATCAACAGTCTTAAATCTCCTGCCTAGTTATGGGATTGGAAACCTGAATGGCTCGGTTCCCAGTCACACTGACTAGGTCTAACAGTCGCGACTTTGTTGGTTGGCATGAGAATCCTTACAGCACAACTCTGCATGTGATTTGACTGGGTGAACTCCAGACAACACCTGACTTTCACCTTCAAATTATCTGCTAATCCTAAAAGTTCACATACTTTTGTCTCTCACAGACATGTGACATTGGATCATCTTCAATGACAGAGTGTAATATGTTTTACTTATTTGTTTAAGTTGTTTGTCTTGATCTACTGTTAGGACCTTTGCATGAAAATCTGATGTAGTTTTAGGTCAAAATTAAAGGGGTATTCCCATCTCAGACAATATCTATAGGATATGCCCCCCATTGTCTGATAGGTGCGGGTCCCACATCAAGAACGGACCCCTGAAGATTGTGGAGGGTGCACTGCACATGCACAGCCGCCCTCCATTTATTTCTATGGGGCAGCTAAAAATAGCCGAGCTCGGCTATTTCCGTCGGCCCCACAGAAATGAATGGGAGCGGTGGCCGTGCAAGCGTGGTGCACTCCCATTCAATCCTATGGGGAGAACGCTTGGCGGTGGCTGGACCCCATAAAACCCAGGTCACCACCGGTTCTCCGTTCTGAGTGTAGGTTCGGGTCCCAGAGGTGGGACGTGCAACTATCAGACAATGGGGACATATTCTATCGATATGCCCCCATTGTCTGAGATGGGAATACCCCTTTAAGCAGAAATATTGAAAATGCTGAAGGGGTTACAGACTTTCAAGCACTACTGTACCTAATGAGGGCTTTCTTCTTCTGGATCAACATTGCATGTTATTTTATGAAGTCAGGGAATGAGATAAAATAAGTCACACCCTACTTTAGTGTATAGTATCCATTTACCAGAAATAAAATATAATTTCTATATCTGGTTGCAAAGTACAGGACAGCGATTTAAAATACAAATGCAATTTTACTACACAAATGTGATTATTGGCTTGGAAGGCTCACCTAGTATCTATTAGAGATAAGTAGGTGATTAGCATTTGCAGTTATTCATGATTACATTTTCTTTCGTTTTATTGGAGACCCCCTATGGGACTAATGATTTAACTATACATAATGCAGCATAACTAGGAATAAATACGAATTAACCTTGAAAAATATACTCAGCTCGGTTATAATTAAGTCAGCGTGGTGAGGTTCAGTGATTAACAAATAATGGAGACAGAGCTAAGTACATTCAATCAATGCTAACTCTGTATATGGGAAAAATGTCTCGCTTTCACCTCACATGGACAACTAACCCTAGAGATGATTAAAATTCCAAGCATAGCCATAACTGTATATGAAATATGACTCACTAGCCATGTTTATAGGAGTTTACAGGAACCATCAAGATCCTAACTGAAACTGATGCTCCTATTGCCATAATGACCATATTGCAGAAAATATTTTATTTCTTGTTTGGACTGGATTTTACCAGAACCCTCCCATTTCGCGGATCAGATGTAGAAGTATCCTTAAAGGGCCTTTTCGGCTCTGTCTACCTTTTTAAAGCTCATGCCAGCATATTGTACCTGTTGAGAGATAGTACCCCCCAAATCCTGACTTTGGCCTCTCACCCAGTTAAGCCAATACTTTCTGCTCTGCTCTGAAGTAGGGGCAATCACCCCGAAACGACTATCTGTAGATGAGGTGCTGGGTTACTTAATATCCAAGTCATGTCTCAAGTATTTAAAGGGTCAAAGATGGACTTATAGGATAGCTGCCTTACATCAGGTGGCATTAGAGGCAGAGCTTGTTAAGAGCCCATTTGTATCCCTTTCATGCCTGTTGAAAAAAGCATTCACACCGTCGCACCATTCCAGATCCCTTATGCGGTCTTCCAGCCCCCATCCCATCACTGCTGGTTCATGTGCGTCTTGGGCCACTGTTTGTGACTCCATCCATGCAGAAGTTTATAGGACCAGAGAAGGGAGGAAGGTATCCAGGGACCGTAATAACAGCAAGCAAGTGGGTATGTTTTTTTCAACAGGTATAGCAGGCTGGGTAAGAAATAGGGTTGGGCGAACCCGAACTGCAAAGTTCGGGTCCGTACCAAACTTTACGGTTTTGGGTACCCGGACCCAAACCCGGACTTATTCACTGAAGTCAGTGTTCGGGTTATTTTATTATTTTCCATTATAACATGGTTATAACAGAAAATAATAGTATTTGGCCATTGAATGGACAGGACCTGTGGTGAAGTCAATGCACTCACCGAGCGCGGTGACATCACCACAGGTCCTGCAGAATGAAGATAGAAAGTTTTTCTATCTTCATTATGTAGGACCTGTGGTGACGTCACCACCCTCATATTGCCTGGCATGTTCCAGCCAGGTCCTGCAAAGAAGAAGAAAGAAGACAAGACCGGCTGCGCGAACAAGTGGATGAGGTGAGTTGTTGTTTTAACCCCTCAATGGTCATATACTATTATTTTCCATTATAACCATGTTATAACGGAAAATAATTCAGTGAAGTTTGGGTCCCCATTGACTTTAATTCACTGGGTTTGCTCAACACTAGTTAGAAATTCTAAATTGCTAGGATATGCCATCAATGTCAGATAAGTGGGGGTCCCAAATCTGAGACCCACTCCTATGTCCAGAATGGAGCCCTTGAAGTGAAGAGAGAGCAGCAATGCATGCGCAGCCATCCTCAGTTATGGGAGTTCAAAAAATAGCTAAGTGCTGGCTCAGCTATTTCTGGCAGTCACATACCGGTGAATGGAGGGTGGCTATGCTGGCTTGCTGCCAGTGGTGCTGAATTGGCTATTTTCAAAAGTCCCCTAGCAGTGAATGGAGAGCAATCCACATATATGTGCATTGTGCTCACCTTCACTTTGGGGGCCCGTTCTGGAGACAGGAGCTGGTCCTAGAGGTGGGACCTATCTGACATTGGTGGGATCTAGCCAAATGGGAAAACCCCTTTAATATAATTATAACTTGACAGCACAGAGCTGTGATAAAATATGACTAGTTTAGTGTTCTTATTAAGAGAAATAAAATACCTTGTAATGGCCAACAAAAATGGAAGCAATGATGTTACATAGCGAGTAGAGATGAGCAAAGTTCACAAAACTTTAATTCAGCTGCTTCCCCGAATTTCACAAAGAAATTCGCTTTGTGACTAATTTCTTTGTGAGTAGCGGGTGCAATGACGGGGAACGGCAATTGCGCCTCCCCATCATTGAACCCTTCAGATGCCGCCTTCATCTCTGATCGCGGTACTTGAGATGACCATTGAGGGCTGTCAGGGGTGAATCTGTTAAAAAATAAAAATAAAGAAATACTCACCTTATCCATTTGATTGCGAAGATTCCGCCTTGGCCATCTTGCTTAAGATGATATCATCGTGCTGGCCGGCATGGTGAAGTCATACGTCACCACACACAAGATTTTGTGCAGGATCTTCAATCAAGATGGTCGCGGAGGACTCTTCGCGCATTAATGGATGAAATGAGTATAAATTTATTTTTTGTTTTACCGCCATTTTAGGGAAAATTTATTCAGAAATTCATAAATTTGTATTCCCAAATTCCTCTGGCTCCTTGAGATTTAAAATAGCCTTTTAAGATGACTGAGGTCTTCCTGCAGGATCCACAAAACTTTTAGACTTGAGGTACCTGAGAATCCTGGGATCTAAACTATTCTTATAAAGGAGCCCGCAAAGTGAAGGAGTGTGGACTGCGTATGAGCAGCCGCTCTCCATTTATTCCTATGGGAGCGCTGAAAATAGCCTACCGGCGCATTCAGCTATTTTCGGTAGTCCCATTAAAATGAATGGGAAATGCATCGCACAAGCGCTGCCACTGCTCCATTCATTTCCATGGGGCTTATAAAAATAGCTGAGCCAGTGCTCGGCTATTTTTGGCACTCCCGTAGAAATGAATGGAGGGCAGCCAGCATGCGACGTTCGCCCTCCGGCATTTTGCGGGCTAAGTTCTAAGTAGAAGTAAGTGTCCCAGAGGTGGGACATACACCTATCAGACATTGGGGGCATATCCATTAGGTATAATCGCATCTGTTCCAGCCCATCAGACAGGGATGAACATTTACACCTTCTGGGAAGGACATTTATACATTTGGGCTATCATCTTGCTTCAAATAAAGATCAAATCACAAGAGCCACCAGGATACCCAAGTCAACTTCTTCAATACAAGAAAAAAGAAGAGAACCAGTGTGTTCCTCTGGTAGTGACCCACAACTAGAGGTACTGAGGAAAACTGCAAAAATATTACATCATGTCCTACATAAGGATAACCAGCTAAAAACTATTTTCCCAAATCCTCTCTTACTATGTTACCAACAACCTCCAAATCTCAGAAATGTTCCAATCAGGAGTTCATTGCCATTTAATAGACGTAAAGGAACCTACCCCTGCAATTTAAGGAAATGCAAAACCTGTTCCCATGTAATGACCACAGGCAAGATGTGGATTCCCATCACTAAAGGATCCCTGGGACATTCACATGTTCTACACCCAATGTTGTGTACCTGATTATCTGCACTACATTTCCTGTTGGGAACCTCTATGTTAGAAAAACTGGACAGAAACTGAAAGCAAGGAAGAGGTCCCACCACCACATAATTCAAGGGAAAAGTGGACATTTTCCTGTGGCTAAGCATTTTTGTAGCATGGGACACAATGAAGAACTCATGAAAGTCCTCATATTAAAAGGCTATTTCAAATCTCAGTAGCCAGAAGAATTTGGTAATATAAATTTCTCACTCTGCTTGACACTTTGAATACTAGACTGGATTTGTTCCACGGATTTATGGCTCATCACAAGATCTAAAGAGTCTTCTATAGACCTAGTGGGGGCACCAGGTCGCTGAGATAACATTAATTTAGACACCATAAAACGCTCACACCGCTTATCTGCAAGATACTTAAGGACTCGTTCTCCAGATCTTTGATATTCTGTTGTTGTTAAATCTTTTGCACTATATCTCTGCTCTCTCTCTCTCTCTCTCTCTCTCTCTCTATATATATATATTGCTGTTTCTTCAGATATTCTTGTACTACAACTTTTTGAGTCGATTCAAAAGCTTGCTAGGTGACATCATTGCTTCTATTTTTGTTGGCCATTAAAAGGTATCAGACCTGCAAGACGCAAATTTTGTTTCTCTTAGTAAGAGCACTAGGGTA
The DNA here is from genome assembly GCA_033119425.1 of Bufotes viridis. Lineage (NCBI taxonomy): Eukaryota > Metazoa > Chordata > Amphibia > Anura > Bufonidae > Bufotes > Bufotes viridis. The sequence continues at coordinate 545,001,364 of CM065590.1, read as the reverse complement.
GTGTTTTACTGGCTAAAGCGGAACCAGACCTTTTCCTTTTTCTTTTGACGAAATATGATGGAAACAGTACAATGATGAAATCACCTTGAACTAAGCGATCTCACCATTATGCATATTTCTCCTATAATATGTGATGTCATAGGTGACAGGCTCCGGTAAAGTCTTGATGCCTACAGACATAAGCTAGCCGCCAGCTAAAACATCATTAGGCCAACAGCTGTCAATCCCAGTCAGACCCATTAACATGCCGTTTTGGTTCAGCCGAGAATGCATACTAATGTCTGATGAGCAGGTAGGGGGTACAGCTGCCAGTCACCTCTGGCATCACTTCTGGTCGGATGAAACATATTCATTGCTGTCCATATAACAATGATATGTGAAAACGAATAAAAGGATAAAAGGAGGGATCACACTGACCAGTTAAGATGATAAAGACCATCATTATAAAGCCAGTAACCTTCATGGGTTTTTAGATTAGCTAAACTTTTATATGAGTTGAGTTTCGCATATGCCGTGCACATAGCATTCTGGGAAAACACATTGGTTTGTAACACTTGACTGCTATTCCCGACAGTAAATGGGCTGGATGAACATAAGTGTTGCTTTTATAGCATCAGCTCCCCCCCTCGTTCCATATAAAACGATCACCTGGTATGAATATCAATCAGGAATAGTCATGCACACAGATGACTACCTGCATTAGAGGGCAGAGCAGAATCATCGCTAATTTACCCTAATGTTGTAAGATCCTATTTCTGCTGCCTGTCAATCTGTAACCGGAGAGATTTAACATATTTGAAACCCAATTAAGCATCCTTTATTTACTATGAATAGCATTACTGGGATGATGTACCTAACAGAAATTTTAGCAGAGAGTGGTTTAAATGACTTCTAAGCCACAAAAACTTCCATTTAGTGGTTTATAAGTGTTACGAGACGCAGTATATGCCTCAGAGAGTATTATAGACTTGGGAATGGGTCATTAGTCTTATGCCATATATGTATTTCAATACATGCAGGTATTCTCTATGGAATATCACTTGACACGTTTGTCCTTGCTGGACACTTACCGTATGTTCTAATAGATTCATCTTCTTGTCAAATGTTTAGCGTATTTCAAGCAGGCACTATAATGTAGGCAACACTCAGGGGTCTACACAGACCTCATAGGGTCTCATAACAAAGCTTAGGATAGGAACCCAATACACGTGTGCCATGGCCCGGGAGGTGGAGCGAGGGTGGACAATGAAAGTGGTAGTGGTTCTGGCCGCAACAGTTTATCACAGAGACTATTCTCTCGTCGTTGCTCCCTAGGGCCAGGAAGGTTCACCCTCTCTTCCCTCTGAGTACTCCCTGTTGTTGAGGCTCCTGCCTGATGGTAGTTGTGGTGCACTTAATATTGTAGGTTTGGTGCAGGTGCAAAGCAGGAGGTGTAGGGTGCAAAGGCGGGTATGGCATAGGAGTCAGAAAACCAGGCCAGAAGTAGAAGAATAAACTTCTCTCTTTACTCTAGTGCCAAAATGGGTATTGTAGTACATCCAATTATAGTAGATCACAGTTCCAACTGTACACAGTGCAATTCTCTCCCAGATAGCGATGTATGGATTTAGGCAAGAATGGGCGTTATGGTCCTCTTACTAAAGTCTCCTCCAACAGAACCTATGGTGGGCAACCGTACTCGTGCAATAATGACTGTAATATCCACTGCAGGGTACAGGCTTTTAAAGGCATATCATAGTTAGTTATATAGCTAATACAATTGAAAAAAGACATAAGTCCATCAAATTCAACCAATCTGGCCAGGATGTATCCAGGTGTAGAAGGTTTCTAAACAATGTCCCTCACAGCAGTAAAGTCTTAGCAGCTTTTGGTAGCAGGTTACCTTACTGACTCCAATACTTAGTCATGCAAGTTCTCCAATTATCTTTTTTGTCTCCATCTTTCTCTCATTCTGTAGATCATGCAGAGATCTGTGAGTCTCTGTAGCTTTTTGGGCTTGAGAAGAGAGAGCACAAGGCAACAGCTTCCTCTCTCTCTCTCTCTCTCTCTCTCTCTCTGAACTCTCTACAACTATTCCCTAACTGAGCTGATGGCAGGTCCTACATCCCCACCCAACCTCCTGCAAGGGCTGAGCCAAGGTTGTTAACCCTGGCTGTGCCATCCATACATGGTTATTCTAGGCATAATACATAAAAATACAATACATGGCATAATATTACTTAACATTAAATAACAAACCATTTACAGATACCCCCTGCTGTGTTCCAGATTTCTGAAAAAAATTATATTTAAATAAAATCTTAATTCTCCCTGAATTTCCTTGAAGTTAAAAAGGTTTACCAAGATATTTTTACAGATGACCTATCTTCTGGATAGGAAATCAGTATCTGATTGGTAGTGGTCCAACACCTACGACCCTTGCTGATCAGCGGTTTGAGAGAGCATCGCCACTAGCAGTAGCACCACTGCCTTCTCACAGCTTTCCTGTTCACTTCAATGGAGCTGAGCTGGGTCTAGGTTATGGGAGCAATGAATATGACGTCACATGGCCTAGGCCCAGCTCAGTCCCATTGAAGTGAAAGGGCCTGAGCTGTGATACCAAGCACAGCTGCTATCAAATGGATGGAGCTGTGCTTGGTGAACAGAGAGAAGACTGCTGTGCCACTGCGTCTGCCTGTGCCTTCCTAAACTGCTGAGGGTAATGGTCCTGGACCCAGAGGATAGGTCATCAGTAAAAATATCTCAGAAAATCCCTTTAAAAATTATCTTTTTTTGAGAAGTTCTGAGAAGGTTCTATGATTCCGACTACCCCTTTACAAATGCCCTATATGGCTTCTTCACCCAAAAAAATCCAAATGCGGAATCTGTGACAGGAGGGGCATACATAAAAATCACTGCACCCATAGCACCCCTTATACTATGTGCACATCTGCTGCAGAGGTTCCAGCAGAAGCGTGCATCACAAATTTTGGCAAAAACAAAGGGCAAAATAGCGCTGCATGCTGGTTCTTGACTGATCCCAATATTGTGAAAGGGATCCAGCAGATGCCAGAAGTGTTTGGCATATGCTGGATCTGGCCATTCTGGTATTCTGCTCCTGTGTTGGAACAGAATACCGAATTATGATCGCAAGTGAGAACCTAGCCTTACCTGATGAATTGTGCCAGCTCCTGCTACTTTTTATATAGTGTGCCATCCTTCCCCTATGAACTGTGCCTGAGCTGTGTCACCTCCCCCAGTGCTGACTTTATGTGCTGCTATAGACAGCTGTCACTGGCAGAGTGCAGTCAGGGCCTGGGACAGATCTTCATGGTGCTGAACTAGAGTCTGGACTGGTGAGCTGCTGAATCAGGTCAAGGCCAGAATGGTCAGTCAGGTTACACACCTCAGCTGCTGCAGAACATCCTAATACACACCTCCGCTGCTGCAGAACATGATAATCTAATGCTAGAGAACATATAAGACTTTGATCACATCTCTTCATTTGCAGATTAGGTCATAAACGCTGGATGCAATTTTACAGCCTGCCAGGCTTCATGATCACTAGATTGTTATTATTGGAAATTAGGGGGCAACACCAGAAGGGGTAAAAGTGGAGAACAGATTCGGACTGGCCCACAGGGTTACAAGTGAATCCCCCGGCGAGCCCCTAGTCTCCCACCCCCTGCACAAGTGGCGCATAACACATAGACTTACTGCACTACATACATATATTCAGTGTACAACACCTCAACCAGCCTATGTTTATATAAAAAACGTGATAGATTATTGAAGAAACTCCCCAGTTTATTATTATAGACATGATCAGAGCTGAGATGACTTCTAGGTATACAGCAAAGCTACCAGTGTCCTCTAAAGGAGTTTTGTGCATGCACGACTTTTGTCTCTGCTTCAAAATCATCTTCTGAATGGAGCAGGAGAACGGAAAGGCTGAACGGTGATGTGAACGAAGCCTAAGTGTCAGTGCATCAGGACTTACCACAGGTATTTATTCGGTGGGATATTGTCAAATCATGATTGGTAGGTGGGCCCTGACGACTGGAGTTGAGGAACACTGCTTTACGCTTATAATTAAATATCTTCGACAATTAAGGTAGCAAGTCATTTTGAAATCTCTTATATATTTCTATAGGTAGCTCATCCATCCCTGGGGCTTTATTATTTGCCATTGTTTTCACCGCTTCCCCCAACTCCTCTAAGTTGAAAGGAGCATCCAACAACTCACGAGCTTCAGAAGAAAGCGCAGGTAGATCCCAATCCCAATTAAAAAGTCTCTTATATCCTCCTCCAAGCAAGCTACCTTAAAGGTGTATAAAGAAGAATAGAATCCTGTCAAAATAGCTAGTATACCAGGAGTATCCTGTATGGCCTTCCCCTGAGATTCCAGTAGCAAAGTAATACAGGTAGATTCCTGTTGTGTTTTCCAAATCATAGACAACATGTGTCCAGTGTCCTACTCTTTCCCCTTCTCTTCCCCTTCCTTGAAGAGCAGCTGCTTGTAGATTCTACCCTCCTCCCGAACTCATGCCCGAAATCCTGCACATGTGCAGAACCAGTCACCTCACTTCACGATTATGAAGATGTAGCACTATATTCTAGATCTTCGCAATTTTCGAAGTGGCGATATTCGCAACAAAAATTTGCAATAAAAAATTGCGATTACAATATTCGAGATCAACACTACTCCTCATCTCACACTGATCATATAATGTATACTGCGCAGCTGCGAGACTTGGAAGAGAAGGGGTGGAGATGAGCAATCGTAGAGGGTGTTTGTAGGCATGGTTCATTTACATATATGGCAGGAACATTTATTTTAGGTTTTTCTCTGAACTGATCGATCGTTCAGAATTGATTTTATATATATAGAAAAGTGAGTGGATAAATAAGCTTAGAAAGTGATGACAGGTTTCCTTTAATCAAAACGCCTTCATAGCCTCCTACACTGCATGTACAGATGCAGAGCCTGCATTTAATTCAAAGTATTCTATAAAAAATGCTCTCACCTCCTCCATATCTCCCAAAATGTTAAGCCAGAAAGAATTTAATCGCTAAAGTTTAGGCCCAGACTTATTACCTAGTAACAGATCAACTACCACCTTCAATGGTGAATGGCCAGAGAGCGCCCTACATAAGTATTCAGACTTGCGCACCAGAAACATAAGTGAGTTAGTACTGTCACTCCCCACCTTGCATTTTCCTCCAAACATCTATCAAACCCACCTCCCTCAGCAGGGTACCAAAAGAAGAGCTTGTACGATTCTGCATTAAAAAAAAAAACACAATGCAACAGTACTCTGCAAACAAAATGAAGTACAATAATGCCATAGTTATAGAAAATATTCTGGTGCTAATGCTACGCTTACTTTGTAAATTTGAGATTCTTGGCAAAAACATTTTGTACAAAATTATTTGGGCCTGTCTGCCGGCGTCAAGGCGATCTCTGTAAGACAGGAACCTAACACTAAATGCTACCTGTAATGTGCCATACTGACCACCATAAATTTCAGGGAGTACAGGTTCCACAGGCATGCTGGGTCCACTCTGCTTTTTACCATTTTTTGTGGCCTCAGTTAAAGTGGTTGTCCCACTTCAGCAAAAAACACAATGCAACAGCAGTCTGCAACTGCAAATAATGTAGAATAATGCCATAGTTCTAAAAAGTATTCTGGTGCTAATACTATTTTCTATAACTATGGCATTATTGTACTTTATTTGTGTTTGTTGAGTGCTGTTGCATTGTGTTTTTTTCTTCGTGTTTCCAGCCATGGCATTAGGATGTGCTGACTGAACCCCTTTTTCTTGCAGTTGTATGATTCTGGATGCCACTATCCACCCTACAGTGATCTATTTTCTCATTAAGTACAGTATTAAAGTCCCCAACAATCAGGTAAGAGATCCCGGGAACTCAGCTAGAAAGTCTAGGATATTCCTCAGAGGTAAGCAGGAAAAAGGTGGGGGGATTTTATAGCACCACCAGCGCCACCCTGATCACATTAATAGCACAGTATACACATACATACCTATCCTCTATGGCAATATATTCCTTAAAGCATTCGAAGGGAACATTTTTTTGCACCATGACGCTTACTCTCCTGGAATGAGTAGATAAAAACGGAGTGTGTAGAGTAGCCATGTAATGTGTATAGTGTGAGATGTGTTTTTTCATTAGCAGTATATAGCCAGTGGATATCTAAGTAAGGCCTCTTTCACACTTGCGTTGTGAAGATCCGGCGTGCACTTCCGTCGCCGGAATGCACGCCGGATCCGGCACAACGCAAGTGAACTGAAAGCATTTGAAGACTGATCAGTCTTCAAAATGCTTTCAGTGTTACTATGGCAGCCAGGATGCTACTAGCGTCCTGGTTGCCATAGTAGCAGTGGGGAGCGGGGGAGCGGCATACTTATATTCCGTGCGGCTCCCGGGGCGCTCCTAAATGACGTTAGAGCGCCCCGCGCGCATGGATCACGTGATCCATGCGATCACGTGATCTATGCACTGGGGCGCCCTGATGTCATCCTGGAGCGTCCCGGGAGCTGCACGGAATGTAAGTATGCCGCTCCCCCTCTCCCCCTACTCTTTACTATGGCAACTAGGACTTTAGCGTCCTGGCTGCCATAGTAACTATTGACAAAAAGCTAAACGTCGGATCCGGCGATGCGCGGAAACGACGTTTAGCTAAAGGCCGGATCCGGACTAATGCCCTTTAACGGGCATTCATTCCGGATCCAGTGTTATGGCATGTCTTCCGGATTTTTGGACGGAGACAAATCCGCAGCATGCTGCGCTTTTGTCAACGTCCAAAAAACGTTGACATACTGAACGGAAGACATCCTGATGCATCCTGAACGGATTTCTCTCCATTCAGGATGCATGGGGATAATCCTGATCAGTAGCTTTCCGTCCTAGAGACCCGAGGACGGATCTCTAGGACGGAAAGCTAAAACGCTAGTGTGAAAGAGGCCTAAGGATTGATAGATGCCATGTATTTTAGTGGCATCAGCCAATCCTCTCACATTATTATTATTATTATTATTTATTATTAATGGGATTATTAGTAGGATGGGATTAGGTCAAGTGCACAGGTGTTGAGATATGATACAGAGAGTAGAGTTTTTCTTCTGTAATGGTGAAGCGGGTTTTGGGAGAAGAGGACTGAGCAGTTGTGTAGAGGGTCTACTGTGTACTGAAGCTTTCTCTGATGTTGACAATCTTTTGTTTGAAGTATGTGGCAAAGTCCTTAGCTGAGATGAGAGGGTGGGGGCGCTGGGGGACGGAGAAGGGAGTTAAAAGTGTTAAAAGGTTGTTTAGGGCTGTGGGACAGGGAACATATGAGAGATGAGATGTAGGCCTTGCATCAGCGAGTGAGGATATGAGGAGGGATTGCTTGTATTTGGTGAAGTGATCCTTAGAATAGGATTTCTTCCATCGCCGCTCAGCAGCCCTGGAAGCTTGTCTGAGTTTTTTGGTCAGGTTGGTGTGCCAGGGTTGTCTATTGATTTTTTCGGGTTTTGTTGTGTGTGAGGGGGGCGACAATGTCCAGAGCTGTACTTATTGTGGTGTTATATAGGGTGGTGGCAGTATCTGGGTCTTGGAGGGAACAAATAGTAGAGAGTGGCAGAAGAGAGTAATAAAGCAAGCGAAAGTCGAGATGTTTAAGGTTCCTGCGGGGGTGTGCTAGTGTGTGAAGGTGAGTAGGCTGTGGTCGGATAGGGGGAGAGCCGAATTAGAAAGGTCAGATAGGGAGCAGAGGCAGGTAAGGATAAGATCCAGAGTATGACCATCTCTGTGGGTGGGAGCGGAAGACCACTATGAGAGGCTGAAGGAGGAAGAGCGTGAGAGGAGTTTAGAGCTGGCTGAGTGGCAAGTGTCAATAGGGATGTTGAAGTCACCCATGATGATAGTGGGGATGTCGGCAGAAAGAAAGTGTACGAGCCAGGTGTTAAAGTGGTCAAGAAAGATGGTGGCTGGGGGGGCGGTAAATGACAGCTACTTGGAGGTTGGAAGGAGAGTAAATGCGAACAGAGTGTACTTCAAATGAAGTGAGTGTAATGGAGGGTGGCAGTGGAGTTGAGCAAGTGTCTGATAGGAAAAGACCAACTCCTCCACCATGTTTGCAGCCGGGCGGGGGTGTGAGTGAAATTAAATCCACTAAAAGAGAGTGCAAAGTTTTCGAGAGATGAAGAGGTCATGAATGTAGGACAGTTTGTTACAGACAGAGCGAGCGTTCCATAATACTCCTGCAAGAGGAACCAAAGAGTAGGGGTCAGAGGAATAGTTATTAGGTTTAGGGGTTGCAGAAATTTGGAGAAGATTTGTAGTAGGAGGTAGAGGTGATAGTGGGGATTTGCTGAGGGGGGCCTGGATTTGGAGAGATATCACCAGCAATAAGGAGAAGGAGAGAAAGTGTTAGTAGGTGAGAATAGGAGAGGCCATGAGGTATCTGTGTGTGTTTGGGAAGGAAATGTTTTACATTACCAAACAGGTTTGTGCAAGCGGTCAGATGAGAAGGTAAGATGGAGGGAGAGATGAATAGTTCCTTGCTGGGTGAATGAATGTGGGGTATTTCAAAAGGTTTTGGAAAAGTGGGAAGAGTAAGATGAAAGATTGAAACAGTGTTTCCATTAACTATTTCTGTAATTAGAATAACTGGATAAATGGTGGGGGCACACTCCTGAATATCTATGTACAGGCTTTTATTGCACACCAAGTATTAGAAACAATAAAAAATAAAAATAAATAGATAGAGGCTAGAAGGTATACAATAGAATGTTAAAACATCAAGGTTACATTTTGCATAGTATTACTAGTTAATATAGGTTTGGCCAAACCATAAAGAGCGTGGAATTCTGGTCGCGACAATCAATGGTCATGAGTGTTCGCACCACACTATAAAAAATATACAATAAAATCCAAGGGGTCTGGTTTGAGCCTTGTATTCAGGGGTTAAGACTTCTGGATAGTCCTTGAGATAAATCCAACCAGTGATCCAAATCCATATACTGGAAGACGGGGTTCCGTCTCCAGTCAGAAAGTAAAGAGCGGCGTCCCGCTATGTCATATAATATAGATCGCGATCAAATTCTGCAGAAAAGAACAGTCTTACCGGTGCGGTGATACTGCCCTTTACGTGACTTCTTCCTTTGGAGTATTAGGAGCACGATTTCAAGGGCTGCTCAGACAAACGCGATCCCTGTGTTGCACGTGTCTCGTTATGGAGTATGTCGCTCCATGTGCAGGGTTGGGTTTTTCAAGCGGGAATCTGTGTCTCACGATATAATACCGGATTGAGCTGTTTTCTGCAGTATCTTTGTTGTATTCGGGGGATTATCACACCAAACGCGTTTCGGGGTAAGAATGAATGACCCCTTCATCAGTGGCTAAAGTTCCCCTTCCATCACCCCTCCTTTATATGAGGTGCAAGTTACATGGAAAAACTGGCATGGAATTCTCTTTCCCAAAATTATAAAATATGGAAAATATAAAAAAAGGTGAAAAAGGTAACAAATCATAAGTCATATTGTATATTAAAATCAAACACAGATAAATCATCATTCATAATATGCCAATATATTTCAAATATGACTTGCAATGATCACAGTTATTGTCTGAGTAGTTTGGATTAATCTAATGTTAATCTATATATGAGACCATAAATGCCTCGATACCAACATATAGTATGCTTCATATTATAGGTAAGCAAGTTCCAATTTACTATTCCTTACATACAAACGTTCCCAATGTTCTTTTATACATTATGGTATAAAAAACGCAATCGAAACCTGTGCGGTTCCGATGCGTTTTTCATGCAGTAAAAACTTTATGCCATAAAATATTAAACCGTCACAATATTCCACATATTATAGTCGTTTAGGGGGTAATATACGTTGTCAGTTATCAGATCTGGGTTATCCATATATATCACCCGTATGAATTTTAGACAATGCATTGAACGTTGATCCTCAGTTCCAATGCATTCTCTAATGATGATTCAATATAAGTTTAATTTACTATGGGGCTATAATGTCAAATTACATATCATAAATGGTTCCCTTATAATGGACAGTTTATATACATATATTATAGGCATTTATCTATCAATTATATTACAAGAACCGCAATAAACATCAAGGCGGTTCTTCATATCTAAGAGTAAAAATGTATATGTATATATAGAGAGAGCATGTTCTGACCTGCTAAATATTAAAAAGACAGAAAAAGGGAATAACGAACACTATATTCACTACATATCATCCAAATGTGGTTATGGTTAAAAATGGACTCTAACTTCGATTATATCGCCAACATTCAGTAAGTATGGTGTACTGGAGGTGGGGGTCCAGCCCAGAGAGAAACCAGATGAGGAATAAACACTCCATCTGGTTACTGTCAGAGGTGGACGCCCACCTCAGATCTAGAGGAACCCGAATAATTCAAATTCTGCATTCAACCCATGTGGTATTAGTGTGTTGAACTCGAAGATGCGTTGGGTTTCCAAGCGGGACATTTTTTCAATATGATTCCCGCCACACCAGTCCCTAGGTACTTTGTCTATTGCTGCAAACTTCAATTTAGATGGATCCTGATTATGAAACAATTTGAAATGGTTTGATACTGTATGTTTTGTCTCCCCCTTTCTGATATTGGCAAGATGTTCCGCTATCCGTTTTTTCAAAGGTCTCTTAGTGCGTCCTATATACTGTTGTTTGCAGGGACATTCCATGAGGTATACGACATCTTCAGATTGGCAGGTTAAGAATTCTCTTATTGTATGTTTAAATTTGGTGACAGTGGCTATCACTTCAGTCGTTCGTTTTTCAAATTTGGTGGATCTACAGTTATTACAATTGCCACATCTGAAGAAGCCTTTGATGTTAGCCCAACTTTGGATGGTGGTATTATTTTTCCCTTCCTTTTTAATGGTTGGTGCAATTTTAATATGTAGGTTTGGGGCCTTAGTAAAGGAAAATTTTGGGAACTCGGATATGGATGGCCCTATTATTTTATCTTTTTTCAAAAAATGCCAATGTTTATTGACAATATTCTTTATCTTTTTATAGTCACCACTAAAAGGTATTACAATTCGTATGTCATCTATTTCATTTGTGGAGGGACTAGCATCTGGTTTCTCTTCAAAAAAATCCTCTCTTTTCATATCCCTTACTTTAATTAGTGCTTCATCCAGAATCTTAGTAGGATAATTTTTTTCCCTGAACTCATTCTTCATTATTGTTGCTTCTAATTCAAATTGTGTATTTAAGGTGCAATTTCTCTTTATCCTTCTGAGTTGGCCTTGAGGTATATTGATTAACCATTCTGGTAAATGGCAACTCTCAAAAAGGATAAAACTATTCCGTGCTATTGGTTTAAAATGTATGTTTTACAATGAATCCTTCCATCTTGAATGTTGGCGATATAATCGAAGTTAGAGTCCATTTTTAACCATAACCACATTTGGATGATATGTAGTGAATATAGTGTTCGTTATTCCCTTTTTTCTGTCTTTTTAATATTTAGCAGGTCAGAACATGCTCTCTCTATATATACATATACATTTTTACTCTTAGATATGAAGAACCGCCTTGATGTTTATTGCGGTTCTTGTAATATTATTGATAGATAAATGCCTATAATATATGTATATAAACTGTCCATTATAAGGGAACCATTTATGATATGTAATTTGACATTATAGCCCCATAGTAAATTAAACTTATATTGAATCATCATTAGAGAATGCATTGGAACTGAGGATCAACGTTCGATGCATTGTCTAAAATTCATACGGGTGATATATATGGATAACCCAGATCTGATAACTGACAACGTATATTACCCCTAAACGACTATAATATGTGGAATATTGTGACGGTTTAATATTTTATGGCATAAAGTTTTTACTGCATGAAAACGCATCGGAACCGCACAGGTTTCGATTGCGTTTTTATACCATAATGTATAAAAGAACATTGGGAACGTTTGTATGTAAGGAATAGTAAATTGGAACTTGCTTACCTATAATATGAAGCATACTATATGTTGGTATCGAGGCATTTATGGTCTCATATATAGATTAACATTAGATTAATCCAAACTACTCAGACAATAACTGTGATCATTGCAAGTCATATTTGAAATATATTGGCATATTATGAATGATGATTTATCTGTGTTTGATTTTAATATACAATATGACTTATGATTTGTTACCTTTTTCACCTTTTTTATATTTTCCATATTTTATAATTTTGGGAAAGAGAATTCCATGCCAGTTTTTCCATGTAACTTGCACCTCATATAAAGGAGGGGTGATGGAAGGGGAACTTTAGCCACTGATGAAGGGGTCATTCATTCTTACCCCGAAACGCGTTTGGTGTGATAATCCCCGAATACAACAAAGATACTGCAGAAAACAGCTCAATCCGGTATTATATCGTGAGACACAGATTTCCCGCTGAAAAACCCAACCCTGCACACGGAGCGACATACTCCATAACGAGACACGTGCAACACAGGGATCGCGTTTGTCTGAGCAGCCCTTGAAATCGTGCTCCTAATACTCCAAAGGAAGAAGTCACGTAAAGGGCAGTATCACCGCACCGGTAAGACTGTTCTTTTCTGCAGAATTTGATTGCGATCTATATTATATGACATAGCGGGACGCCGCTCTTTACTTTCTGACTGGAGACGGAACCCCGTCTTCCAGTATATGGATTTGGATCACTGGTTGGATTTATCTCAAGGACTATCCAGAAGTCTTAACCCCTGAATACAAGGCTCAAACCAGACCCCTTGGATTTTATTGTATATTTTTTATAGTGTGGTGCGAACACTCATGACCATTGATTGTCGCGACCAGAATTCCACGCTCTTTATGGTTTGGCCAAACCTATATTAACTAGTAATACTATGCAAAATGTAACCTTGATGTTTTAACATTCTATTGTATACCTTCTAGCCTCTATCTATTTATTTTTATTTTTTATTGTTTCTAATACTTGGTGTGCAATAAAAGCCTGTACATAGATATTCAGGAGTGTGCCCCCACCATTTATCCAGTTATTCCAATCCATTTGATAGTGTGGTGAATCTATCGGTGGGTTGTGCACCTCCCCTGGGTGCTACACTACTCTAGTGCGACATATAACGTACAATTATTTATATTTCTGTAATTACCTTTGGTGCCCTTCTGGTTCAATTCTGGTATAATTTGGTAGGTGCACTTAAAGAGTTGCACTTGAAAGATGTTGCATTGAAAATACCAAGGTCTGAAAAACCTAAGGACTTAGATTTATACCACTTAGTGTTCAATCAGGTGTGAACAAGAGGGGAGGGGGCTACATTTGGCCTAATCAAGGGAGGACCAGATACAGGGGGAAATAATCAATGTAAACAAATACTCCATAAATCCAGTAGGGAAAGAGACATTAATAGTTTAATGCAGACACACCATGGAATGAGAAGGAATGTCCTGTGAATAAAGTAAATAAAGATACTGTAATCTTCCCTCAAATCTCCATTAGCACTGTCACTCTGATACCGGAATGAAGCCACCCCACCCTCCCATATGCCCATAGATAAGCAACAATAACAAAACCAGGGATATTAACCCTCCCATTAGAACAACGGACAATAACATATGAATGAGTCCAGTCCGATTATACATTAAACAATAGACTAGAGCTAAGGTCTCAAATTCGCCTTGTTACTCATGTTGCTGTAGTGTGGACACCTCCAGTAACTTACCAGGGATCTTCCCCTCCACTCTGGAAGACTGCAAAAACAGAACAAACTGTCCTCCAGAGGAACACAAACTTTAGTCAACAAACATAGTGAGTCTTTTAGGTCTGTGTGCGTCGATACTTAAGCTGGATTTCATTTTTGTCCAAACACTGCATTGCGGATTCTGGACCTTCAAAGAAATGTGTAGACCCTAGGGCCACCACTCTCTGCCTAGCTGGGAACATCGTGGAGTATTGCACCTGTAAATCTCGAAGACGTCTCTTAATATCCAGAAAGCAGCCCCTTCTTTTCTGTACCTCAGTCAAGTAGTCAGGGAAAATAGATATCGTAATTCCATTAACCATGAGCTCTTCATGGTCTCGGGCTTGTTTCAATATAACATCTCTATGTTTATAATGCATAATTTTGGCTAGTATCAGTCTCAGAGGGCGACCCAGCAGCAGAGTTCTAGTGGGCACCCAATGCTGTCTTTCAACAGCATATAGTGACGATAGGCCTCTGTTTTGAAACTTTTGAGCAAGCCATTTTTCAATAAAGTCAGTAGTGTTTGTGCCTTCCACTTTTTCCAGAATTCACAGAATTCTGACATTATTTTGATGAGACCTGTTTTCAAGGTCGTCTGTTGTAGCAAGCAGTGCAGCGTTGTTTCACACTGCAACATTAGCCGCCATCTTGAGAAGCCTAACTTCATCTTCCAGCCCTGATACACTGTATTCCACCTCTGTGGGGTGTTCTGCCAACTTATGTAGATCATTACATATTATAGATAGATCTTCCTTCAGGCTACCCATTTGGATATTCAAAATCTTGAGCGTGGAGTAACGGCTTGCAACGGCCGCCATCACATCCTTCACGGTAGGCTACTTTTCAGCAGTTCTGGATAAATGTGCATGGGGCTGCTTGGAACACTGTGGTAGGGGTGAGACCCATGGAACTGGGTCTTTTTGCTCCTCTTCTAAGGAGATTCTGAGGTCGAGTTGGCAGCATCCAACCCCCCATCAGCTCTTAAATTAACATATAAAATAACAAATACTTATATATTCATCTATATAGCACTAACATATTCTGTACAGATTGTCATTGGTTTCTGTCCCCATACAGGCTCAACAGTGTATCAGTGTAAAAACATCTTCAAACAAAGGGAGAACATAAAAAAACATACAAAAACTCCATACAGATGGTTGGATTTGAACTCAGGACCCCAGCGCTGCAACACAGAAGTGCTGATCACTGGGACTTTGTGCTGTTCAGAGATGTCAGGCTTTCCAGGGTTACAAATAAGGGCCCTGATGGGAACCCAAAGGTGTTACCTCAAAATTACCTAATAGGGCATTTAAAATGGGTTAACGTAACTAGACACCAGGATCCACAACCAACAGATGGAAGATAATTGACGCCAGTAGTTATTGTAAGAATAGAGCTTTTTAGAATGCCTTTTTAAGAAGGTTCTGGTTGTCCTGCTGCTGGGACTCCCAAAGTAACCTGGAATCAAGTATTCGGTATAACAGCGTGGATTTGGATCTGTGTGTCACTTGAACAGATTTGACATGTGGCTACTCCTAAGGACATTATGTAAGTGGCTCCCCAGGTCTCAAGCCTTTAACCACTGTACAGAGATCTAGACTTTGCTGCAGGGGAACTACCTGTGACTGCTGACTCATAGGGGTCAAGACACACCAGTGTGGAGCACTGAGGGATGAGACAAAACTGTAGTCAGGGATAGGCCGTGGTCAAGGCAGGCAGAGTACGTATAATCCGAGGTCAGGGAGTGCAACTCAGGGTCAGAATGGAGATCAGGCAAGGGTCAGGTCAATAACAGAAATCAATATTCATAAACAAAAATGTCTGCCACCCCTCCCTGTAGATGGTGCTCTGTGTTATGGGAATTTCCCAAATCATATGAAGTGGAAAAACACGGCACTCTGGCGACAATATGATTATAATGCAGTAAGGTTTTTTATTCAGCCACCATTAGGGTTACATGATAGTGAATGGCCGACGTTTCGGTCTAACCAAGACCTTTTTCAGGGCCTAAAAGTAGATAGTAGCGCAGGAATTGGTGGATGCGCGGCGGCATTTCAGTCCAGCGAGCGGCCCGGCAGGGAGAAGACTTCAATCAAGAAGGATCCCGCCCCCTGCCGAAACCAGGAAGTGGACGGCGTGCCGGGAGCAGGTAAGTATGAAAGACGCAAATGGGAATAACCCTTTAATAGTACTGGCCAGTGGCGTACATAGAGACATAAGGGCAAGGATCAAACCAGGCCCCCACACAGGACATAAGGGTTTCTGCCTAAACCCTTTTCAATGACCCTTGGGCTATTTTTCCACTGCCTCATTTGCTAAAAGTTGTTCCTTTAGAGGGTAGAGTCCTGCCCAAGTTTTCACCTCCAGTAGAAGAGGAGATAATCCCAACTAAGACTGAGCCCCCTCTTGCCCTGGGCCCCATAGCAGTCGCATGGTCTGCCGCTATGGTAGTTACACCCCTGGTACTGGCTGCACAACCCCTTTAAGCACACTTTATGCATTGTCTGTAAGCTCATATCTCACTGCACCCCCTGCAGTGATGGAGCTAGTACTTCACTGTCTGGTGTAACAGATGTCTCAGCACAAATGCTTCCTACGGTTGTATGGGTGTCACCCTCCTTCTACCAGTACCCTATAGTGGCACACATACCTTCGCTGACCACCTGTCCTGTCTGATCAGTGTCTTAAGAGTGTTTGCCCTAGTAGTCTGCCTTCTCAAGTGTATACAGCAATCCCTCAAGATACAATGGACTCAGGATACAATATTTTCAACATAAAATGGTCTTTTCTGACCCATCGTAAGTTAAAACCAGACTCAATATACAATGCCTTAGACTCAGAGCCAACCAATCAAGACCACTTCTCTGGTAAAACAGCTGGATTAGTTGCTAGTTAGAAGCTATTCCTGACTGGTATATTGGTATATGTAAGGACTTGTTTTATCTGTCTTAGTTATCTGCTTACTTTCTTAAATCTCCATTTTCTCATATCTTTGATGACATTTTTGGGGTTTGAAACCAATCACTCAACTTACAATAGTTTCAACACACAATCGGACCATTTCTTGTTGGTATCAAAATTGAGGAAAGCTGATTAGATATCTAAATTCTTTTGAGATGTTATTTACAAAGTTTATGCAAAAACTGCTGCATGTTTTTCCAATATTTTTCAGTTTTTTTAATTCTATTTTTGACTGCTGTCTGGATATATATTTGGCTGTCTGGAGATATTGCGTGACTATATCCAGTAAAACGCCAGTAATGCGTATGTCATAAATACATCCCTCAAATATTCATGTTTTGCTGATAAATATTTCCATCATTTGGTGGTTTCTGCAGGAAACACGAGCATATGGCCATTCAGTGGAGGAGACGCAGCATAGATAATCAGGTTCATGTAATGATGTATTCTTCGTCAGCTCGTTACAAGTGTTACAAAATAAATCTGTTCAGCGCAAACAATGTCTCCCCATGAGAAATGCGATGGAAATACTGTAACTCCGGAAGCCATGCACTAAACGTTCCAGAAGACGAGCCCCATTCAGCCTCTACCTCTCTACATGTTCTTACCCTCCCCCGACAATTCAATATTCAGAAAAGTAATACAAATGGATAACTGAATGGAATATGTGGTTTTGTGATGTTCCGTAGTTTGTGCGCGCCGTTCACATCGCTATCGTAGATGTTTGCGCACTGCAGAACTGAAGCAGGTTTAGAAACCGTTATCCAACCAGATGAATAAATCAAGGCAACTGGACTTGCTGTAGATTTCTTGAAAACGTCTCACTCGTTCTTCCAACGAGCTTTCTCAATTCTGAGTGACTTGTACAAGAATTCTCTGGGAATAAATATGTAACTGAATCAACACCTGGTAATTAGGTCAAAGGTGTTGATTACATAGTCCTAATTGTAGTCAGTAGGTGATAATGACCTCCCAGAAAAAGGTGTCAAGACAGCCTTGTAAGTGGCAGACAATAGATGTCTATACAACCACCACCTTGGCTTGGAAATGGCTTCTCCATTTTTACATAGATGGCCTCCTTCACACCTCGTTTGTACCAATCGGCCTCCTTATCCAAAACACGTACTTGACTGTCTTCAAAGGTGTGACCTGTTTCTTTTAGATGGAAGTACACGGCTGAATCTTGACCAGAGGTTTTGGCTCCTCTATGCTGTGCCATACGCTGATGTAGTTGTTTTGATATACAGTTCTGCGCATTCCTCATGGACTGCGTACACAATGTTGTCCATCTTGTGTTTAGGCGTTCGGTCTTTGGGTGGACCAGTTGTTGTCTCAGTGTGTTGCTGGGTTTAAAGCAGACAGGGATGTTATATTTATTAAAAATCCTTTTGAGTTTCTCAGACACCCCAGCTACATATGGGATAACCATATTTTTGCGTCTGTCATGCTTCTCGCCCTCACTGGTAGTCTTTGTATCCAGAAACCCCAAATCATTGTATAAAGAAGCGCAACTACTGAAGGAAATCCGTGACTTACTGTCTACTGGGTTTTACTAGGAACATATGTAACTAATAATAGGGGTGTATCTTTATGTCAGTGTTAAAATGAAATGCAATTCCCTTAGATCAAATAATTTTTTTTTATCTATAAAGAGTTTCAGATTTGGTTTCTGTAGATCAAGCACTTTTTCAGTGACAATGGAAGAACTACAGAACTCATTCCCTTGGCAGAGCAAGTACAGAGCTCAGAACAGCATAGCTGGATGCTCAATGTACTTCAGAGGAACAAAATTATTATTTCATGATGTCGTAATGGTTCTCTCTGTAGTGCCCCAAATTAGAAGGAAGCGGACAGAGCAAGCTTTTTTCTGTATCTCCCCATGCAAGGATTCAATTCAATTCAATCTCCCGAACGTGCGCACTAGCTCAGTCATCACTACAACAAGATTGACGCACACACAGATTAATACAATTTCTGCAATCAGTTTGTCAACTTTTGACAACTCTTTGCGGTTGTCAAAAATCCATTCAATACACGTAACAGACATTAAACTGATAAGAATAGTACTAGTTAACACACCACTCCTATAGAAATGCACAGTACATTGCACAACGCACACGCAGTGCCCCAAATTCGAAGTAAGAGGAACGACCAAGCTTCTTTTTCCATCTCCCGGTTCCTAAAATCTATTCAATACACGTCCCCTGATAGAGGACGTAACAGGGATTAAACTGATAGGAATAATACTACTGATTACTGAACACACCACTCATATAGGGTGGCACAGTACATTGCGCGGCACACGCGCAGTGCCCCAGCCCCAAATTAGAAGGAAGCGGACAGAGCAAGCTTTTTTCTGTATCTCCACATGCAAGGATTCAATTCAATTCAATCTCCCGAACGTGCGCACAAGCTCAGTAATCACTATAACAAGAAGGATGCACACACAGATGAATACAATTTCTGCAGTGTGTCAACTATTGACAACTGTTTGCGGTTGTCTAAAATCCATTCAATACACGTCCCCTGATAGGGGACGTAACAGGGAATAAACTGATAAGAATATAGGGTGGCACAGTACATGAACTGAACTGAAAATTTTATGTTCGCGACATCACAAATAAACAACAGTCCCTCACACACAGTACCAGTGCTGGTAATAAGAATGATTTAAAGGCTATGTCCAGCTGGGGAGGCAATTTTTTTTATGAATTAATTTTACTCATTTTGGCCTAAAAATATGTAGCCAGTAGCCAGGAAGACATGGACAGTGAGCCCTAACTGGAACCTGCCCGCTTTCCCTGCCTACTTGTATAACACCCCAGAGTGGCATTACCACCTTTGCACCCCGCTACTGTCTTTACTGGTTAACCTCATGTCATCATTTGTATTTATTTCAGGTCCAAACACTGTGCATTTCCTATTTTGCAACTGTTATGTTCAAGTGTAATGTGCCTGCGTAAATGGCAGTGCTACAGTTAGAGAGAATGGAACTTTCCATTCCATTCTAACCCCCCTCTGTGGAGGACTGGGCGAGTACCACTTCCTGCAGGAAGGGTGTGGACTAGTTTCTAGAGCAGTTTAGCTTACCCCCTGCTAGGGGAGGAAAGCAAGTGCTGGGCACGTCGCTGTTGGACGTACCCTTGCCCAAGCCAAGTCAGCGAGAGTATCTTCAGCTCTGCTGAATATGGAGGCCACAGCTTAGAGCCTCAGGAGCCAGAAGGAAAAGTTCCCTGGTATAATCTAGAGTCAGACAACAGTGAGAAGTTGCAGCATAGAGAAGAAGCAAAGATTCTATTTAGGCCTGTCAGTACAGCAGAGTCGGAGAGCAACCGATGTAGCACAGACGAGTTTGCCTGACAGAGCTTTAATGCCAAAGCCTGCTGGAACCAAGATAAAGTATGTAAACCGTTTGGTGAAACGTTTATGCAAAGTAAAGCTGCTTTTCAACTTCATCATAAGGTCTGCACTCAATTTATTCTTCTTTCCAAGTTAATGTTTCCCATTTTTGTGCTTCGGTGCCAACGCTTGGGGTATCCCTGGATCAGATTCAGCGCCCCATTGGGCTAGAACTCAAGTTGCACATATATAGGATGGCTAAGCTGTCACTCAGCCTAAAGCAGAACCAGACTCACCTAAACATATAGCTACTATTCTCCCCCAGGACCAGCGGGTGTACACTGTGAGGAGAAACAACATTACGCTCTGTTGCTGTGGACGCAACCGCGTCACTGGGGGTGCAGCCAGACAGCGCATCTTACCTGGAGCGGCTGCACTGCAGCCAAAGACTGCAACGCTAGAGCCCGGACAGGTAAGTTGGTGACAAAATCATTTTTTCAATTGGGCTTTATTAAAAATATTGAGCCGTTCTATCATAAAAGGTTAACTGTTTTTCTGTTTGTGCTGATCATCTAATAAACTGTATCTCTAATTTACGAAGAAGTCATAAATACTTATTTAAGACACATTCTTATCAGTAAGCTTTGAGATATAAAGAGTGTTTATAATATCAGAGAGCAGTGATAAGGGGCCCGTCAGGTGAGCTGGCTAACGGAGTGGAAAGAAAATTTAGATCCTGCTACTTGAACATCTCAGCCCGGTACAGAGAAAAAGGCTCCACATTTTTAATAAAGAGCAATTAAAAAATTGATTTTTAGCTCAGTGAGTACAATACAATAATAAAAAAATTGCCCCCAAAGGTAGACATAGTCTTTAAAGTTCTTGTGCCGTAAACTATTTTTTTTAACTCTAAAGTGTATTTTCATCAATCACTCTACCCCCCTTCCTTCCGGGAATATGATTTTTTCTTCCAGATTTGAGTCATTTGCAGTTTTCTCTTATCCCCCATGCTTGAATTCTACTTTCTGGTTTGCTATATGTCTGCTGTCCCATCATTCCTTAGGGCAGTGATACATGTCTGACATCAGGACATATGACACTAACCAGACACCTTGATCGGTGCGTCTTATGGTCTGGAAAATATTATATATATGTGGGCTAATAGAGGGGGACCAGACACCTAATGTACAATGCCACGTCACCCACTCAACAGTGTAGTGGAGAGCAACTTCTGCTTCACTGACAGTCAGCGCCCATATTGAAAAGCTGTACAGAAATGTACAGTCATGTGGGCGTTACCAAACAGGGATGGGGGGAAGCCATCTCATCCATACTCACTCCACTGTGCCCTGCACTCAGCAGTGTGGCGGTGAACTGCTTTTGCTACACTAGCCTACATGTTTGGCTTAGCTGCTCCTGCTTCCACAACTTGTGCTCCTGCTGCGTTCTGCACCGATATGGAAGTGGGCCTAGATAAAGGGTCCCAGGAGTATGGAGCACTCCATTCATTGGGGCCCCCACCCCAACTAATGTGAGGTCTTCTACCACCTCATACTGGAGGATACTTAGTAGGCATTGTACACTGCTTTGGAGTAAACCAGGAGACATTTTCAGTGCAGTGTGTACCATATTGTAGCTTATTGTGCCACATGAACAAGTCGGTCTGCAGAAGAGTCGAGAGTGCGGCGTACAAAGCAACATTTTTTTCAAGTGTGGACACGCCCATTTTCCTGAGACTTTACTCCCTTCTGTATGTGTATTCTGTGCTCCCTAATATATATAGTGCCTCATCTGTGCCCCTCTTTATATTTAGTGCCTCTTCTGCGCCCTTAATATATACACAGTCTCTCTTCTGTGCCCCCTTCGTATATATAGTGCCTCTTCTGTGCCCTCTTTATATATAGTGCCTCAGTTGTGCCCCCTTTATATATAGTGCTTCTGCTGTGCCCCCTTTATATTTATAGTGCCTTTGCTGTGCCCCCTTTATATATGGCGGATCTGCTGTGCCCACTTTATATATAGTGCATCTGCTGTGCCCCCATTATATATAGTGCCTTTGTTGTACCCCCTTTGTATATAGTGCCTCTGCTGTGCCCCTTTTATATATAGAGCCTCTACTGTGCCCCCTTGATATATAGTGCCTTTGCTGTGCCCCCTTTATATATAGTGCTTCTACTGTGCCCTCTTTATATATAGTGCCTTTGTTGTGCCCCCTCTATATATAGTGCCTCTGCTGTGCCCCTTTTATATATAGTGCCTTTACTGTGCCCCGTTGATATATAGTGCCTCTGCTGTGCCCCTTTATATATAGTGCCTCTGCTGTGCCCCGTTTATATATGGTGACTGGTGTTCCTCTTTATATGTAGTGTCTCTGCCGTGCCCTCTTTATATATAGTGCCTCTGCTGTGCCCTCTTTATATATAGTGTCTCTGCTGTGCCCCATTATATATAGTACCTTTGCTGTGCCCTCTTTATATATAGTGTCTCTGCTGTGCCCTCTTTATATATAGTGTCTCTGCTGTGCCCCTTTGTATATAGTGCCTCTGCTGTGCCCTCTTTATATATAGTGTCTCTGCTGTGCCCTCTTTATATATAGTGTCTCTGCTGTTCCCCTTTATATATAGTGCCTCTGCTGTGCCCTCTTTATATATAGTGCCTCTGCTGTACCCCCTTTATATATAGTGTCTCTGCTGTGCCCCCTTTATATATAGTGCCTCTGCTGTGCTCTCTTTATATATAGTGTCTCTGCTGTGCCCCCTTTATATATAGTGTCTCTGCTGTGCCTCCTTTATTTATAGTGTCTCTGCTGTGGCTCCTTTATATATAGTGTCTCTGCTGTGCCCTCTTTATATATAGTGCATCTGATGTATCCCCTTTATATATAGTGTCTCTGCTGTGCCCTCTTTATATATAGTGTCTCTGCTGTGCCCCCTTTATATATAGTGTCTCTGCTGTGCCCCCTTTATATCTAGTGCCTCTGCTGTGCTCCCTTTATATATAGTGTCTCTGCCGTGCCCTCTTTTTATATAGTGCCTCTGCTGTGCCCTCCTTATAAATAGTGCCTCTCCTGTGCCCTCTATATATATAGTGTCTCTGCTGTGCCCCCTTTATATATAATGCCTCTGCCGTGCCCTCTTTATATATAGTGCCTCTGCTGTGCCCCCTTTATAAATAGTGCCTCTGCTGTGCCCTCTTTATATATAGTGCCTCTGCTGTGCCCCCTTTATATGTAGTGTCTCTGCTGTACCCTCTTTATATATAGTGTCTCTGCTGTGCCCCCTTTATATATAGTGTCTCTGCTGTGCCTCCTTTATATATAGTGTCTCTGCTGTGCCTCCTTTATATATAGTGCCTCTGCTGTGCCCTCTTTATATATAGTGCATCTGATGTATCCCCTTTATATATAGTTTCTCTGCTGTGCCCCCTTTATATATAGTGCCTCTGCTGTGCCCCCTTTATATAGAGTGCCTCTGATGTACCCCCTTTATATATAGTGCCTCTGCTGAGCCCTCTTTATATACAGTGCCTCTGCTGAGCCCTCTTTATATACAGTGCCTCTGATGTGCCCTCTTTATATACAGTGCCTCTGATGTGTCCTCTTTATATGTAGTGTCTCTGCCGTGCCCTCTTTAAATTATATATAGTGTCTCTGCTGTGACCTCTTTATATATAGTGCCTCTGCTGTGCCCTCTTTATATATAGTGTCTCTGCTGTGCCCACTTTATATATAGTGCCTCTCCTGTGCCCTCTTTATATATAGTGTATCTGCTGTGCCCCCTTTATATGTAGTGTTTCTGCTCTGCCCTCTTTATATATAGTGCCTCTGCTGTGCCCTCTTTATATATAGTGTCTCTGCTGTGCCCTCTTTATATATAGTGTCTCTGCTGTGCCCCCTTTATATGTAGTGTCTCTGCTGTGCCCTCTTTATATATAGTGTCTCTGCTGTGCCCCCTTTACATATAGTGCCTCTCCTGTGCCCTCTTTAAATATAGTGCCTCTGTTGTGCCCCCTTTATATATAGTGCCTCTGATGTGCCCTCTTTATATACAGTGCCTCTGATGTGCCCTCTTTATATACAGTGCCTCTGATGTGCCCTCTTTATATACAGTGCCTCTGATGTGTCCTCTCTATATGTAGTGTCTCTGCTGTGCCCCCTTTATATATAGTGTCTCTGCTGTGCCCCCTTTATATATAGTGTCTCTGCCGTGCCCTCTTTATATACAGTGCCTCTGATGTGTCCTCTCTATATGTAGTGTCTCTGCTGTGCCCCCTTTATATCTAGAGTCTCTGCTGT
Organism: Bufotes viridis; assembly: GCA_033119425.1. Classification (NCBI taxonomy): domain Eukaryota; kingdom Metazoa; phylum Chordata; class Amphibia; order Anura; family Bufonidae; genus Bufotes; species Bufotes viridis. Next base: position 544,977,002 of record CM065590.1, on the reverse strand, counting down.
GCCCTTTTTATAGATAGTGCCTCTGCTGTGCCCCCTTAATATGTAGTGTCTCTGCTGTGCCCTCTTTATATATAGTGGCTCTGCTGTGCCCTTTTTATATATAGTGTCTCTGCTGTGCCCCCTTTACATATAGTGCCTCTACTGTGCCCTGTTTATATATAGTGCCTCTGCTGTACCCTCTTTATATAGTGCCTCTGATGTGCCCTCTTTATATACAGTGCCTCTGTTGTGCCCTCTTTATATATAGTGTCTCTGCTGTGCCCTCTTTATATATAGTGTCTCTGCTGTGCCCTCTTTATATAAAGTGTCTCTACTGTGCCCACTTTATATGTAGTGTCTCTGCTGTGCCCCCTTTATATATAGTGCCTCTGCTGTGCCCTCTTTATATATAGTGCCTCTGATGTATCCCCTTTATATACAGTTTCTCTGCTGTGCCCCCTTTAAATATAGTGTCTCTGCTGTGCCCTTTTTATATATAGTGTCTCTGCTGTGCCCCCTTTATATATAGTGTCTCTGCTGTGCCCTCTTTATATATAGTGTCTCTGCTGTGCCCCCATTATATATAGTGTCTCTGCTGTGCCCCCTTTATATATAGTGTCTCTGCTGTGCCCCCTTTAAATATAGTGTCTCTGCTGTGCCCCCTTTATATATAGTGTCTCTGCTGTACCCTCTTTATATATAGTGCCTCTGATGTGCCCTCTTTATATATAGTGTCTCTGCTGTACCCTCTTTATATATAGTGTCTCTGCTGTGCCCCCTTTATATATAGTGTCTCTGCTGTGCCCCCTTTATATATAGTGTCTCTGCTGTGCCCCCATTATATATAGTGTCTCTGCTGTGCCCCTTCATATAAAGTGTCTCTGCTGTGCCCTCTTTATATATAGTGCCTCTGATGTATCCCCTTTATATATAGTGTCTCTGCTGTGCCCCCATTATATATAGTGTCTCTGCTGTGCCCTCTTTATATATAGTGTCTCTGCTGTGCCCTCTTTATATATAGTGTCTCTGCCGTGCCCTTTTTGTATATATATATATATATATATTGTCTCTGCTCAGATGCCCCCTGATTATTGTACACACTGTACCGGCCTCTGTCCCCTGACGCAGTGTTGCGGTGGGCCGGGCCTCTTGTTGTGGGTCTTCTCCTCTAGAGCATCTCAGGTGGTGCGGGGACGTCATCACAGAGTCTTCGTCAAAGGAAAGCGTCGGGATTGCTGGGAGAACAATTGCCTTGTTCCCCCGCTGGCACTGCCCAAGGGGGTCCATGTTTAGTGGTTCCTGCTGCCCAAGCACGGGGAGTGGGGAGGGGGATTCCAGCAGTGTGTATGAAAGTAGAGCAGTGGGCAACACGCAAAGGGACCTCCACGCTGGTTTGTCCTGGGTATTCTGTGTATGGTAAATAGCTGATGTCAGCTAAGGGTACTTTCACACTAGCATTAAAGTTTTCCGGTATTGTGTTCCGTCCTAGGGGCTCAATACCTGAAAAAAAAAACGCTTTAGTTTTGTCCTAATGCATTCTGAATGGAAAGCATGCGTCAAGATGTCTTCAGTTTAGTCACTTTTATGGTATTTGGCCGGAAAAAATTCTGCGGTATGCTGCGGTATTTTCTCCCGCCAAAATTCCGGAACACTTGCCGGAATGCCGCATCTGGCATTATTTTCCACTGAAATGTATTAATGCCAGATCCAGTACCAAGTGTTCTAGAAAAACGTCTTCTTCTTAGAAAGAAGACACCCCAAAGTATTCGCAGAGGGGCATGGTGAGTTCATGTATCATTTCATTTTTTTTCACAAGTTAGCAGAAAATGACACTTTCTGAGGAAAAATAAATAAATAATAAAGTTTCCATTTCTGCTAACTTCTGGCAAAAAAAAAAAAAAATCTCAGACGGACTCACTATGCCCCTCAGTGAATACCTTGGGGTGTCTAATTTCCGAAATGGGGTCATTTGTGGGGTGTGTTTACTGTTCTGGCATTTTGGGCGGGGCTAAACTGTGAGCCGCCATGTAAAAGCTAAAGGTACTCGTTGGAATTTGGGCCCCTTTGCGCACCCAGGCTGCAAAAAAGTGTCACTCATGTGGTATCGCCGTACTCAGGAGAAGTAGGGCAATGTGTTTTGGGGTGTATTTTTACATATACCCATGTTGGGTGAGAGAAATATCTCTGTAAATTGTCAACTTTATATAAATAAATTTAAAAAGTTGTCGTTTACAGAGACACAAAGTATGGGTATATATAAAATACACCCCAAAACACATTGCCCTACTTCTCCTGAGTACGGCGATACCACATGTGTGACACTTTTTTGCAGCCAAGATGCGCAAAGGGGCCCTAAAACCAATGAGTACCTTTAGGATTTCACAGGCCATTTTTAGGCATTTGGATTCCAGACTTCTTCTCACGCTTTAGGACCCCTAAAATGCCAGGACAATAAAAATACCCAAGTGACCCCATTTTGGAAAGAAGACACCCCAAGGTATTCTGTGAGGCGTATGGTGAGTTCATGTAAAATTTTATTTTTTGTCAGAAGTTAGTGGAATGTTAAACTTTGTAAGAAAAAAAATAATAAAAAATTTCCGCTAAGTTGTGCCAAAAAAAACAAATCTTCTATGAACTCGCCATACCCCTCACAGAATACCTTGGGGTGTCTTCTTTCTAAAATGGGGTCACATGTGAGGTGTTTGTACTGCCCTGGCATTTGAGGGTCTCCGCAATCATTACACGTATGGCCAGCATTAGGAGTTTCTGCGATTCTCCTTATATTGAGCATACGGGTAATGAGATTGTTTTTTCCGTTCAGCCTCTCTCTGCTTAAAAATGTGCCAAAAAAATAAGAGGGGAAAGGACATAGGAGTGCTTGCGAAGTAAGGCCCCATTCACAGGTCCGCAAAAATGTCCGCATCTATTCCGCAATTCTGCGGAATTGATGTGGACCCATTCAGTGTGAATGGGGCCGGCGGTGATGTTTGCGGAGCTGCGGCCACGAACTTCCAGGTTTTGGCCCCGAAACATCCGGCCACAGCTCCGCAAAAGATAGAGCATGTCCTATTCTTGTCCACAATTGCAGACAAGAAAAGGCATTTTCTATATAGTTCTGGCAATGTGCAGATTCGCAAAATGCGGGAAGCACATTGCCAGTGTCCGTGTTTTGCGGATCCGCAGATCCGTGGATCCACAAAACACATACGGACGTCTGAATGAGCCTTACAGGGGGTGATTAGTGACGGCGGGTGACAGAGGGGTGACATGGGGTGATTAGGGGTTAATCAGTGACGGGGGGTAGGGGGGGGGGTCTGTGTGGTGATTGGTGCACTTACATATGTTTCCTCTGGTGGTCCCAAGCAAAAGGGACCACCAGAGGAGCAAGCAGCAGGCATATCAGACGCTGTTAACAAAACAGCGTCTGATATGCTTTTTTTTTTTTAACTACTAAAGCCTGCCAGCGCATGATCAGCGCTGGCAGGCGCGCGCTCACAGGAAATCTCTTGCGAGATGACGCGCCGACGCGTCAACGAGGAATAACTGGGCCGTCGCGATCACGCGTATCTGCGTGCGGCGGTCCAGAGGAGGTTAATAGAAGACACTTCCTAATGTACTGTGATTCTCCATATTGCTTCCTTTGCTGTCTCAATTCAGTTTTCTATTCCATGATTTACTGCTCGTTTCCATGGTTACAGCCACCGCCTCAGCGCAGATACAGGTGGCCGGGGACTTCTGGGCATGTATGAGGAGGTAGAAAAATGAATCAAACCAGCAAAGGAAGCAATATGGACAATCCCAATACATTAGTAAGAGTCTTGTAGTAACTTTCTCTCCATGATAAATGCCACTTGCTGGAGTGAGACGGCCCCTGTAGGCGGAGGCTGCCGGTGACATTAGATGTACAGTAACCTCTCTCTCCGGGACACGTTACACACAGGTGACGTCAGCTCCTGCGGATCTCGGGGTTATTTTCAGGAGTTCCCCTCAGGGCAGCTCGCGGCCGGACCTCATGACGTCACACTCTGACCCGGGGGGAACGACCCCGCCTTATAAGTCTATTGGAAGGCGGAGTCGCACGAGCTGGTGGGCGTGGTTCTGTGCCGGGGGCGTGCCTGTCCGGCGAGAGCCCGGGAGATGTCAGTGAAGACGGGGACACGCGGTATCGCGGGAGTGATAATGACCGGTAATAACGGGACCGCGGAGCGACAGCCGGACGAGGAGGGGGAAGAGGAAGAAGAAGAGGAGGAGGACGAGGACGGACGGGGAGAGCCGCTGTCCTGGCTGCACGGTGAGGGAGGGCTGGGGGCCGCGGCCGTACATGTGACCGGCGCCCTACAACCGCTACAGCGTGTCCGCGGATTACGACTCCCGGCGTGCCCTGACTGAGCCGCTGGAGGAGGCTGGGCCTGGACTATAGTGTGAACATGTGCGCTAGTAACAGTGCGGAGCCCTGCTGTGTGCGGCAACAATGTAACAGCATGCGGTAACCCCCGTACACAGTCAGTGATAACTCCATACACGTCAGTGGTAACCCCCGTACGCGGTCATCGGTAACCCCCGTACACAGTCAGTGATAACTCCATACACGTCAGTGGTAACCCCCGTACGCGGTCTGGGGTAACCCCCGTACGCGGTCTGGGGTAACCCCCGTACGCGGTCTGGGGTAACCCCCGTACGCGGTCTGGGGTAACCCCGTGCGCGGTCTGGGGTAACCCTCGTGCTGCGGTCTGGGGTAACCCACGTGCGCGGTCTGGGGTAACCCCCGTACTGCGGTCTGGGGTAACCTCCGTGACGCGGTCTGGGGTAACCCCCGTACGCGGTCTGGGGTAACCCCCGTACACGGTCAGTGATAACTCCATACACGTCAGTGGTAACCCCGTACGCGGTCTGGGGTAACCCCCGTACGCGGTCTGGGGTAACCCCGACTGCTGGTCTGGGGTAACCCCCGTACGCGGTCTGGGGTAACCCCCGTACGCGGTCTGGGGTGACCCCCGTACGCGGTCTGGGGTAACCCCCGTACGCGGTCTGGGGTAACCCCCGTACGCGGTCTGGGGTAACCCCCGTACGCGGTCTGGGGTAACCCCCGTACGCGGTCAGCATGTATACAATAAGTGGTAACAATGTATATGCTCAGCGAGAACAATGTACACAGAGTACTCAGTGGTAACAATGTATACACTGTACACAGCCTGCGGTGAGGCAGTGACTGTCCGCACTCAATGGTAACAATTAGAGATGAGCGAATTTCAGGTTATGAAATTCGTTTGCGCATCGTTTACTGGTAAAAGCAGAATTGCGTTATGGATTCTGTTACCACGGACCATAACGCAATTCTATGACGGAATGTATAACGGAACTGGGACGGATCCGTTATACAGGCCATAGACTTCTATTATGACGGAATGAATTAGGGAATTCCTCTAAAGACATTCCGTCATAGAATTGCGTTATGCTCTGCGGTAACAGAATCCATAACTCAAATCTGCTTTTACCGCCAAACGAAGTGTGAACGAATGTCATAACGTGAGATTCGCTCATCCCTAGTAACAATGTAAAAGCCCGTGGTAACAAAGTACACACAGCGGCAACAATGTAACACTTTCTATACTTGTTAAGGGCCCTTTCACACTGGCGCTTTGGTTTTCCGGCATAGAGATCCGTCGTCGGGTCTCTATGCCGGAAAAATCCTGATCAGGATCATCCCCATGCATTCTGAATGGAGAGAAATCCGTTCAGGATGCATCAGGATGTCTTCAGTTCAGGACCGGAACGTTTTTTGGACGCAGCAAATACCGCAGCATGCTGCGCTTTTTGTTCCGTCCAAAAATCCGGAACACTGCCGCAGGCCGGATCCGGAATTAATGCCCATTGAAAGGCATTAATCCGGATCGACCTTAAGCTAAACGTCGTTTTGGCGCATTGCTGGATCCGACATTTAGCTTTTTCTGACTGGTTACCATGGTAAAATGTAGCGGGAGCGGCATGCTTACATTCCGTGCGGCTCCCGGGACGCTCCAGGATGACGTCAGGGCGCCCCAGTGCATAGATCACGTGATCGCATGGATCTGACGTCATTCTGGAGCGCCCCGGGAGCCGCACGGAATGTAAGTATGCCGCTCCCCGCTCCTACTATGGCAACCAGGACGCTAGTAGCGTCCTGGCTGCCATAGTAACCTGAAAGCAATTCGAAGACTGATCAGGATCCTGATCAGTCTTCTAATGCTTCAGGTGACTTGCGTTCTGACGGATCCGGCGGGACGGAAGTGCCCGCCGGATCCTCAGAACGCAAGTGTGAAAGGACCCTTAGAAAGTTACAAAAAAAATAATAAGTTAGAAACACGGAGCCTCCTGCTATTTCCTGTGAGCTGTACACGTCTTCCTCATGCCAGGAGGATACCCCCCACCCTCCCCCTATATTCGGGGCACTGGGGAACCCCGGAGCTGATGTGACTGCCGCCAGGTGTCCCCTGAGATTGCAATGTTACACGGTGTCGGGGCCGGCACTGCAGTGTAGCAGTTGGTGTGTAGCCAGGACTTAAAGGGCTTGTTAGAAATAAAGTAAACTTTGCTGACTGGCAGGGAAGAGGTTAAAATGAGAAAACGCGTTATATTTCAGACCCCTTCCAGTACAGCGACACTGCTACGGTTCCCCCTGACCAGGTTTTCTTTGTTACATGGCTGCAACAGTAACGTACCTGTCCTCTGCAGCCAATCACCGACCTGGCCTTGTGCTTTTACTGCTAAGTAGAGATGAGCAAATAGTTTCCCTCATCACCTGCGAGGAGCTGACCCCTGAAGAAGCACCCACCGGTCGCTTTATTGACGGGGACATCTCGCAAAGTAGCGGTGCAACTACAGGTATGCATGTGCCGCTGCTCTTCCAGGTAGCGGCACATAAACGGTTGCTGCTCTGGAAGTGGCCTCTGCGCTGGCGCCTCTACTCAGAACAGAGACTGTTAGGGCTGGGCGAGAGGTCCGGCCCTGTCACTCATGTGGCAGGTGGGTGCTTCATCAGGGGACAGCCCTTCGCAGTAGATTGTCGCTGCAATCGCGGGTTTGATGGATCGGAGCAGCAACACTGGAGCAGAGGGGGGGGTTTGAACCAGTAATAGCTTGTTTTATTATTTTAACCCTTTTCCTGCCACTTGGCAATTTCCATTTTAAGGGCTCATGCTCACGGCCATAAGTGTTCTGCAGTCTGCATGCCGCCATTTATTTTTAAACTTTTGTAGAAATGTCCTGTTCGTAAAACTGACAAGAATAGGACATGTTTTTTTTTTTTTTTTGTGGGACCACAGAACCCATTGAAATGAATGGGTCCACATCCGATCCACCAAAAATGCTGACAGAAACTACGGCCTTATTCACACAGACAGGCCTCATGCACACAAACGTATTTTCATTCCGTGTCCGTTCCTTTTTTTTTTTTTTTGCGGAGAGTATACGGAACCATTAATTTCAATGGGTCCGCAAAAAAAAACAAAGGTACTCCGTGCGCATTCCGTTTCCGTATGTCCGTATTTCCCTTCCGCAAAAAAATAGAACATGTCCTATTATTGTCCGCATTGTGAGTCATGCCCAAAATTGCCTTGTAGACGTACCCCTAATGCTCTAACCCAGGTGTCGTCAGCCTCCAGCTGTTGTGAAACTACAACTCCCAGCATGCTCAATTCGTTTCTATGAGAGTTCCTAGAACAGCAGTGAAGGCATGCATGCTGGGAGTTGTAGTTGCACAACAGCTGGACTGCTGAAGGTTGCTGATCCCTGCTCTAGGTAGTGTGCTGCCAGAAGAGGAAATATCCAAACCAGCTCTTAGTAGCACGCTGAATACCTCCGCACCCCCTGCATCAGGATTCCACCGCCCTCTCCTCAATACACAGTCCTTTATCAGCCACGTAGGTCCCCGAAATAGAGTGGATCTAATGGGCAGGGCTTCTCCACACATCACACGTTCTGTGTTCTCCACGGACAACGCACCTATCCATCGACTTTAATGTGCTTGTTCACACATCCTTGTTTGTCCTCCAACCATGGGCGAGCGGAAAGCCCCTTGTGTGCCCGTTGACTGGTAAATAGAGTTGATACAGTGAGCGCGTTCATCAGTGTTTTTACTTCAGATTTTACACCGAACATTAAAGGGTTATTCCGGGTAAATTAAAGGGGTTGTCTCATCATGGACAATGGGAGCATATCGCTAGGATATGCCCCCATTGTCTGATAGGTGCGGGACCTGCACCTATATCGAGAATGGAGCCCCGAAAGTGAACGAGGGCTGCGCAGTACGCCTTATTCGCTTCTATGGGAGAGGTGAGGAGCAGCGTTTGGTGGTGGACGGACCCCGGGAAATCTGGGGTCCTCCAGCCACAGCTCTCCCCACTCCGTTCTCGATATAGGTACAGGTCCCAGCAGTAGGACCCGCACCTATCAGACAATGCGAGCATTTCCTAGCGATATGCCCCCATTGTCTGAGATGGGAATGCCCCTTTAAGTCATCCCCTATCCACAGGAACAGGCCAGGAACTCCCATAGAAATGAATAGAGCGGCTACGGGCATGGCTGACTGGCTGCTCCATTGGTTTCAGGGATCTGCAGGGGTACGGGACCCCAGTTCTTGTGATCAGTGGGGGTCTCGGCGTCCCTGTGTGCCATTGTGTGTGGAGCTTGTTCCCAAACAGGCCAAAATAGTTTGATGCTGTTGATTCCCTCTGTGCTTTAATTTCCTGATCTATTCCTTGTTCCAGTTTGGAGCGTGCGTGGGATCACGCGTGGATCGCCCTTCTGTGCCACACGAATGGATAGGATGCAAACATTATAACCTCGTAGTGGTTTATCAATTATGTGCTATATGCCGTGTGGACTGTTGTATGAATGTCTTCGCTGATCCTTTAAAGGGAGTCAGCCAGTAGTTTTGACCATGCTAAACTGCTGACAGCACTGGGCAGGGGCTGGGAAGAACAGTACCAGCATGCCGTTTGTGGAGCTTTTATTATCAGGAGTAGTGTGAATATGAATTTATATTCTGCCAGGTTCTGCTTCAGTCTTTTGCATCACCAAGTAGATGTGTTTTCCAGAAGTGCCGCCGCCTTTTTGGCTTCATTCCTCCGCTTTTTCTTTGTTTACTGCTCTTGTCAGGGATTTCGACCACCATTATGATCCTACAGCGGTGGTCACGCTTGCGCAGGGTGCTTTGCTTGTTATGAGCATGTACAGCAGCTCTCTGCCTGGCCGCCTCACTGCATTATCATAGTATTCAATGTGCAGTCGCCCTGGAGCTGTTCCTTCCAAAGATGCAGTGCACAGGCCAATGCTGCTGATGAGCACTAATACTCTCAGCATCAGCAGCATGCTCGTACAGTCAAGCAGTGCGATGGTGTCATCATAGTGGCCCTTGCCTGTACTGTCAGTCACGTTGGAGAGTCCCTCCCACACAAGAAGTAGAGAGCCCTGGCACTGGAGAGAAGATGAGAAACCAAGCAGCTTCATTGTGTTGTATCTTCACTACAGCCGTCCCTTAGAGAACAGAGGTGGAGTTGTGAAGCAGCTCAGTGCAGGGAGCACTTCACAGTAAAGCTCCGCCTCCTGGACACTTGAGTAGTATCACTGTGTGATATGTAGGGTGGTGCGCTCACCTTGCTTGGACAAGCACGGACTACACCCGGATCCTTGGCGTTCAATTTAAGTGCAAATTTGAAGAAAAAATCCAGCTTGAATAAATAATCTGAAACCTTAAATTTTTTCCAGTGCGATAAAACCAGTTACAATTGCGTCTACGCGTTTCAGATCAAAATACAATCGCGATCCTTACTCATGTGTGATTGTGTCTTACATGGTGTGGCTGGAAGGTTCGGACGTAGGTCTTGTATTTTATTGGTACATTTATTACAGTGTTTCCCAACCAGTGTGCCTCCAGCTGTTGCAAAACTACAACTCCCAGCATGCCCAGACAGCCCTTTGCTGTGCGGGCATGCTGGGAATTGTAGTTTTGCAACAGCTGGAGGCACACTGGTTGGGAAACACTGATTTATTAGGTCTCATGTTCACGACTATACGTATTTTGCGATCTACAAATCTGCAAAATCGGTCACTGGCCCCGTTTTCCTAAGGCTCCATTCACACGACTGTGGGGCCACAGTACCTGACTTGTGGACTGCTGCGTTCAATGGGTCCGAGATTCGCAAGATGTGTCAAAGGGAGGACGCGTTCTGTCTTTTGCGGTACAGACCCAGAATCCCACGGAAGGCCTCTGTGCTGCAAAAGAAAGAACATGTCCCATCTTTCGCCGTATCTTGCGGATCTCGGACCCATTGAATGCAGCGGTCCGCACACGGCTGGTGCCTATGTTTTGCAGACTCGCAGTTTACGGTCCACAACACGGGCACGGCGGCCCTATAGTCATGTGAGTGGGAACTAATAGAAACGTCTGTTGTCCGCAATATGGACAAGAATAGGACATGCTCTACAGTTAGCGGAACGGCCGCATGAATACGAACCCTTAGAAATGAATGGGTCCACTATCTATCCGCAAAGTAGAAGCACAGCCAAACATAAATGGAAGAAACAGGAGATGGCGACGTGTGGGTAAGGAGACCTGACTCGTTTTAGACATTTCTATTTACCCCAGTGAGTCAGATTTGAGACTCGGAAGGAGCAGACCCCCTTACACGGCCTGTCTTTTAGGGTACATGCACATGGCAGTGTAGTTTGAGGATTTTCTCCTCACATTCTTTTGTGCTTTTTGCATTTTTTATACTAAAGTTCGGATGTGAATTTTGACATAGATTTGCCTCAGATCTGAGCCTTGTCGGTGTACGGCTTATCGGCGGGGGTGCCGGCATTCACGCCCCTACTGATCTGATATGGATAAAATATCCTGGGGATAGGTCATCAATATAGAGAAAGCAGAGAACCCCTTTAAGGCCTAGCTGGTCAGTGATAGTGAGCCAAAATTAGAAGTGGATCCTACACGGGGATGAGGTCTAATGAAGAGATTCGCAGCTGTTTTGGTTCACAATCACTAAGGCCTCACACTCTTGACCGTATTTTGGGTCCGTATTCACTAAACAATAGGGACAACACGTGGTTGTCATGTGTGTGCTGTCCGCATCCATGCTGCCATTCCGCAAACTATACAACACGCCCGATTCTTAGGCATTTCTTTAATAGGGGCAGAGAAAAGTGCGCAATGCACACGCCTGGCATCCGGACTTCCAGTTTGCGGACTTGCCAAATTGGCAATGGGAATGTGTGACATTTGATAGGATTGTCAATAGTGTCACAGTGCACATGCTGTTACTGCAGCCTGACAGACTTGATGGACTTTGTGTCGCACTTAAAGGGGTTCTGCAGTTCTTTTAAACTGATGATCTATCCTCCGGATAGATCATCAGCATCTGATCGGCGGTGGTCCGACACCCGGGACCCCTGCCGATCAGCTGTTTAAGAAGGCAGCGGCGCTGGCAGTAGCGCCGCGGCCTTCTCGCTGTTTACCGCAGGCTCAGTGACGCCACGACTAGTAGCACTGGCCGGGCGCGGCTAAGCTTCATTCAAGTGAACAGAACTTAGCCCCGCCCAGGACAGTGATACAAGTCGTGATGTCACTGGGCCTAAGGGAAACCGAAAGGAGGCTGCTGCGCTCCCAGAGCGCCGCTGCCTTCTCAAACAGCTCATCGGCAGGGTCCCGGGTGTCGGACCCCGCACATCAGATGCTGATAATCTATACATTTTTCCATCACATTATACACTGCTTGTTTCCATGGTTATGACCACCCTGCAATCCATCAGCAGGGGCCGTGCTTGCTTACTATAGGAAAAAGCACCAGCCTATGTGCAGTACCACGGTCCCGGCCACCAGAGAGGCCACTGCTTTTTCCTATATTGATGGATTGCAGGGTGGTCATAACCATGGAAACGAGCAGTGTATAACGTGATGGAGAAATGAATCCAGCCAGCAAAGGAGGCAATATGGAGAATCACAATACATTAGTGAGTGGCTTGTATTAACTTTATCTACATGATAAACGCCATTTGCTAAAGTTAGACAACCCCTTTAAGGTTCTTCCTCTGTAAGCCTCGATGTCTTCTTCTGAGTCTTCTCTTAGATTCAGTAACATCCTAATTGATCATAAAGGTTGTGGCGGGGTGCAGGGGGGGGTTTGTGTATTTTATCGCCTTTTAGGACTTTTCAGCAGGATGCCTTATTCTTTTTTACATTGGATTCCCGGATTGCACAGTTCCACAAGCCTTCCAGGCCATCTATATAGGAGCGAGCAGCGGGGGGGGGTGCAGCTGTCCCCCCGTAAGAAGACGGGAGCATTCTGCCCAGTATCATTGGTGCGGCCTGGCTGATGAGAGGCTGGCACCTCATTGTGCCGGAGGAATGACAAACACAAATGGCATGTGTAACCCACCTCAAAATAGCTCCTCTGCATTCCCTCGCCTCCTTATATGTCCTAGTGCACGTAGCCACCAAGTCGCTGACATCCCGATCCTCAAAAGCCATTCTGTCTGCTCACAGCGCCCAGCTGGGATGCTTGTCCAATACCAGTGCAATGTCATGCTGTCACCAGTACAAATACAACTCATATTGTAACGAACGCCGCTCGTGTCTTCAAAACAAAAATATGTGGATCTGTAGATATCGCTAATAAGAATATAATCTCTTCTTCCCATTGCATCTCCTTGCTAAGGCCTCTTTCACACTTGCGTTCACTTCCATCCCTCCGGATCCATCAGAACGCAAGTCACCTGAAAGCATTAGGCTGCATTCACACGGGCAAGTTTTCTGCGCGGGTGCAATGCGTGATGTGAACGCATTGCACCCGCACTGAATCCGGAGCCATTCACTTCAATGGGTCTGTGTACATGAGCGTTTTTTTTCACGCATCACTTGTGCGTTGCGTGAAAATCGCAGCATGTTCTATATTCTGCAGCCCTGGCCCCATAGAAGTGAATGGAGCTGCGTTAAAAACGCATTGCATCCGCAAGCAAGTGCGGGTGCGTTGCGTTTTTTGCGGATGGTTGCTAGAAGATGTTGTTTGTAAACCTTCAGCTTTTTATCACGCGCGTGAAAAACGCATCAAAACGCATTGCACCCGCGTGGAAAAAACTGAACAACTGAACGCAATCGCAGACAAAACTGAATGGCTTTGCCTGTGAAATCGCACAGTTTTCACTGAACGCATCCGCAACGCATCCGGACACGCTCGTGTGAACCCAGCCTTAGAAGACTGATCAGGATCCTGATCAGTCTTCGAAATGCTTTCAGGTAACCATGGCAGCCAGGATGCTTCTGAAGTCCTGTCTGCCATGGTAAGTAGATCAATGCGCCGCCCGGACCTGTGACGTCATGAAGGAGCGCCCGGAGGCCGCAGCGCAGGTAAGTACACTGCTGTGGAGTACTTACCATGGCAGCCAGGACTTCAGTAGCGTCCTGGCTGCCATAGTGACCGTCGAGCCCCAGCTTACACTGGGGCCCCGATCGGAACTGCTGCTGCACATGTGCAGAGCTAAACGTCGGATCCGGCGATGCGCCGAAACGACGTTTAGCTTAATTCCGGATTAATGCATTTCAATGGGCATTAATTCCGGATCCCGTTACGGCATGTCTTCCGGGTTTTTGGACGGAGACAAATCCGCAGCATGCTGCGCTTTTGTCAATGTCCAAAAAACGTTCACGTACTGAACGGAAGACATCCTGATGCATCCTGAACGGATTTCTCTCCATTCAGGATGCTTGGGGATAATCCTGATCAGTATCTTTCCGTCCTAGAGACCCGAGGACAGAACTCTAGGACGGAAAGCAAAAACGCACATGTGAAAGGGGCCTAAGTTTCTTTTTTATTATATAATGTTCACATTTTTTATCTGTTTGTCTGGCCCTGCGAATATTACGCTTACTTGTCGTTCTCCGCGTTCTCCAGGACAGTCAGAGGCTGATTAACCAACTAAAGGAGATCACAGGGATTCAAGACACAACCTTCCTGGCCGAGCGCTCAAGGTATGTTTTTTATTACCAATTCAGCAACATTGTCACTTCTGCAGATTTTTTTGCGTGCCACTTTTAGCATGCTTTATTGAAATGCTATGGGAACATGGTGGACCCAGAAGCTGAAGAAAACTGCCACAAGCAGAAAGGCATTGTTTGCAGTGCTTTTATATTTTGCTATTGGCTTTTCTCTGGACCGTACAGCAGGAAAAAGCTGAAAAAAAAGTGTCAAACCGTCCGCTACTTCTAACCCTGATTTACGTTAATTCAGCAGCCGGATGCACCGTAACAGGGGAGTGACTATATCGCTACACGTAAGGCCACATATACCGAGGACTGGCATCTCATGGTGTTTTTGACCGCTAAAATTACTTAGTTTTCTCTATCACACATTAGTTTTTTTATGGCTTTTGTGCAGATGACATTTTTCTTTTTGCATTTTTTTCCTATCTCTCTCTCTCTTGCTTTCTCTCTTCTCTTGCTTTCTCTCTTCTCTTGCTTTCTCTCTTGCTTTCTCTCTTGCGCTCTCTTGCTTTCTCTCTTGCGCTCTCTTGCTTTCTCTCTTGCGCTCTCTTGCTTTCTCTCTTGCGCTCTCTCTTCTCTCTTGCTCTCTCTCTCTCTCTTGCTTGCTCTCTCTCTCTCTTGCTTGCTCTCTCTCTCTCTTGCTTGCTCTCTCTTCCCTCTTGCGCTCTCTCTTCTCTCTTGCGCTCTCTCTTCCCTCTTGCTGCTCTCTCTCTCTCTTGCGCTCTCTCTCCTCTCTTCTTGCTCTCTCTCTCCCTCTTGCGCTCTCTCTTCCCTCTTGCGCTCTCTCTTCCCTCTTGCGCTCTCTCTTCCCTCTTGCGCTCTCTCTTCTCTCTTGCGCTCTCTCTTCCCTCTTGCGCTCTCTCTTCCCTCTTGCGCTCTCTCTTCCCTCTTGCGCTCTCTCTTCCTCTCTTATGCTCTCTCTCTCTCTCTTGCGCTCTCTGTTCCTCTCTTGCTCTCTGTTCCCTCTTACGCTCTCTGTTCTCTCTTGCGCTCTCTGTTCCTCTCTTGCGCTCTCTGTTCCCTCTTGCGCTCTGTTCCTCTCTTAGCTCTCTGTTCTCTCTTGCTTGCTCTCTGTTCCCTCTTGCGTCTCTGTTCCTCTTGCGCTCTCTGTTCTCTCTTGCGCTCTCTGTTCTCTCTTGCTCTCTGTTCCTCTTGCTCTCTGTTCCCTCTTGCGCTCTCTGTTCCCTCTTGCGCTCTCTGTTCTCTCTTGCTCTGTTCCTCTCTGCGCTCTCTGTTCCCTCTTGCGCTCTCTGTTCTCTCTTGCGTCTCTGTTCCCTCTTGCGCTCTCTGTTCCTCTTGCTGCTCTCTGTTCCCTCTTATGCTCTCTGTTCTCTCTTGCGCTCTCTGTTCTCTCTTGCGCTCTCTGTTCCCTCTTACGCTCTCTGTTCCTCTTGCGCTCTGCTGTTCTCTCTTAGCTCTCTGTTCCTCTCTTGCTCTCTGTTCCTCTTGCGCTCTCTGTTCCTCTTGCGCTCTCTGTTCCCTCTTGCGCTCTCTGTTCCTCTTGCGCCTCTGTTCCCTCTTGCGTCTCTGTTCCTCTTGCGCTCTCTGTTCCTCTTGCGCTCTCTGTTCCCTCTTGCGCTCTCTGTTCCTCTTGCGCTCTCTGTTCCCTCTTACGCTCTCTGTTCCTCTTGCTCTCTGTTCTCTCTTGCGCTCTCTGTTCTCTCTTGGCTCTCTGTTCTCTCTTGCTCTCTGTTCCTCTTACGCTCTCTGTTCCTCTTGCGCTCTCTGTTCCCTCTTGCGCTCTCTGTTCCCTCTTGCGCTCTCTGTTCCCTCTTGCGCTCTCTGTTCCCTCTTGCGCTCTCTGTTCCCTCTTGCGCTCTCTGTTCCCTCTTACGCTCTCTGTTCCTCTTGCGCTCTCTATCTCTCTTGCGCTCTCTGTTCCCTCTTAGCTCTCTGTTCCTCTTGCGCATCTCTGTTCCTCTCTTGCGCATCTCTGTTTTCTCTCTTATGCTCTCTGTTCTCTCTTGCGCTCTCTGTTCCCTCTTGCGCTCTCTGTTCCCTCTTGCGCTCTCTGTTCCCTCTTGCGCTCTCTGTTCCCTCTTGCGCTCTCTGTTCCCTCTTGCGCTCTCTGTTCCCTCTTGCGCTCTCTGTTCCCTCTTGCGCTCTCTGTTCCCTCTTACGCTCTCTGTTCCCTCTTGCTCTCTGTTCCTCTTGCGCTCTCTGTTCCTCTTACGCTCTCTGTTCCTCTCTGCGCTCTCTGTTCCCTCTTACGCTCTCTGTTCCCTCTTGCGCTCTCTGTTCCTCTTAGCTCTCTGTTCCCTCTTGCGCTCTCTGTTCCTCTTATGCTCTCTGTTCCTCTTGCGCTCTCTGTTCCTCTTGCGCTCTCTGTTCTCTCTTGCGCTCTCTGTTCCCTCTTACGTCTCTGTCTCTCCTCTTGCGCTCTCTGTTCCTTCTTAGCTCTCTGTTCTCTCTTACGCTCTCTGTTCCTCTCTTACGCTCTCTGTTCCCTCTTACGCTCTCTGTTCCTCTTGCGCTCTCTGTTCCTCTTACGCTCTCTGTTCCTCTTGCGCTCTCTGTTCTCTCTGCGTCTCTGTTCTCTCTTGCTCTCTGTCCCTCTTAGCTCTCTGTTCCTCTCTTGCGCTCTCTGTTCCTCTTGCGCTCTCTGTTCCTCTTGCGCTCTCTGTTCCCTCTTGCGCTCTCTGTTCCTCTCTTGCGCTCTCTGTTCCTCTTGCGCTCTCTGTTCCCTCTTGCGCTCTCTGTTCCCTCTTACGCTCTCTGTTCCTCTTGCGCTCTCTCTGTTCCTCTTCAGCTCTCTCTGTCCCTCTTACGCTCTCTCTGTTCCCTCTTGCGCTCTCTCTGTCTCTCTTGCGCTCTCTCTGTCCCTCTTGCGCTCTCTCTGTCTCTCTTGCGCTCTCTCTGTCTCTCTTGCGCTCTCTCTGTCTCTCTTGCGCTCTCTCTGTCTCTCTTGCGCTCTCTCTGTCTCTCTTGTCACCTTCTGTCTCTCTTGTCACCTTCTGTCTCTCTTGTCACCTTCTGTCTCTCTCTGTACTGATCCTTCTATCCATCTTCAATGCAGGTTTACATTGAATATCTTACGACAAATTGCTTCCGTACTGAAACCACATTTTTCCCTTCTCTGCGACAGGCCAGTAATAATGACATTACACAAGCCGTCAGCCTCCTCACCGATGAGTGTGCCAAGGAGACAGATAGCAGCGTGCTAGCTACTGAGGCATCTACTTCTGAGGAAAGCGCTGCGGTTCTTCGAGAAACAAATGGTATGTTCTTATCCGTTACCTCTGGCTGTATGCAATGTAGTATGAATTGTGGTGGTCACTACAGTTTTCTGCCTAATCGTCTTTCATTCTACGTCAGCGTTCACACATAAGGGAATTGCTTGCTTTGCAACTCCCCATTGTTATTAGCAATATTTTCTGCCGCTGCATTGGGTTACTATATGGTGGAGTTACTGGATTTTGATTACCTGTCATGGAACCGCAGAGCCACTAGCTATTGTACGTGGGCCTGTGTCTGCAAGTCCATGGACAGACTACAGGCGGTATTCTTAGGCAAGCCTGGAAATTTCCTATAGCCCTGTATAGAATAACATCAGGAAATATGTGTAATTTCCTAATATTTTATTACGACGCGCTCTAAAGATGCAGCCGTTGTTCTCTCATTTGTGGGTTATGTATTCCTGGAATAGTCTCGGTCTTGTTTTCCAGGTCTGGTTGACCCGATGCATGATAAAGATGACCTTCAGGCAGCCATTGCTCTCAGTTTACAAGAGGCCACGAATCATCAGCGGGAGGCCAGAGACTCCAGGTATGAGGATTCATTTTCTTGCTGCAACCGACAAAATGTTTGCTTCACGTAGCAATTTATTGAAAGCTTTCATGTCGTATTTATAAGGAGGGGAACATCTCCTGCTCCTCAGTTGAACGGTTTAAGAAAAGCTGTGTGGAAGGTCCCAGTAATACAGAGTAAACAGACTGATATGGCACGAGGTGATACCTGGCATTACATCGATAGGGTCCCCACTGATAGCGGAGGCATGTCCGTCTTGTAGCACAGTAGATGCACTTTGTGTTTTGTGTGTAAAGACGGGTTTACGCTGCGATGTTACAGCCAATTGTCGGGACGGAAGCATTCCTTCCTGACAGTCGGCTGCTCGTTCAGTGAAGGAAACTGCTGCTATTACATGCAGTGATCTCCTCCACAGTATGAGGACGAGGGATCGCTAGTGTGATCGTTCATCCCCATACAGCTGCGTTGTTTCTGGGCAGCCGAACGCTGTTTAAACCGCACAGAAGCGTTGATTGATATGCCTGCACCAACTACAGCATTATCGCTCATTCATCGGGTGGTCGGCGGCACATTTAGATGGGCAGATTGTCAGGAATGAGCATTGGCAGGAACGTTTGTTCCCGATAATCTGCCCGATTATCCGGCAGTGTAAATCCACTTTAAGATTAGTCCCGCTGCGGTCGAGGCACATTACCAAGACCTTGTAAACTTAAAGAGTTGGCCTTAGAAACCAATCTGGTGGCTGCTTTTATCTTCTAATCTGTGCTCAGAAATTAAAGCTAGGATGGAAGTAAGAAGACATGATCTTGTAGTATAAGGAAAGTTGGAATGTATCCAAACAATAGAGCAACCTAAAGGTCCGTTTACACGGGCCGATATCGCAGCAGATTGTCGGGATTGTCTGCTGATCGCGGTGGATCTCCTCCACAGTATGGAGAGGAGTGATCACTAATGCCATTGCTCATCCCCACACTGGCTCATTGTTTCCGGGCAGTAGATCGTGTTCACACAGTATGATCTGCTATCGGGAAACAAGGATTTTTGTGTTCCCACAAACGATCGGATTACCCCAGGAACAAGCGGGTAACATTACATTTACACTGCCCGATCATCGCTAACCAGCATTACTGTGAACGTTTGTTAGCGATAATCTCTGCGATTCTCGGCCCATGTAAAGGGGCCTTAGATTATGACTAGGGATGAGCGAATCGACTTTGGATGAAACATCCGAAGTCGATTCGCTCATCGCTAATTCTGACCGACCCGAATAATACATTCCACTTGCCAAACACGGTAGCTGAATAAGGCAGCATTTGACACCCCAAGCTAGAAGAGAGCTCTTTGAGTTCATGTATAGACAGGGGGGGCCATGAGGAAGCCAGCGTATCTTCATGTTTGCCAATAAGGAGCAAGTGGAAACCTTAAAGGGGTTTTCCTGGGAGAACTTTCCACTGGAAAGATCAGAAGGGATTAAAAATTCCATTCCGACCACTATCTTTCCGACGCTGCCCTTGTCCAACATGCCTGAAATGCCAAGAAGGGACTGCTCAGCTCATCGCAGGCTGAGGCAGACCACAGCTAAGGCCAGAAATTGACTGAGCTGTCCTTTTCCTGGCACGATTAGCTGGAAGCAGAAAGTGAAGAGCTTTGTGAGGATTGGGGGAGATTAGTGTTACGGTATAACCCGGTATAGCAAGGGTTAATACCGTTCGGGCGATTCCCCTGGAGAAGAGCACAGCAACCCACAACCACTGGAATCCACCGAACTGGAACCATACGAAGTCCTCCTCTCCTGGAACAGGCAAGAGAACGTTCTGACGTTGCAATTCCCCCCAAGTACGAGACAAGGCTCCGTATTGATGGTTAAACAGGAATTCTAACTTTATTGAGGGCTACCTGCCCGGTATTTATCCAGGTCTCCCACCTGGTGGACACTCCCCTAGGGGACCAGAAGGAAGACTGAGACACAGGGGATACAGCAGCCAATCACACACAATGGGACAATAGAAACACACCCAGCATATCCCTCCACTCTGCCTGTGATACAGTTACCCTACATGGGTTAATGTAATCATCACAGGCAGGAGAATACACAATGTCTTCTGTCCTGGAGACAACCGAGGAGTCATTTAATTATCTCTCAGGACAAAGGGAAATCGTCAATACACACGTGGGGACAATAGGACAGACATCACTATTCAATATACAATGTCCCACCCTTTACAGCACACACAGACATTTAACATATCCCCAGATGGCTTGGATCTGAGCGCTCAATATATTCAAACAGCGCTCAGATGCCACAAACACAGTCAAATCACCATGGGGTTTACGTTTAGCATGGGCTGATGAGAGGGCCCATAATCCTGGGGCAAGAGGCTAGCAATCTGTCCCCTCCAAAACCCAGTGGCGAGGTTGGTTTCGCCACAATTAGTGATGATTTTTTTTATACCCCCTTCTGAACCATTTTCTTACAAAAACATTCTCGTTGGAAACCCCTTTAACGCTGTATGAGCGACCACTTGGAAGATCAAAACAGGAGATTTCTACTTTGTATCTGTCCGTGGAGCTGTGTGAGGGTTTTATGTTTTGGAGGATGAGTGATGTTATCCTTGGCGCCATTTTGGGATAGATACACCTTACTGATTGCTTTTTGTTCTGTCTTTTTGAAAGGATGAATGGCAGCAGGACTCCCAGCATTTCTTTCATACGTATGACTGCCGGTTAATTTTACCCCAATTCCTCAAAAAGTTGGAACTCTGAAAACTGGAAATAAAAGCAGAATTCAGTGATTTGCAAATCTCATAGAGCCTTATGTTATCCACTCTAGATAAGGGCTGCGACCCTCCAGCAATGGTACAACTCCCAGCATGCCCTAATAGCTGTAGGCTGCCCAGGCATACTGGGAGTTGTAGTTTTGCAAGAACATCCCTGCTCTAGATCATAAAACACAATTTGCAAACAACTTCATGGCAGCAACACATCTCAAAAAAGTTGGGACAGGGCCATGTCTACCATTGTGTGGCATCCCCTCTTTTCTTTGACAGTCTGTAAACATCTGGGAGGTGAGGAGACCAATTACTGGAGCTTTGGGAGAGAAATGTTCTGATGTAGGATTCTTAGGCTACTTTTACACGAGCAGGACGGATCCGACAGGCTGCTCACCCAAGGAAACAGCCTGTCGGGTCCGTCCTGCCGCTAGTAAACGTGTGCCCCCCGGACTACTGCTCCGGCCCCAAAATGTTTTCTGTTGTTGAAAGGTCTGGACCACAGGTAGCAAGTTCAGCCCCTGAACTCTTCTTCTGAGAAGCCATGCTGGTGTGATGGATGCAGCATGTGGTTTAGCATTGTCTTGCTGCAATATGCAAGGCCTTCCCTGAAAGAGATATTGTTTGGCCAGGGGTATGTGTTCTTAAACCTCTGTATACTGTTCGGCATTGATAGCGTCTTTCCAGATGTGTAAGCTGCATCGGCACAACCCCATAGCATCAGAGACGTATGCTTTTAAACTGTGCTGTGATGGCAAGCTGGATGGTCCCTCTCCCCTTGAGTCTGCAGCACATGGCGTCTGTGATTTCCAAAAATAATTTCAAATTTTTATTCATCTGACCACAGAATAGTTTTCCATTTTGCCTCAGTCCATTTGTAATGAGCTTGAGCGGCATTTCTGGATCGTGTTGACATATGGTTTATCCTTTGCATGATACAACGTTAACTTGCATTTGTGGATTGCACGGGCAAACTGTGTTCAGACGGTGGTTTCTGGAAGTGTCCCTGAGCCCAAGCAGTGATTTCCAGTACAGGGTCGTCGTGCCTGTTTTTAAAGAGAACCTGTCACTATGAAAATGCAAAATCATCTGAGCAGGAGCTGAGCAGATTATATAGTTTTGTGGGAAGTTCATTAAAGTTCCTGCTTTGGGTACTTTCACGCTTGCGTTGCTGGATTCCGGCAGGCAGTTCCATCGCAACCTGTACGCAAATAGACAGCATTTGTCACAAATGCATTGTAATACCGGATCCGTCTTTCCGGTTGTCATCTGGAAAAACGGATCCAGTATCTATTTTTTTTTACATTCTTTTAAGTTCTGCGCATGCAGACCGGATCCGTCAATGCGTTCATTTTAGTGCCAGTTCCGGCACTAATACATTTCAATGGAAATTATTGCCAGATTCGGCATTCCGGCAAGTGTTTTGGACGGAGACATGCTGTGGTATTTTCTCCGTCCAAAAACCGTACAGTGACTGAACTGAAGACACCCTGATGCATCCTGAACGGGTTTCTCTCCATACCGAATGCATTAGGAAAAAACTGATTCGTTTTTTTTCGGTATTGAGCCCCTAGGACGGAACTCAATACTGGAAAAGTTTAACACAAGTGTGAATGTACCCTTATCCTAGGCTTTGAAGCCAATGAGGCGGTCCTATGAGTGATTGAAAGATATCTCTGTATACAGTCACAGAGGGAAGGCTGTCAATCACTGATAGGACCGCCTCCTTGGCTTCAAAGCCCAGAATAAGCAGGAATTTAAAGGGAGTCTGTAACCTCATTTTCACCTGTTAAACCATTAGTAATGGCCATCAGATCTTTGGAAATGCATTCCAGACATACCTTTGTGTCATTTGCCAATGTTTGGATTGTCCTGAAAAAGCTGTTTTAATCCTGCAGGGGATTAAACGGGGTGACGTGCTGCAGGGCGTCGTTGGTGATGGGGGTAAACCTTTTAGGTGTGACACAATGTGGGAAAGGGCGGCGGGCTTAGGCACTTCGGGACACTTTGGAGATGTTATCTGGAGGATTAAGGCTAGTTTCACACCTCAACGCCAGCGTGGCCGTTCTGGCAGACAAGCGGAGAATCGGCCGGACATAAAGCGCAGCATGCAACAGTTTGTGTCCGGACGGTTCTCTGCTGGAATAATGCAGTGGCGGATCTGGTGAATTCCGGCAGGCTGTTCTCTGCCGTAATTCACACTGGGTGTGCAGAAGTAGCCTAAAATAGCTTTTTCAGGACAATCCAAACATTGTCATATGACACAAAGGTATGTCTGGAATACACCTGCTGGCCAGTACTAATGGTTTAATAGGTGACAGAATCCCTATAAAATACACGTTTTACTGAATCTTTTCCCACAAAACTGTATATAACTTTGCTCAGCTCCCCCTGCTCGATAACATATTGCCTTCAGCTCAGACACCATGTTCAACGTTCCCTTGAAGGGCCTCTTGAGGTCCCGTAGATGATGAGCATCCAATATTGACTCTGTGCACATGGATTTGTCCTGATTCTCTGAATCTTTTGATATTATGTACTATAGATATTCAGTCTTCACAATTTTCCGTTGAGGAACATTTTTCTGAAATTATTCAGTTTTTTGCAGATTGTTCAGCTTTCTGTTCTTCTGATCCATCAGAACAGAAAAAAAAAAGTTATTTTTAGTGCAAACTAAGGCTGAGTTCACATCAGCGTTTTCAGCCTCTGCGTTCTCCTGCTCCGTTATAGAAACAGAAGAACGGAAAGGACGGATTCTGCACATAACTGAGCTGAATGGAGCCTACGGACCCCTTAGACTATAATGGGGTCCGTTAGGTTTCTGCTGAGAGAAAGATTATTGATGCGGAGACAAAATTTGGATTCGGTTCCAAGTGAACCCTTGGAACCGAACCAGAGTTCAGGAAATGTTTTTTTACAGTATAAATCAATTTCGGCTCATCGGAGACAATACATTCTAATACTGTACGGCACGTTCGCTCCGTACAGTATTGAAACAAAGTTTTATGCGAATCATGAAACATCCGAAGTCGATTCGCTCATCCCTAATGGCTATCTATCGGCCCCCTGCAGTCCTGTTTTGGGATGGGCAGTGAGCTTACAGAGAGAGCCTTCTAACTCCCATTCTTGGGTTCGGTTGTTGACAGATAAGGGCTTAAATGGCCAGGATCAGAGCGGGCTCCAATACCAGCCATTACAGTGGGAGCCTGGCTGTCAGTCCCTCAGCGGTCACATGGGTTGTGGTTGTGCGATGCATGCAGGGGGCACTACATCCCACTGATGACGTACATGCACATCATTTAAAGGGGTATTCCGGTTGGTTAAAGTTAACCTCTATCCACAGGATAGGGGATAACTATCAGATTAGTGGCCGCTCCATTCATTTGTATGGGAGTTCCGGAGATAGCTGAGTACAGTGCACTGCTATCCCGTGCATGTGCAACCATCTGCTTTGTTCTCATGATCGCTGGGGGTCCCAGCAGTTGGAGCCCCACCATTCTGAAAGTTATCCCCTAGGATTAAATGTTTTCTGGAAAAAATAATAATAATGATTATGTGGAAATTACGCCAGTTTCACACTAGCGCTAAGTATCCCTTCCGGAAGAGCCTGCCGGATCTCTCTGCATTGCCAGAAGCTTGAACACCTCCGTCCGGCCCCTACTGCCGGATACTAAGCGCTAGTGTGAGACTATACTACATTTTCCTTTGCATCAGTTTTGATAAATCTCTCTTATTAGCGTTTTTGTTGGAGAATCACACCAACAAGCTATGGTGGTTGGCAGACTTTGGGAGAGATATAGATTGGACTTTTGGCTGTATACTTGTCCAGTTGCCTCCCTTCTTTGTAGACTTCTACTTTATCGAAGGCCTGTTTAACTTCTGCATTCATTTCAGATCCAGCGACCTCCACATTCATGAGAGTAAAAGCCGCTCTAAGAGGAAGCGCTGTGAGGCTTGGGGCGATGTTCCTAACCCCAGCGACCTGAGAAGGAGCGGTGACTGGCCCGTAGGGCTGAAAAACATCGGGAACACCTGCTGGTTCAGTGCAGTAATACAGGTGTGACAGCGCTGACTGTTCAGGTTCTTTGTGTCTTGTTTTACACATATGAAGTATGTATGGTCATTCAACTGATTACCTATATGGGGTTAAGAGTGACCGGAATCCACTCTTAAAGGGGTTGTCTCACTTCAGTAAATGGCATTTATCATGTAGAGAAAGTTAATACAAGGCACTTACTAATGTATTGTTATTGTCCATATTGCCTCCTTTGCTGGCTGGATTCATTTTCCATCACATTGTACACTGCTCGTTTCCATGGTTACGACCACCCTGTAATCCAGCAGTGGTGGTCGTGCTTGCACACTGTAGAAAAAAACACTGGCCTAAATGCGCTCCCATGGTCCTGGCCACATGAGAGGTTGACTAATTTTCCTATATTGTGCAAGCACGACCACCACTGCTGGATTACAGGGTGGTCGTAACCATGGAAACGAGCAGTGTATAATGTGATGGAAAAATGAATCCAGCCTGCAAAGAAAATAATATGGAGAATCACAATACATTAGTAAGGGCCTTGTATTGACTCTCTCTACATGATAAATGCCATTTGCTGAAGTGAGACAACCCTTTAAAGATGTGTCAAAGTAATCCAAGTTAAAGGGCATCTGTCAGCAGATTGGTACCTGCCTCAGATTGTTTAATGTAGGCCAGTGAGCCTCTAGGAGCAATGGGGGCGTTGCCATTACACCGAAAGGCTCTGCTCTCTTTGCAACTGCCATGGCCTCTACGCTTTGATCGATAAGGCCAGGTAACGTCATCACGGCTGGACCCATCAAAGTGGAGAGGGTGCGGCATTTGCAGAGAGAGCAGAGCCTTCTGTTGCCTTCAGCTTCCAAGCGCACATGCAACAGGTCAATTTCATAGGTACAAATCTGCCGACAGATGCCCTTTAGACCTAATTTTTAAGAATGATAATTTTCCATGTCATTATATTAAAATAAAAATCATAAACCCTGCAGTTTTTACTCTATACACTGAGCCTCATAATGCATCAACACTTACTGTTCTGCAGAGATCACTTCTCAGCAGTCATCTCATTATTATCACAGGCAGGATTACAATGAAATGTATCCCCTAGTTTTTTTTTTTTTTATGTATTTCCCTTTTGTTGTTGAGATCAGCTCAGTGTCTACCGTTGTGACTATTAAAGATCCCGTAAAATGTACGCCACTCCTAATTGCTAATTACGTTACTTAGTTGGAGTGGGACATTAACCGAAGGAAGGCAGTGAACATTTAAAGTTTAGGTTCAGCGCTATTTTCCGAACTCCTCTGAGATTGAATTCTCAACGCTGGCTGTTCAATTGTTGTGTTTCCACTATTTGATTGCTAAACGGAAAAGCGCGGGAGCGCCGCAGTGTGGGGGTGCTGAGTGACTGGGGATTGGCACTGAGCTCTCCAGTTTGCTTCTTAAATTGAAAGACTGTGTTAAGCTGGCTGGTTGGCGTTAGTGGTGCGCAATTAAAAACAGGCATTTTACTAGGTTTCCCGGGTGTGCGTGATGAGAACAAGCCATAGTTAGATATACGGTCTGCAACTTGATTGGTTTCTTGCTGTTTATTAGCGTGACTCAAAGATAGAAATAACCCCTTCAGTTTGATTGGTTCCCAGCTGAGTACTCCGCCGAGCGCCTTTCAGAGCTGCAATAATGTGGAAACCTAAACTACCAATTAAAACGAACGCTTGTATTCTTTATTTAAAATGGTGAGGTTTACTTAAAGCCTGAGCAACAAGAAAAGGCTGCCCTGTACAATGCGGCCTGCGCTGCTCCGGTACTTCAACGGTTAATGCCGACTGAAACTTTAAAATAAACTTTACTACAACTTGTTCTCAATGTAATAAAATGATTATTATTTTTTTTAAATATCATGCTTTTTAATTATAATTTAATTTTATTTTTTTTCCTTGGGAAATGGGCACCTTAAGTTCAGGTGCCTCTAGCGCTTTGGAATCCGTACGCCATGTCGGAGGTGTATGGATTCTGTACAGGCAGCACACACCGCGTTGCTCCCGCCTGTAGCAGCCCTGCTCAATAAGGGCTCATGCACACGACCGCGCCGTGTTTTTTGGTCCGTAAAATTGCAGATCCGCAAAACAAGGATGCTGGCCATGTGAGTTCCGCAAATTGTGGAACGGATGGCCCGTGATAGAAATGCCTATTCTTGTCTGCAGAACAGACATAAATAGGACACGTAATTATTTTTTCGGGGCCGCACACAGGAGTGCTGTCCGCATCTTTTGCTGCTCCATTGAAGTGAATGGGTCCACATCTGCGGCTTGGATGCGAACCCAAACAACGGTCATGTGCATGAGCCCTAAAAGATGTGCTATGGCGTGCTTTAGTGGATCGGGCACCAGCAGGAGCAGCCATGTGCTGTGCAGAGCTCCTGCCCACGCTCGCTCCGCTCTGTTAAAAGCCTTCACCAATGTGGTATGCGAGGCTTTTAGCAGAGCGAATCGAGCGCAGGCAGGAGCTCTACACAGCACATGGCTGCTCCTGCCTGCGCTCGCTGCACTAAAGCCTGTCATACCACATAGGATGTGCAGTGTAGGAGCTGGAACAGGCAGGGGGAGAGATGTGTGCTCCTGCCTGGACATCGCTTACTGCGGTGGAATCCTTACACAAGTACGCCGATGACAAAGTGCTAGAGGCACCTGAGCATCATGTGCTTATTTTGCAAAGAAAACAAAAAAAATGAATGTGTATTACAAAAATTCCTCTAATCACATTTCAAAAAGGTTTAAATAAAATAGTGTATTTGAGCGTTTAGGTCACTTTGCTGATGTGTGTACTAACCTCTTCTTGCTGAGATCTCACTAATCACTTGATATATTTTCCTTTGTTGTTTATTATGTGTATTGTAATATAATATCTGTTTTATCAGTCGCTCTTTCACCTGCCCGAATTCCGGAGACTAGTCCACAGCTACAGTATTTCCCAAAGTATGATTGAGAGGTGTCGGAGTCGCAGTGTAAGTATCTTTTAAAAAAATCTTACATTTTAATCCCAAGACTCCTTTAAAGGAAAAGTATAATCAGGAAATGACCAATTGTTTAAATAACGTTTTATGTTAAATATATATTTTTCTTTTTAAATAAAATAAATAAATAAATAAATAAATACCTTGAAGCATGCAGTTTTCACACTGGCCACTGGGCCTAATAATATTTAGAGACTTTGTTCTGTATAAATAACTTTTCAGTAACCATACCATTATCATCACAGGCAGGATGACAATGAAGGATAACCCCTCAGTAATAAATAACCCAGGAGCCAGCATTCACAATAGGTGATATCACAGCTTCTCCCTCCTGACCTCTGCGCAGGTGACAGAGCATGCCTAGATGCATCTCTCACAGAAGTCCGTGAGCTCCGCTCCTGTCCTTGTGGCTGCTCTCAAGGAACATAAAGGGGGATTACCTGCCATTTACTTTGCTCAGATTTTGCTCCTTGGCTCCAGTAGGGCAGAGCTGTGATTGCAGTTTAGCTACAGAGCCTACAGGGAGTCTGAGGTAGTCCCACTTCATTGGTTGGCTGCTCTCTCCCTCCCCCTGCCAGGGGACAGAATAGGACACGCTCTATATTTTTGCGGGCCGTGGATCAGAACTACGAATGCGGACAGCTCACTGTGTGCCGTCTGCATCTTTTGCGGCCCCGTTGAAATGAATTGGTCTGCACCCGTTCCGCAAAATTGCAAACAGATGCAGACCCATTCATACGGTTGTGTGGAAGCCCTTATACTAAGAGGAAAGGACCTTAGGTAATTTTCACACAGTCAGTGTTTGGTCAGTGTTAGATCAGTGATTGTGAGCCAAAACCAGGGGTGGAGCCTGCACATACATAAGGTATATTGGAAGGATTTGTTCCTGGTCTCTGTTTTTGTCCGGCACTTTGATTTGGAAATCACTGAACAAACACTGACTGTGAATAAGGACTTCATAAGAGGGGAGATGGTAGGCTCACTGTAATAGATGATGACACCATCCACCATACTGGGGGAAACCTTGCTCCTCCTATAGAATTTCTCGAATTCAAGCTGTTTTTCCGAGACCTGGCTGGATCCTGACAGTCTGGTTCAGCTGCGGACTCGTCACGTACGGCCCTTGTGTACGCAGTGTCTGGTCGCGGTGATCATTCCAAGTCTCGTATCGTTTCAGGAAAAGAGAAACATTGCTTTCATGCAAGAACTCCAGTATCTCTTTGCCCTGATGGTTGGATCCAACAGAAAATTTGTTGACCCTTCTGCTGCCCTGGAGCTGTTGAAGGATGCCTTCATGTCAGAGGAAGCCCAACAGGTAAGGAAACGCTCAGCGCTGTTCTGGTGTTACGGAGTGCTGGCTTGAAACCCATGGTATAGGTCACTGGTAAGAAAACAATAAATTCTGCACTACACTATTTAAAGGGGTAGTCCGCTTCTTTACTATCCATGGCCTTACTTCAGGATAGGCCATCAATATCGGATTGGGGTCGTCGGACACCCCGTACCCCCAACGATCTGTTGCAGAGTATCTCCAGCTCTGTACATTAGGTAGTGAACTGAGCTCACTACTGCAGCGCTGAATTGCATTTAGGTTTTTATTCCATCCAAAATTGTTATAATGACAAGGCCAATGTTTCGGTCCCACCCAGACCTTGTTCACGGCCGATCAGTCTGGTGGCAGTGTATGAGATTAATGACCTTCAGGACCGGAACGTTGGCCTTGTCATTATAACAGTTTTGAATGGAATAAAAACCTAAATGCAATTCTACCCCTCTCCAAGCACCGTGGTACTTTATAATTTTGGGAAACTACCCTACCTCTGAGCACTGGCACACAACCATCGGCGTGGACCATCCTCCTCTTCTGAATACTGATATTGACAGACATAAGGGGGCCGTACAGGGCCAAGAACTCTGTATAGCAGCTCGCATAAAAGGCTAATCCATATAAACGGGACTCCTTAGGCCTGTGCAGACATAAATGGTAAAAGATCAGGGTCTTAATATTTTCAAACTTGAAATATAAGTGGGGACATCCCCTACGCCTGGAGGAAAGAAGGTTTCTACACAAGCATAGAAGAGGATTCTTTACGGTAAGAGCAGTGAGACTATGGAGCTCTCTGCCTGAGGAGGTGGCGATGGTGAACTCACTAAATATATCTGGATGTAATAATATTTCAAGTTCTGGTTATTTCTGGAGATTCCTGGATATCAAGGGAGTTATTCCCGATTGCAGCGTCTGGAGTCGGGAGATTGTTTCTCTATATAGAGATTGTCTGCTGCGTTATGGAGTTTTTTTTTTCCTTCCTCTGGATCAACATTGCAGGATGATAGGCTGGACTGGCCTTTTTTCAGCCATGCAAACCTTTACTATGTTTAGATGAGGTCACTCATGTTATTTTAGACAGCACTGAGACATCTGTTCTTTCTTACTTCTCATTCACGTGTCAGTGTTTTGGTCAGTGATTGTAAAACAAAACCAGGACTGGAGCCTCCACAGACATGAGGTATCAGGGAAAAATCTGCACCTGTTCTGTGTTTAGAGCCGCACCTGGTTTTGGCTCAAAATCACTGATGGAAATCACTGACCAAACACTGACGTGTGAGTCGATTGGTAAGACCTGTGGTCCTTGACCATGTGCAGAGTGCTAATCAGTAGATATCAAACTGTTCACAAATCTCAGCATTGTAATAGATGTTTTAACATGATATAAACTAATCATGTGTTTCTAATTGTTAGCAAGATGTCAGCGAGTTTTCCCACAAGTTACTGGACTGGCTAGAAGATGCTTTTCAACTGGCTGTCAATGGCGAGTAAGTTACCTACCTACTCCATGTGTCGTCTTTGTTTAGCATGGTCACAATAAGAAGTCAAGAGGAAGAAAACAGGTCCAGCTGACGTTCTCCAGGCCTTGGCCTGTCGTCTGTGTGAAAAGATGGACGCTCTACTAATAAACTATCATCAGGTTCTTCTTGTAGTGATATCTGATGATGTTGCTGGTTCCTACCCTTGGCTGTGTTTGGTAGTGCAGCATGCCACCATTCACGTTCCTCTAACCTCATGGAACCTCTTTAGTTTCACCTTAAGTTACTTTTATTGATTTGTGTAAAATGGCAATTTTCTAATGTGGTTTTGCACTTGCTAATTTGTAAAATTACTACCGTCAGCGGTGAACACAATGTAATGATATAGGACAGAGCTTTGAGTGGTGATTCCACCTCCTAACAATGAGAGAGAAGCAGCAGGAGATGCCAAAATCCATAGAGTTTCTATTGCTTTCTGATAATTTTTTCCCCTCATTCAAAGTTTCGTCTGAGAGACATGTTCAAGCGCTGAAATGAATAGAAATGTTGCACTGGCAAGAATCAGTGACTTACGAAGCTCCTTGGTTTTAATCATTTCATGGTGGATACTGTAGCTGCCCTCGGTGATTAGGTCACCACAAGATATGCTAGAAGTGAATGATAGATGTGGGTCTCACCACTAAGTCCTCTTCCCATCTCCAGGTTGGAGGTCTCCAAACCCTCAGCCAGCCACGTCCAGAGAGTGAGTGGCAGTGTCCACACATGTCCATGTCTCTCGTCGTTCACTTCTTTGAGACTCTGGTCATGCCCACTTTGCTTGGCTGTTTCGGTAATTCTGTATAATTGAATGGAGCGAGCCATAGAGCCAGCTCTTCATTCATTATTGACCTGGATGCGGCAGTTGACGTCCGCTTTACCAGGCAGGTTGGAGAATTCCTGTTCCAGAAGCAGAATGTTGTCTTGCCTCTGGGATCAAGACCTATCGCACATCTATGGCACATCCTGTGCATATGCCATAAATGTCTAATACAGATTTGCCTTGTATACAGTATATGATCGAGAATAATCTGGGAGTATAAGATCTTGTGTTCTCTTCATCATTGTGTACAGGAGTCCTGGAGACAAGAGTGAAAACCCAATGGTGCAGCTCTTTTATGGTACATTTCTAAGTGAGAGGTATCTGGAAGGTATGTTTTTATTCATATATAGTACACTTTCATTTTCTATAACTGTGGTCCTGCGACACCTTCAAGTCCTTGCCTGGTGCCAGATTCCTCTAGTGGTGGTTTATCTTCACACCAATAATGCCTGACCCAAACCTCATCATCTGCTGTCCAGAGGAGAGCTGTGACGCCCCATTCACATTAGGGCTTCTTCACATCTGCGCTAATCATTTCTCTGAATAACAAAAATGATAGAAATACTGGATCGTCCCATGACGGGCACTAATGGCGCCCAACGGAACCTACTGACTATAATGGCGTCCCTTGTGGTTCCATTATGGTGACCATTATTTTACTGGTCAACATAGAGAATCATGCTGCACTATTTTGCACAGCATTTTTGATGAAGGCTTCTAACGGGGCATCCATCGCAAATGTGAGAACACCATAAGATGGTCCACTGGTCGCACCATAATTGGGAGGTACGGCCAACGTTCATCTATTATGTATTGCCAGCTTTGAGAACAGACATTGTTCGAGAACCCAGATGACTGGTCAGGTTCTGAGTTAAAAAAATAAGGATATTAGAATTTGTTTTCATCCCTTTTACGTGGTTTTACTAGTCCTAAGCCTACAGTATGTGCGCCCAAAAGACACGGGATTTATTTGTCACATTTGTATCATAACAGATAAAACGTTCTCCAATGTTGAAACCTTTGGGCAATATCCTCTTCAAGTAAATGGGTTCAACAACTTAAATGAATGTCTGGAAGGAGCTATGTCAGAGGGAGAGATTGAGCACACTCAGAACGGCAAAACCATGCAGTACAGACAAGAGGTGGGTACGGTTGTGTTGGGCCTTGGTGGTTCATGTTTGTTGTTTAGTAATAGGATTATCCCCATCCATGTCTTCTCCTGCTGATATATTTTATGGCATAAAAATCAGGTGACCAGACTCAGCAGTAATAGACACCAATCAGCCGTAACATTGAAGTATTAAAGAGATCCTCTGACTAACCCTTCCCCATAACCCCAAAACTTTGGTCCTTGTCAGGTGAGAAGTCAATAGATCGGACTTGGTTTTGTAGCACATCCCAAAGATCCTCAATTGGATTAAGACATGGAAAATGTCAACACTGAACTCTTTGTCATGTTCCTCAAACCATTCCTGAATAATACACTCATTGACAAAAAATAACGCACCCTGATAGAAATGTCAGTTTGCTGCAAAACTAGGTATGCATCCAGGTGAATGTCTGTACCCAATGTTCCCCAGCAGAACTTTGTCATCACACCACCTCTGCCCGCTTGTCTTCTCCCTATAGTGCATCCTGGTGCTATCTTTACCCTAGGTAAGCAGGGCGCACTCACCCAGCCATCCACATGATATTAAAGGAGACCTGGTTAATCAGAGCAGGCCACCTTCTTCCGTTTTTCCATGGTCCACTTCTGATTACATGTAGATGCTTTGGTGATGACATGGGTCAGCAGGGACACTTTGACTAGTCTGGGGCTATTCGGTCCCTGTAGAGCAAGCTGCAATGCACGGTGTGATCTCACACCTTTCTATCGTAGTCAGCTTGGGCGGGTACCAGCTCCTTCTCAATAAAAACTCAACCAGACAGAATCCTACTCCATACTGTTGAGGGGAAAAAACCTCAAAACGGCTATTTTCCCATGTCGTGTCCCAAACCTTGTCAAAAAGTCTGACTTTGACTCGTAGCAAGCCACTTACAAAACATGACGTTAGCGAGACGCCGTGCATATCATAGTCAGCAGTAACCTTTTCAAAACTGATGGAGCACTTTGTGGTAATAACTTTGCAGCACTTTTACATATCCAAGAGATTCTGAGATGGGTTTTTTTTGTCACACATTAAGGGACTGATCCAATCTCATCATTAGTGAGAGTTTTGAAAAATTCGATTTAGCTGCTTCTCCGAATTTCACAAAGAAATTCGCTTTGTGCAGAATTACTTCATTACGAAGTGCATTTCTTTGTAAGTAGTGGGTGCAACGATAAGGAACGGTGTTTGCGCCAGCCCCTGTCATTGAACCCTTCAGATGCCGCATTCTTTGATGATCACGGCATCTGAGAATAATAGTGAGGGCTTTCAGGGGTTAATCCGATAAAAAATAAAAATATATATATATATATTAGCACGCCCTGGTGTTCCTTTTGAGCCTCCCGTTCTGGCGCATGGACTGCCTGGGATGCTACTCATTTTTTAGGAGGTACCTGCCTTTTTATAAATTAGGTGCACAGGGATGAAGACTGGCGTATGGGGGTTAGGGAAACGGCGTAGCTTGCTGTGTTACACTGTCTCTGTATCTCCCATGCATGGCATGCTCTGCTTCTGGACTGGATGGTGGTTGGGACTTTGCCTCATCCCACCTTAGTAACTGTGAGATGAAAGAATCCCAGTCATGTCCAGATTGTGAGTGGGTAAAATCTGAAACAAATCTATTGGGATGTCACGTGACCATAGCAGCCCCATGGGCGTGACCCCTATTGTGCCACATTATTATATTACTATTTTTTTTTCATCTTCCCATAAAATTGAACAGAACGCGAGGCACGGATGATTGCCACATTTGGTTATTTGCTTTAATGTGAGACGTAAGCACTTTACCTGTTTGTGTCTCCCCCTCTTTGCAGCGCTGGTTTACTAAACTACCCCCGGTGTTGACCTTTGAACTGTCGCGGTTTGAATATAATCAATCCTTGGGGCAGCCAGAAAAGATTCACAATAAGCTTGAGTTCCCGGAGATTATTTATATGGACAGGTACGTGCTTACCTCCGGATACTGTGGTCATACACCTCCGGAAATGCAGCTATCGCATACAGGCTATACATGAAGTGGCTATTGTCCTTCTGTTGAGGGGCATCAGAATTATAAAAACAGTCTCGCTTAGTTGTACGTAGCACATAAAATGTATACTGCTGGCCATACACACTTGTATGTTTATTACGTCTCTAACAGTTTTTTGGCGCAGATTACCAAAATTTGTTGCACATGCTGGTTTGTAACACACTTTGCAACTGTTTGGCTTTCTCCGATTCCCGTTTGTCGCTTTTACTTTCATGTCTGCATTTTTGCTGGATCCGTCATGGATCAGCAAAATACGCTTCCATCATGACAATACAACCATCTGCATCCTTTCTGAGCGCATCTGCTTGTATTATCTCTAAAATAGCCATGATGGATCAGTCTAAAACCATTGTCAAGTCAATGGGCACCCGATCCCTTTACTTTTGTGTCAGAGAAAATGGATCCGTCACCATTGAATTACATTGCGTTTCATGACTGATCCATCTTGCGCCACATCCCAGGAGGCACTCAAAAACTCTGCCTGCAGCGCTTTTGTGTGCGTCATGGGAACCCAATGAAACGGAACAGAATACATTCTGGTGACTCCGTTTCCTTTAGTTCAGTTTTGTCCCCATTGACAATGAATGGGGACAAAATGGAAGCGTTTTCCCTAGGCTATTGAGATCATATGAATGACCCCCATTATATTTAATGTCAGGTGAACCGGGCTGACCATCTAATGTGTATGGGGTAATCTGCCTTTCCCCTAAAGGCAGATTCAAGGGAGAAGGAGGATTGGATTTCAGTATATAAGGGTACTCTAAATACAACTTCTCCTCTTTTTGTGGTGTTCACACTGGTGAGGTTTGGAGATTGAGCCCCAATTCTTTTATTTCAGGTTTCTTTACCGAAATAAAGAGCTTATTAGGAAGAAGCGGGAGCAGATCAAGAGACTGAATGCAGACATTGACGTTCTCCATCAGAAGCTGGAAAGGTAAACGAAGGTCAATAACTATTTCATGGACTAAACTTTGTGAAAGTGTATAATGGATCGGAATATGGGTTTTACCTGTAAAAGAAGGATTTCCACACAGGAATATGTCATACGTTGCCTTTGCTGGTTACTATGAGGGTAAACCTATAAGCCATGGCCAACTCCCCTGCTGAAATGCCCATATCGGTTGGTATGTTAGTGGGTAGGTTCAAAACCAACCTGTCCTATAGTCATTTCCATGAATAGCAGCGTTGTCCTTATAGATATGAGATTGCTGACGTCAAAGAAAGACAAACGATTGTGACATGCCAAATACACTTCATTCCCTCTGTCCAAAGCTGGCCCGTGCTTTTGGCAGCTATTGGCAATGCACCTGTATCACCCCTCATATTGGGCTGCTGTAGTAATCAACAATTTCTGGTAAGTGTCTGATCTTCAGTGATCCGACTCTAGACGATCATGAGAACGTCGGCTGGTGTTGCTCTGTGACTATAGCGCCGGACACCCCTGCAAGCTGCTGCTTCATTCAAATTGGACAACACGGGTCCCTGTTCTCTTGATCGGCGGGGTCTCAGTGGTTGGACTTCTGAGGATCAAACACTTAGCGGGTCATTTATTAAACAGGAATACACCTAAATTAGGCATATTTCTGGCACAGATTGTGGCGCAGAGGTCCTTTGTACCCCAATCTGCAACTTCTCCCCGCTCATGCCAGAGATAAAAAACGTTGGTGTGGTGGGGAATCGGAAGAGCCAGGAGGCCCGGCTCATTTACTATTTTCTACACCTGTTTTAGGCATAGAAAATAGTCTAAATGTAAGACAGCTAGGGAGCTGTCTTACATTTAGAAGTAGCTGTGGATCCACCAAAGTTATGTAAGAGGCCGGTTCCTCTTCATAACTCTGGTGGATCCACCGCCAGCTCGGGCTTATCAGGACCTGCGCCTATAATGCCGGTCTTAATAAATGTGCCCCTTATTCCCTATCCTATGAATAGGGGATAAGTTGTAATGGGACGACCCTTTTAATAATATATTGAAGTGGTCAGCTTCTTAAATATTCACTTTGGTTATTTATTAGTGCTATCTGTGTATGGAAAATCGTCCCCTAATGATGAGCTGCCACCGCAAAGTGTCATTCACATTCATAGAGTGCAGCTGGCATCACTTATAGCCACGGCAGGAGTACCATGTGCGGAGACCTATAGTCTGCAATACCACTGATGCTTTGTAAATCTAGAAGGCAATCAATGTGAAGAGACGTGACGACACTCACCGGTTCCATGAATAGAAGGCTTTATCGGCTCCAAAACAGGTAAAAACACAGGATTAAAGACACACACGTAAAGTGGCCAATGGCCATTTCGTGTGCACAGGAGCTTTCTAAAGGCCTCGAGAAAATGTCTGTGCACGGGAAATGGCCGTTGGCTGTTTTTATGTGTCTGTAATCCCATGTTTGTACCTGTTTTGGACTCCGTTTGGACCGCCGTTATGAACTCAGACCTCTGTGAATCCAAAACTCGGGTGCAGAGTGGACATGGCTGTGTGAATAACACCTACGATTGATTCGAACTCCAGTCTTAATATATATCCCCCGTGCGTTTTATTTCTCTGTTGTGTAATATCAAGCTTTCTAGGCTTGTATTCACTTACTATTTCACAGCAAAAATAAACAGTAAGGCCCCTTGCACACGACCATATGCCCTCCGAGACATACAGTCCGTGACCGGGCCATATGTCCCAGAGCGGCATTGATCGTGCGCACGGGAGCGAACAGCATCATAGATTACAATATGAGTGCGGGACAATAGCCCCTCTGGCGGCTCAACGTGCACAGCATCATTGTAATCTATGATGCTGTGCGCTCGATCAATACCGCTCCAGGACATATGGCCCGCTCACGGAGGGCATACGGTCGTGTGCAAGAGGCCTAAAGGTTTAGACCTTGTATTCATCATTTTACGGTGGGAGCGGAGTTTATTGAAAACTGTTCTCCTCATCATCGTCCAGTAGATACCTTTAGCCATGCCCAGGTCCTGCCAGTAATTTTCATTGTATCATTGATCTGATCAGGTACCTAAAGTACGGTTCTGGTGCCAACCGATGTCCCCTTCCTGACATGCTCCAGTATGTGCTGGAGTTTGCGAACACAAAGTCTGCAGCAGGAAGCCATGCTGTGGATGTGACAGATATCTCGGTGCTTTCAGCAGATGACTCCGGTTCCTCCAGTACTCAACCACAGGAAAATGGGTAATTTCATTTATGGTAAAATGCAAACCTATAAAATAGATGTTCTAGCTAACCTTGTAAATGAAGTGCCGCACAGCCAAAAGCAATTTGCTGGATGTTATTTGATGCGGATTACAAAGCCTTATCTTCGTTTGTTCTCTATTTTTGTTTTATGTGTTTTTTTTCTTGTGTTGCTTTAATAGGCCAAGATAGGAGTTACATTGTCTAAAACGCTTCTCCAGTAGTAAAACCTGCTCTGCTCGTGTATGACGGGGCATTAGCCATTAAACGTGGGATATGCCATGTGTGATGGGCACATCCATGTTTTTTCACTGCATTAGCGTTCACAGATATATTGCATTACCTTTAATCTGGAAATTACTGAGTAAAATACCGACTCTAAAATAAACCGTATTTTTCACCCTGTAAGACGCATCAGCCCACAAGACGCGCCTAGGTTTTAGAGGAGGACAATAAGAAAAAAATATTTGTCATTAGACCTCAGACCCCAATGTTAATCAGACCTCAGCTCACAGCCTCAATCAGGCCCCCAATGTTAATAAGACCCGAGATCAGATCCCCAATCAGACCTCAGCACAGACCCCAATGTGAATGACCCCCAATCAGACCTCCGATAAGAGCCCCATATGCCTCTCATCGGCCCCCATTCTTCTCGTCAGCCCCCATTCTTCTCGTCGGCCCCCATTGCCTCTCGTCGGCCCCCATTGTCTCTCGTCGGCCCCCATTGCCTCTCGT
The DNA here is from genome assembly GCA_033119425.1 of Bufotes viridis. Taxonomy (NCBI): domain Eukaryota; kingdom Metazoa; phylum Chordata; class Amphibia; order Anura; family Bufonidae; genus Bufotes; species Bufotes viridis. Next base: position 544,938,700 of record CM065590.1, on the reverse strand, counting down.
CGGCCCCCATTGCCTCTCGTCGGCCCCCATTGCCTCTCGTCGGCCCCCATTGCCTCTCGTCATTTATTGCCTCTCGATCGGCCCCCATGTGCCTCTCGTGCATTTCATATGCCTCTCGTAGGCCCCTATATGCCTCTAGTCGGCCCCCATATGTACTCTCGTCGGCTCCCATATGCCTCTCGGTCATTTATATGCCTCTCAGTCGACCCCTATATGCCTCTCGTCATTTATATGCCTCTCGTCAGTGCATTCTATATGCTACTCTCGTCATGTCCCCATATGCCTCTCGTCGGCCCCCATATGCCTCTCGTCAGATGCCTCTCATATGCACTCTAGTCGATTTCATATGTCTCTCAAGTCGATCCCCATGTGCCTCTCGTCACTTTATATGCCTCTCGTCATTTCATATGCCTCTCGTCATTTATATGCCTCTAGTCGATTCTATATGCCTCTCGTCGGCCCCCATATGCCTCTCGTCGGCCCCCATATGCCTCTTTTGATCAGCCACCAGGCCTCAGATGCTCCGGACACCGCCGCTCCTCACCTCCAGTGTGATCTTCCACCTGCTGCTGCTGTGACCAGACGCGCACAGCATGAGGCCACAGAGAGCCCTCACGCTCTGCGCAGCCACAGCACAGCCAACATCCAAGGACCAGGAAGAGATGAGTACAGAGCCTTCACTCTTCCTGGTCCTCCGGTACTAATGAGCGCTTCCATAATGGAAGTGCTCATTGGTATTCACCACATAAAACGCAGGGACTCCTCCCCGCCCACACACACACACACACACTTTTTGGGGAAAAATACTTCTTATAGGGCGAAAAATACGGTAACTTTTATTTGATATATTAAATCTGGCACTCTGCTCCAAAAAACTGTGACATCTGGGAACAAAGACATTCTCATGCCAGATTACTGGGTAGATGGTCGGATACTGGATATGAAGTGATCTTCTGAGCAACTGCAGGTCATGTTCCGTAGAATGTTTAATAATTTGATATCTGACCCCATGCACGTGCTGGGCGATCTCCAGACTTATGTAGCTAATTTGATTCTTCAAAGTGGAGCAACCTGATCATTTTGGTTCTGTTTTGTCCAGTTTTGTAGCTAATGGATGCAATGAACTTTTGGACGGTGATGAACTAACACTTTCTAGCCAGTCCCTAGAAAGCGTGTCCTCAACACCTTCTCAGCAAAGCCACTTAATGGTTTCCGACGCTCCATCTCCCCGAACTGTTACCCAGGAAGAACTCCGCTCTGTGGAAGCCTGTTTACTGAGGTGGAGAGCCGAGGTGGAGCAGGACATTCAAGGTGAGCTGGGGTTTCCTTTAGCCATTTAGGGTGTATTCACACTGCACCTGAGATGTATGTTTACTATATGCACCAGGAAAGCGCTTGGCACATACGTTTCACAGACACACAGCTCCCCGTTATATTACCGAGAGCCAAAAAAGTCAGCTTTTTTATTTTTATTTTTTGTATATTTTTATTGGGTGGAATAGCAGAACAGCAGACTGTACCATTGGATATAGATTTCCAATAAAAAAAGCTGGAAAAAAAAAAATATATATATATATATATATATATATATATATATATATATATATATATATATAAAAATTTTTTTTTACAAAGGCATTTATGGGTAACAAACGCCACTCAGTGGCATCCGTTATATGCGTGTCCCCCGGGGTTTCTTTCGGGAAATCCTGCCGACTGAAATCTATCTACTAGGGAAAGTTCACCCAGCCAATTGTTCTGCATCCATAAGAATAAAATAAGAACTAGTTTAACAAGATAAAATCTTAAGGCCATCATACACAGAGAAAAGTTGCCCAAACCCTCTGATTTTGGCAGGATGGTTTTTGTGGGTGTTCTGACATGATGATGTCGGGGCTGTTGAATTTCAGTGCCCAGTAGAGATGAGCGAACTTTAAAAAAAAGTTTGGCGTTCGGGTTGTGGTAAGCCGCGCATCCCGTTATGGATTCCACTATCGCGGCATATGGAATCCATAAGGGGCGGCTTCCACGAACCCGAACTGTTGAATAGCCCAAGGACCTGGGGTGACGTCACTGTCATGTGATCAGTGCAGGGGGCGTGGCTCAGCACTGGATTTGATCCCATGCTGAGCCACGCCCCCTGCACTGATCACATGATGGTGACGTCACCCCAGGTCCTTCGGCTGTTCAACAGTTCGGGTTCGTGGAAGCCTCCCCTTATGGATTCCATATGCCGCGATAGTGGAATCCATAACGGGATGCGCGGCTTACCACAACCTGAACGCCGAACTTTAAAAAAAAGTTCGCTCATCTCTAGTGCCCAGTCCTTCTGTCCTCAGATTCCTCTACCATCGGCCTTATCCCCCCCTCCTCACCGACCGCACAGCCAAACAGAGCAGCATGTGTATGAGGGAGTCGGGAGGAATTGCTGTTGGCTGAGTGGGTGTGTAGGGGCACCCTTTGGACAGGAGGTTTTTCTACTATTTTCTGCTGGAAAATTCTTTTTCCATATTTTGAAAACATGGAAATGATGAAGAGTAGAAAATGGAGATCGATTGACGGCCTTGAAGTAGGACACAGTCCCCTCTTATTTGTCCCTGCATGTGAGTGCAAGTCACTTCACGTTTATTTTTATAATTTTATTTTCTGATTGCTGAGTTTGTAATTCATAATCACTCTATGACTTATAAATTAGCCCCTAGCACCTTGATTTCCTGATGAGTTGCTTGCGGGGGTTTTTTCTAACACAAAGCCACAGCACAGCTGCAGTGTAAAGCATGACACTCTGAAGAGAGTCGAGGTGGGCTTTTTGTAGTCCTAAATATACAGTCAACTGATAGCGGAGAAAGTCTCAAACTATGGAGTCAGTAACAAGCTCCGTATGGCATACAGTCATGTGCAAGAGGCCTAACCCTGAAGACCATTAAAATGTAATTACTTAAAACATCAGAACCTGACTCGACAAAGAAGAGTATAATGTGGCAATTTAATTATTTCAATAAAATATTAAAATGACATACAATGTAAACATCATAATTACATACAATAATAAACTATTGTATGAAAAAGCAGCATAAGTGATGCAATTGTCACTTCAGTATATTATGGAACTGCACTATAATGCCAAATACATTAAAAACATAAGTCCAAAGGACGCCACACATAGAATCCTCATACAACATTGTAAAACACAAAGCATACCTTCTTTCTTCCTATCATTAGATACTGAAAAAGCATTCGATAGGATCCATTGGGGCTACCTAGAATCAATATTACATAAATTCGGATTAACTGATCACATACCTTCCGCCATTTTGGCACTATATTCTAACCCTTCGGGAAAAGTATACTCCTCCGGTTATCTATCAGAACCATTTACTATTTCGAACAAATCCAGATATTATAGGTATAAATATCGGCGCAAGAGAACATAAAATCACATTATACGCTGACGACATAATACTAACACTAAAAAATCCCCGTATCTCGCTCGAAACTTTACAATCCACCTTATCTACTTTTAATACAATCTCATATTACAAAATAAATGATAATAAATCACAAATATTGAACATAAATATTCCCCATAAAACACAACTGGAAATTTCCGCATCATTCCCATACCAACGGAATAATAAAAAAAAATTAACTACCTAGGTATTTACGTCACTTCCACTATTTAAAATCTATATAAGGAAAACTATAAACCCTTACTTTTTATACCTCAAAAACTACTCACATTTAACAAAATCCAACTTTCCTGGGCTGGTAAAATAGCTATAGTCAAAATGTTCGTACTCCCCTCCATCCTATACACATTTTGCACGATTGCCATCCCAGTTAAAAACGTATTTTTCAATACAATACAAAAGAACATTTCTAAATTTAGAAACTATGACACAGCACTGGAAAATGGGCGGCATGGGACTACCAAATATAAAGAACTATTATAAGGCAACACTGGTGGACAAATTCCAAAAACGAGAAAAGTCACTGGGTTCAGATGGAGGAATATTGCTTGAAATAAGACCCCAGTATTTGAAAAACTCAACGGTCTACTACATACAGATATACTACCATCTCTAGAATTTGCCTTATGCTTTTTATCGAAACATCAAATTCCAAGCCACACTAAAGCAGTGGGATCACATATTCTGCTAGCCGCAAGAAGCCTCATAGCACAAGAATGGAAAAGCTCAGAAATCCCTACCATCACAGGAGTATGGACAATGGTCTCACATGCATACCGCATGGAGGTTAAATATGCATCATACTCTTTATCCTTAAAGGGAACCTGTCACCTCTACTATGCTCCCCTCACTGAGCATTTCTAAATGTTTATTGTGTTGCCCTAAACATATAAATTACATTTTTAATTTCATCTGCAGTCAAATTAAATAAGTATGATGCATTTACTACTTCCCGCCTTTTATGCAAATTAACATAAGAGTCATATCTTATCTGTGACCAGAGAAGAGTCATATTTTCTCTGAGTCAAGCATGGGGACAGGTTACCTTTAAGTAAAATAAAAAAATATTGGTCTTTATGAACCCGTACTATCTAAATACCATACCAAACTAGTCCTTTCCTTAACTACAGATAAGTTTCATTACTATGGTAAACGTTATTTGTCTACTATACCCATACTATAAAAAATATAATCCTTCTATATACTAGTTAATCATATATAGGCACTAATCGTCTTAAAAATATAAATATATATTAACTTTGTATATGTATAGGTGTATAACGTTGTGAATGTGGTTTGTGTGTAATATATATATAGTGTGTGTGGGATGTCGTAATAATTGTTTAAATACACGTTTGTCCTCTAAATAAATAAATAAATATATATATATATTCATAACCTCTTTCGCTAACATATCGGCATGTCCAATCATCCTTATTCAAATTTATAAATAACGACAAAGCATTAAAACTGTTGTAAAATTTTGTTTATTGATATATATTGTTCTCACACGAATGAAATTAACTCTAACCTTAAAATGTGTTAAAAACTAATAAAAATTATTGTGGAAAAAAAAAACATAAGTCCATACAGTCTTAAAGGCTATGTACACCTTTGTGAACATTTATTTATTTTTTAATTATTGCAGTATACATTTTTTGAGCCTAAAATCATTTTTTCAATTGCTCTTTATTAACAATATGGAATCCTTTTTTCTGTACAGAGCTGAGATGCTCTACTAGCAGCCTGTGAATTTTTTTGTCCTTTCCATCATCTGAGGAGCAGATAGACTTCTTATCTTTGCTCTCTCACATTATAAACACTCATTAAAGCTCAATCCTTATTTTACTGATAAGAATGTGGCTTAAATAAGTGTTTCTGACCCCTCAGTAGTATAGAAATGAGGGTAATTGGATGAGGGCAAAAGTGAAAGTACCAGTCACACAGTTAGAAAAACTGTTAAAGGGGTTGTCTCATCATAGACAATGGGGGCATATCACTAGGATATGTCTCCATTGTCTTATAGGTGCGGGTCCCACCGCTGGGACCCGCACCTATAACGAGAACGGAGCCCCGCAAGCCGGCTCCCCATAGAAGTGAATAGGAGCGCACCGTGCGGCCCCAGCTCCCAGCACTCGGCTATTTTCGCAGACCCCATATAAAATGAATGGAGGGCGGCTGCGCATGCGCAGTGCGCCCTCCTTCACTTGCGGGGCTCCGTTCTCTGGGACCCGCACCTATAAAACAATGTGGGCATATCCTAGCCATATGCCCTGATTGTCCATGATGAAACAACCCCTTTAACCCTTTGTGACTGAACAGCTCAATATTTTTAATAAAGGCCAATTGAAAATTGTATTTAACTACTTGCTAAAAATCATATCATTAAAAAAATAATGACCCCCCCCCCCCCACCCCTCATATAGGTTATACTTACCCCGCTCCCCAGCACCCGCGTCGCTTCTGCTCCCCACACCGCCGCCGCTCGAGTCAAAACATACGGTGGTGGGGTGGGCACCCAATACCAGGCCGCGAAAGGGACAAGCCTCCCTAGCGTCACCCGAGATGCACCCTGAACAGCCTACGGCATCTTACAGAAAAGAGCGGTGTCACCACAGTGCTGTTCAAGTCACAGTTGTAGCGTGCGATTTCCAGCGTTCCACAAGAACCACAGCACATGTGCCAGGAAACGTCAGAACAGAAGAAAACTGCCATATCTACACAATTGCGGCACCCAGTGAAGCCCTGTTAGGCCTCTTTCACATCTCTCCGTTGTGAGGATCCGGTGTGCACTTCCGTCGCCGGAAGTGCCCGCCAGATCCGTCACAAAGCAAGACAACTGAAAGCATTTGAAGACTGATCAGTCTTCAATATGCTTTCAGGTTACCATGGCAGCCAGGACACTACTGAAGTCCCGGCTGCCATGGAAAAGAAGCGGGGAGAAGCTACTTACATTCCATGCGGCGGCTGGGGCGCTCCTCGATGACGTCACCGGGTCCCTGCGTCGCATGGATCACATAGCTATGCTATGTGAGCAATGCGCCGTACGATCCATATGGCACATTGCTCACATAGCATAGCTATGTGAACCATACGACGCAGGGATCCAGTGACGTCATCGAGGAGCGCCCCGGCCCCCGCACGAAAGGTAAGTAGCTTCTCCCCCGGCTCCCTGCTGCTTTTCCATGGCAGCCAGGACTTTAGTAACGTCCTGGCTGCCATGGTTACCATTCTTAAAAGCTAAATGTCGGATACGGCGATGCGCCGAAACGACATTTAGCTTAAAGTCTGATCCGGATTAATGCTTTTCAATTGGCATTAATTCCGGATCCGTCCTTGCGGCATGTCTTCAGGATTTTTGGCCGGAAGAAAATCCGCAGCATGCTGCGGATTTTGCTACGGCCAAAAACGTGTCAGTACTGAACTGAAGACATTCTGATGCTTTCTCACCATTCACAATGCATTGGGATAATCCTGATCAGTATCTTTCCGTCCTAGAGCCCCGAGGACGGAACTCTAGGACTGAAAGGAAAATCGCAGATGTGAAGGGGGCCTTAGGTGTGGGCCCCACATTGGAACCAACATTTACATTGTTTGTAATTTTAATATATATTTTTTTATCTTTTTATTGTCCTTTCAGTTACAGTACATATAAATAAAAGGTATAACAAATAATGTCAAAAAATAAAAATATTATTTTTAAATGTTTTAAATACTTAGTTTCCCTAGGTTTTTATTTTTCTACATTGTACCATTCTGTGTGTTGGCATGGTGTGAGTTTGCATGTATGTCTCAATAAAAGTTTTCCATTTTTTAAAGAAATGATGTGTTTTTTTGTTCTCTATTTAATGCATCTCTCCTCTCCATACACATCATGTATTTCATTTGGGATATCACTTTTAGCTACTAATAGGACGGCGTGGATTATTTGTTGAGTTGTGATGTTTGATTTTTCCCGTCTTGTTCTTTGTAATTAAATATATATGATATCGGGTCTAGTGGTAAAATAATTTTCCAGTGCGCTTCTATATTGTTGGATGTTTTCCATAAGTTTTTAATGTTGTTACACGTCCGTAATCCATGCCCTAGGTCTGTGTTTGAGGAGTTACTTTTAGGACAGTTTGTTATTCTTTTTTAATTTTTATTCTTTTTTGGGATCTTAAATCCTAGTTTTATGTATTATTTTGAAGAACGTTTCTTTCCATCTTTCGCTGCATGTACATTTTTAGACTTTTGACCATCCGTCTAATATTTTTTTATTGACACAATTAAACCGCCCGTTATACTCTTCTTTACGGAGTCAGTTTCCGATGTTTTATGTAACGGGTGGACTGTTGACCACCTTCTGGCTCCCATTACACCGTGCGGCTCTGCTGCAGTCAGTGATCAGAGTTGTGACCTAGTGAAGAAAAGGTAAAAATCAGGTATAAAAGAAAAAGCTGAAAGATAATTAATGGGCGGTTCTGAATGACTTCTGGATGTCTGCTTTTCTAATGCGGCTGACGATTGCTACTGTTTTCTTCCTTCAGACTTGAAGAATTCAATTGCCCACATCAGGAAAACACTTGACGATATATACAATGATCCGCATCTATTGGAGGTATTAATTTTCATTTAGATTTTCTTTTTCTTTTAAGAAAATACCCAAAATGAAGGACTCCTATAAAAGGCAGGTCATGAATTGTACTAACACACAAGCTGTAATATGTTCTGTCTCGGTAGCTGCAATATTTGACTATTAGTATATAACCTGATATTACAGTAATTATTATAGTTTAGATTCAGTGGTAGAACTGATAAAAAAAAAAAAAAAAAAAAAAAAAAAGCTATGCATAACCCATTAAATACGTGCAGTCCACACAGTCCTGTGTCTGACAGCTGTTCATCCTGGTTCTCCCATACACATGCACACTCGGTTCAGCTAAATGAACCGAGTGTGCCGCCAGACATCTCTGGTGATGGATTGTCTGGAGAACAAAACAATCAGCATGCTGACATCACTACTTCTCCGCCCTGACAGATGCCACCATCTTCCCAGAGCCGAGGGGGCCACTGCACCTTAAGAGCATCTTCACAAAGTCTTTTAGATGGCGTGTAAGGGTCTGAGCGATTCCATTTCCTGGCCCATTTATTGGTGCAGTGTTAAAGGGAGCCCAGCCATGTAATTGTTCTCTTCATACTCGCATCCTGGCGCTGTGCTCCTAAAAACCAGCAGTAAAGTCCATTGCGAGGACTCCCAAGCTCCTGCACATAATGCAGAGGACTCAGAGGAGTCCTCCCAATGCATTTTACTGCTGGTGTGTGGAAGCACGTGAGTATAAAGATTACATAACCGAACTCTTCGTCACTTACACTATACACCAAACACTAGTTTGGGGGGTGTTTTGAAGCTGACAGATTCCCTTTACAGAGGTGTAGGACCTTTTGAGGAACAGTGGACCCCATATACGTTTGCACTGCGGTCTGTGCTCAGGCATTTACCTAAAGGGGTTATCCAAGACTAGGGCTGGTTTCACACTAGCGGCAGGACGGATCCGACAGGCTGTTCACCTGACGGAACAGCCTATCGGGTCCATCCTGCCGCTAGTGAACGTGTGTCCACGGACTACCGCTGACTATAATGGTGGCGGGGTGGAGTTCCAGCGGAGGCACGGCAGCTCATGGCGAGAGGCTGAGGGAATAAATGTCGGACATGTAGTTTTATTTCGGCAGCCTCTCTCTGTGCGCTGCCATGCCTCCGCCCCAACTCCGCCCCAGCCCCATTATAGTCAATGGGGCCGGAGCGGTAGTCCGGGGGCACACATTCACTAGCGGCAGGACGGATTTGACAGGCTGTTCCGTCGGGTGAACAGCCTGTCGGATCCGTCCTGTCGCTAGTGTGAAACTAGCCTAAAAAATGCTCCCCTATATCCCGGGTCCCTCACACTGATTCTAGTTCCCTGGCTTCTCGTTCCCTGTGCTGCTACCGATCCCCACACCGCCGCAGCTGCTTCTCCCCGTTAGCGTTTGAAAACATCCGGGAGCATTTTTTATTTTCGAATAACCCCTTTAACTGAGTAGTCATTTGGTCAGTGCTGCCGTAGAGATGCAGTTGACGACACCTTATACACCAGCTGGAATGAGTTTCTTCCTACCAATGCACGGGTTTGCAGTAGGATTTCCTAAAATAGCGAGGCCTGTGCACTATGAGAGCGGCTTTAACCCTTGTGACCAGGTGCGAGTGTACTGTGTCATGGTGCAGGAGCTTGGACACGCGGCCAGTGACTGTAGCACAGGAGGACATTGTTGGCTTCAGGGAAACATGAATGAAGTCTGGCCTGGTATCAACAGCTGAGAATTCTGTCTGCGTGAGACGGGGACATGCGTCGGTGAGGAGAGGGCTAAATCTGAGGCATAACGGGATATATATATATATATAAGTATACCGCGTACGCAGCTCTGCGCACAAGCATGACTAACAGTATCGAAGCCCCCGTTACTTGAAGGCTTCTAATTACATGCCATCATCTTACCCTGCTGTGTCACTGATGTCATGACCTGTCATTCAGATCCTCTCTGTCCCAAAATAATATCCTATTCACTTCTCCATGGCCCGGGGGAAAAATAGGGGAGCTGCTTATATGTCTATTCCTTGATCCATTTCTAGTTCCGTAATAGATCGGGACTTCCAGTGCCTTGCAAATCTATGAGCAGACAGAGAGGAAGCTGTTCATGGCAGTCTGTGTGACACCCTCAGTACGGCCAGGTACAGCAGGCGGCTGGCTGCAGGGAATGTCATTGTCCTGCCGCATAACTTTTCTGTTAAAAGGGTTATGCCGTGATTAACACATGACAATGCCTTTCTAACATAGCTAAAGCCAGCCCGATCCCTCACATGGATCCAGAGATCTCCACGTTCATTGCTCTAAATCCTCTGCTAGATTATCTTCAGCCTGGCAGCTTAGGGGGTGCGTCCTTTCTGCTGCTCTCTCTATAACTGCCCCAGCTTATAACAGAACATAGGGCTGGTGGGAGTTGAAGATTTAAACTGAGCGTGTGCGACCAGCTCAAGTGAGACGGACAAAAAGGTGGCACTATACAATTTCATTTTACTGAATAGCTCCGTGGCTATTAGAAATTTTTAATTACATGCAATTACAAAGTTATGCTAGTTTGAAAAATGTAGAATGGATCACTCTTGGATGTGAAAGTAGTGACTGTGCTCATATATATTAAGTAATTGGTGTACATCCCTAATATTTAACAGCAGGTTCACCTCTGCAAATGGCATCCAGAGTCCCAGCCATTTCAGTGCAACAGCTCCCAGCATGCAAGTTACAGGTTTGCAGCTGTTGGAGAACCATAGGTTGGGGCAGGGGGAGTGACTGTTAAATTCCTATGGTTACCTTGTATTTCTGGCCGAAGGGTGTGGGCTGCTGTAACAGACAAGGCAGTGGAGGAGGGCTCGTGCTGCCAGCTGCCTTACAGCCAGATGGAGATCTTGTCTTCTAAGGTCTGTGAGATGGAGGGAAGTGTAAATGAATGATCTCCTGCCACAGCCATTGTAATTCCACGTAGATATTTCACAGTCTTGTGTATTTTCTACATTTTTTATGAATTATTGGGGAAAGCACTGCTTTTGCCCTTCTCATAGCCACCTCAGTACGTACAGATGTAATATTTTTTTTTCGTATATAGACTAATGCTGAGATAACACATTAACGTATAATCCTTTTCTAGGTTCCGTACAGGCTTCATGCAGTGCTGGTTCACGAAGGCCAGGCTAATGCCGGCCACTACTGGGCGTATATATACAGCCACACCAGACAGTGCTGGATGAAGTACAATGACGTGTCCGTGACAGAAGCCACCTGGGAAGAGCTGGAAAGAGACTCCTATGGAGGTGTGAGAAATGCCAGCGCGTACTGCCTCATGTACATAAATAACAAGCTGCCGTATCTCATTGAGGGTAAGAAGTGAGGAGTAGGTTTTCTTTTTTTTTTTTCATACATTTTTTTTTTTTCATGCATTGCTTTTAAGCTACTTTTAAGTTAGATATATCTGCTTCTAAATATGAGGCTGCCCAAACAACTTAGCTAATTTATTTCACAGATTTTCTCCCAAAAACAGGCGTGCTCGGCTCAGCTTAGGCTAGGTTCACACCTACAGTGTGAACTCCGGCAGAGACACCCTGTCAGAATTCACTGCCTCCAGCACTGTCGAACACAGACAGGGTGTCCGCCAGCCTCATTAAGTATAATGGGGTCCGGCGGAGATCTGGCCGCATTCGGGTAGACCGTGCGGAAAACCGCCTGGACAGAAACTGCTGCTGTTTGCCGCCATTGTCTGCTGGAACAATCTGCCGGAGTACACACCACAGGTGTGAAACTAGCCTTAGCCTTAGTTTTAGGCAGGTGTGGAAAAAACGCTGCAAAGCTTTCAAAAATAAAAATGTTAATAGTTTGTTTAGCAGTTAACAAAATACAAAGTGAAAGAATAAAAGAGAAATCTAAAATAATAATATTTGGTGTGACCACCCATTGCCCTCAAAACATCATAACTTCTTCTAGGTACACTTAGGCTATTTTCACATTGGCGGAAATGGAAAACGCAGGTGTGAAAGTAACATTTTTCCACATGTAAACTAAAGCTTTTGTACAGTACTGTATGTCAATGGGAAGAGGGAAATAAGCTGCTGCCAGGCACCATGGGTAATGCCTTTTGGCATGATGGTTTTCTTTCTCCCAACATTTGCTGTCTGAGGAGGGTCAGGACACACCCATACACATTAGATAGCTGGCCAATATCGGGAATATTGTCAGGTTCAGCTACTTTTTATCTAATGTATCTGAGCATCTTAACAGGGAATACTTGTAATTCTATATATATATTTATTTATTTTTTTTCTCAAAAATAAATCTTCAGACCATGAAACGGGACAACTGGAAGATAAAATCAGCGGTCTTCCACCAGGTTTTGTACAGTGTATTAGAGAGAACAACCAAAGGTTTGAACACGACGTGGAAGAATGGGAGGAGGCTCATTCATGCAAGATCCCACAAATGGAGCCTGTGGTCACTTCAGAAGAGGAGGTCTTGCCTAATGGTAAATAGTGGCTTTCTTGGACTCCAAGTATAATGGCAGTAGACCTGATCGTTGAAGGTTTGCTCTGTATTTTATTAGTTCCTTCATTTTATAACACAATTCTATATTCACTCCATATACGTGTATAAAGTTATTGTACAGTACATGGTAGAGCGGTGTGAACTGTGGATTTACATTATTGGGCACAAATATTATTTCCTCAGATCCTCTTCATCCCTAAAAATCCATGCACATCTTTAGATCCCTAATCCACCGGTCTCTTAAATGTTGTCTGTCTTATCTTGGAATATGGTCTGTTTTCCCCACCCTTGCAGGCACCGCTCTGTGTTGTGGGGACTTCAATAGATCCCTGTCATCAGAACATGCCATGATCACCAAAGAACAGACCGCCCTTGCTATAACCAAAACTGCTGAGTCCTATGCGAAAAACGGAGTGGAAGCCGCACTAGAAGAGGTAAATGTTGGATTTTTTTTTAATTTTTTTTGGTAGAACTTCCAATTGATAATGTGCTGCCTGCTGCAGATCTTCTACGGTATTATTGCATCACTCCAGCAATTGTGGGCAGTAGGGAAGTAAATGATGACTTCCGTTGGTAATTTAGAGGCTGGTTAGTTAGTGGCGGTGTTTATGAAACTTTGCACTGTACAATTTGACTGTCCTAGGGCCCCTGTTTGAATGGAGCCGCAACCACTATTCCAAAGTCTATGGAATGACAGAGATGGCCGAGTACTGCATGACACTTGACGGGAACTTATTACCAAGAGTTGTGATCCTGGACCAACTCCTATAGAGGTTTTCCTTGGGCTTTATATTAATGGCCTATCCTTAGGATCATAAATATCTGACTGGTTGGAGTCCAAATCCTGCCACCTGTGCTCATAATCATGGGAACTACAGTGTGTGAAGCTGGAGGTCAATGGAAGCAGCGCTGCAAGAATCAGCCCTGTCTACTGCCCAAGCACAGAGCTGTGTGGTGTCGGTGCCTGTTTCCAGCGCCTGAGCTTCTGAAAAACAGGTGATTGACAGATGTTCCAGGAAGCATACCCCCACCGGTTAGATAATCATGACCTATCCTAAGGATTGGCCATCAGTATAAAAACCATGGGAAACCCCTGTAAGGGTTAATTGAGGTCCTCAGATGCGTTGTGCCCAATTATGGATTCTTTAGGTTTTCTCCTAGGTGTGCATTATTATGTGTTCTTCTAAGTGTGTATGATGTGGTGGAGATATGGGGACCTTCTGGTAGCGGTGGGTCAATGATGTTCACCTTCACCTGTTCTCTTCTTGTATCTCTGTACTGATCTATATTCTCAACCATCTTTCCTGCTTGTCCTTTTTCTACTTTTCTTCGCTGCTGTCACAGCCGACAAATCCTGAGCCAGAGGAGGCCAGTCAGCCCGAACCCATCTTCTCTAATCAGCCAGGGGAGAAGGAGCAGCAGCCCAGCTCCCAGCTTTCCGAAGTGGAGATTCCCACTGTGGGAAAGATACTTGTTAGATCCGATGCTGATGGCTATAATGAGGAGGTACAGAGCATCAGAGCTCAAACTCCAATCATCTGTCACACAGTAGGGTCCGCTTTTTAACACGTGAATGCTTGCCACATACGTTCTGTAATGGATAATGACGATACTTATTTCATTCCCCGTCCTTGTCTTTGGTGCAGTGTTGCCTGAGAGCACAATACATCTTTAATTTAGTGACATAAGCTGCTGGTTTGGGAAACTAACCCTGCACTAACTCTTCCTGCTTTCTCTGATGGCTTGCTTTCTACTTTTTCTTTCTCTCTCTGATGTCTTATTTTATCTTCTTCTTTTATTCATCTGCGGTGCTAGACAATGCTGTGCCCTGCCATGCAAGGCGTCATCCTGGCCATACTGAAAGCCCGCCAGGTCTTTGATCGTGATGGACCTGAAGCAGGGCTTGTGAAGGTATTCCAAGGTTTGCTGTGTGCTAACAACCTGGACGTCCACATTTTAGATGCAGTAAGGTTTTGGTCACATCATGTTTGCGATATGTTTAGAATATACAGTCCTGAGAAAAACCTAAGCCCTAAACCCTCTTTGAATTCTATGGTTTTATGTTTTAGGACATAATTAAAAACTGTTTTTTAGAAGGTCCTAGAATTAAGCAAGAACACCACAGCAGATTTCACAGTGTCCTTATTTATTTAACAAAAATGAAGCCAAAAGTTCACCCCGTGAATCAGTATCTTGCAGAACCACCTTCGGCAGCAATAACCTGAAGTACCGTATTTTTGTCCTATAAGACGTACCTGCCCATAAGACACATCTAGGTTTTACAGGAGAAAAATAAGGGAAAATGTTTTTCATCAGACCTCAGATCAGGCACCCCAATGTTAGACCTCAGCTCAGACCTCCTACGTTAATTAGACCTCAGATTAGGCACCTAATGTCAATCAGACTCCCCAAGCAGACCTAAGATCAGACCCCAGCTCAGAACCCCATTTAGACCTTAGATCTAATCCTCAGTTTTAATTACACCCCAGCTCAGACCTCCATCTAGACCTTAGATCAGCCCCCCAACGTTAATCACTTACCTCTCTTGTCCCAGATGCTGCAACTGCTCCTGAGATCCACTGCTCTTCCTGCCCCGCTGTGCTGTGACCCAGCATCGCACAGAGTAGGGCTGAAATGATTACGCGATTGAATCGAGTAATTTTACAAAAAATACTTGATGCAAATTTTTTGGGAGTGCTGTATTGTCGCTCCCCGGTCCAACTGTGCTAATGAGCTCTTCCATAATGGAAGCGCTCATTAGTGTTCGCCCTATAATATGCACTGACATTTTCCACCCACTGTGGGGAAAGAAGAGCTTCTTATGGGGCAAAAAATACGGTAATTGTTTTCTGTATGGCTATCAGTCTCACATCATTCTGGAGGAATTTTGACCCACACTTTGATCCACACGAATCCACACCATTTCAATTTCGTTGAGGTCTGGACTCAACCAAGTGGGTTTTTTATTCACATATAAATCTTTCTCAGTGTAGACTGATGGACTTCAGATTGTTTGGAAGTGGCCTTTTAACCCCTTCTACACAAATAACAAGTTCCAGATTGTCAATCCTACTTTGAGCGCTGCAGGTGACGGGTGTGGTGGGTCCTGTTCACACCAAATTTCACTTCACAAGATAAAAACCGCCCCGCTCCTCAATAGGTACTCTTCCCACCATTCCAGCAGATGCAGACCTTCAATAATGCACCAATTCCCTGTTCCAGTGCTTCACAATCCAATATTCCTCATTTCTCCTCAAACCTGGTCTCTCCTATAAATGTTAGGATGAAAGGAGCGAAACAATAGTGAAGCACCGCAAAGGACGTTTATCAGCTTTTTATTATACTCACAAGATTAAAAGAATCATAGGCGTAAAGAATATTAAATATTTCCCATCTGTCACCCGACTCGGGTTTCACCTTCACTTCGTCAGGGGTGCATGTCCTGCACTCTAGGGCGTGCCTTTTATACAAAAAAAATCCTTCCTCCCCTCACTTACATGGGTATCTAAAATACAATCTTTAAGCCATTAAAATACACATTTAAAACTTCTTATAAACCCTCCATGAAGGGTAAACCTTTAAATGATAACTGTCTTTTTTTTTTTTTTTTTACTATTGGATTTTGGTGATTAATATCACTTTGTTGGCCCTGTTTTAATTTTTGATTGTTTAATAAATAACCCCTAAAAGCCACATTTTTGTCCCCAGTATTGGCTATTGTTAGCTGAGATTAAAATCAGGTTGCTAGGCTTCTTCGGTCTATCAGTTTGCTCAGAGGTAGACGCAGGGACAGCTAGAGTAAACGTTGTAAGGGAATGGATAAAAAGCCAGGTCCTCCCTGACAGGTGATAACAGTGCTGGGCTGTGTGCACTTCTCCACATCCCTGCGCTTGGCAGACACTCCCTTAGCAGTGCTGGAGAATGTAGCTAGAGCAGCCGGGGAAGGGAGATCTGCCGCTAGCTCAGTGTATAAATGACAGTATCATGTGGTAAGAGGAGAGCTCGGGGCAACCCCTCTGTGTTGTAGGAGGACTACAGGCTTCAGCCAGACCTGGGAACTTCACTGCAAGACCCCCCTATACAAAGCTGGTCTTCACTAACTTCACTGCAGGTGTCCTATGGATTAGCCTCAGGGCTGAGGGCAGCCATCTTTACAGAATAGTGAAATTGTAGTTTTATGCAGACTGGTTGCTAAGGGCTGAATCTTATTAAATAAGGGGTAAGTAAGTCTAATAGTTATTGATTCAGGAATATTACCTTATTAGTAACTACATATATGAAAACTGAAATTAGGGTCTAAGTGTGACAGTTATCCTTTAAATGAACAAATTTCCACCAAATGTATCTATCGCCATCATTCTTCTCACCAAAGGATTCTTTTACTTCATGATCAGGTGTCACTATATAGCCAATAGAAACTTACTTTCCATTCACATATCTTTCTCGCCTCCCTCCCCGATCACGTTAGTACAGGGCTCGACAAATCCCAGGCGCCAGGTCGCCATGGCGACCAGGAATTTAGTCCTGGCGCCTGGGTATTTGTCAGCCCGTTGTGTCAGGTGGCCGGGCGCAGGGCCGGCGCGGACTAAGAGCGCCGGCCCCCTTCATGCTGCAGCTGCCCGAGCACTCTGTATAGAGCCTCAGGCGGCTGCAGCACTGCCCGTGCTGGCGCGTCCATGAGGGCGCACCGCTCGGGCACAGCATAAAGAGAGGGACTGACAGGAGGGAAGCGTTTGAAAGTGAATGACAAGGGGGTGGGGGAGAAAGTGAGTGACAAGGGGGGGGGGGAGAAAGTGAGTGACAAGGGGGGGGGGGAGAAAGTGAGTGACAAGGGGGGGGAGGGAGAAAGTGAGTGACAAGGGGGGGAAATAAATGACAAGGGGGGGTGAGAGAAAGTGAATGACAAGGGGGGGGGGGGTGGTGAGAGAAAGTGAATGACAAGGGGGGGGTGTGAGAGAAAGTGAATGACAAGGGGGGGAAAGAGATTCACAAGACGGACCCCTCTGCCCTCCCCTCCAGACCCCTCTGCCCTCCCCTCCGGACCCCTCTGCCCTCCCCTCCGGACCCTGTAATCCTTGTAAGGGTTTCCACATGTCATGGCGGCCGCAAGTGGCGATCACTTAGACGGTGGCAGCATCTGACGTGTCATATAACCTATTGAAAAGGTGAAGCATTATGGGGGGCCCTATATACTCGCACATTATGGGGGGCACTATGGAAAACAGGGGTAGGAACACTATGGGGGCCCTATGTACTGGCATGCATTATTGGGGGGCTCTATAGAGAAGTGGGGGGGGGAGCACTATGGGGGCATCTATTGTGGGCTTTATGACGCGGCTCCGCCTGGCTCCTAACTTTTTTAGCTGGCTCCTAGATTCCAAGGAAATTTGTCAAGCCCTGCGTTAGTATCACCCAATCAGCGCCCTCTCCAGGATCTTCATTTGTATACGGCTGCCATTAAAATCACGCTTTGTCACTTGTACAAGAACGAATACATTGTCATCTAGACGAAGTGCACCAGAATTATTTCCCAATATTATCAATAACGCTAATGTTAAACAGGGTCTCAGATCAAAATCCATGTTTAGCCCACACGGTCGTGTGCATGAGCCCTACTGTACTTCTGCATTGTTTTTTTCTTCTATTTTTTTTTGTTAACTATATAATGACCGATGTAATCTGCTTATGGGTGGTTGTTATTCTGAAGGTGAATTTACCAAAAGGATAACTTTTTTTTTTTTTTCTATTGTGTCCTGTTACGTAAAACCAGGGTGTTTTTTTTTTTTTTTGTTTTTTTCATTGCTACGGTATATGCTGGGAAAGATCCCAATGTAGATGTAAAGACTTAGACCCTATGGTCTGCGTTGTGTACATTTGATTACATTGGAACCTGTGGCTGACGGATTACTGTATGCCATGGATTACAGGCCACAAAACGCGATGTGAACAGATCCTAACACGTTGCTGTGAATACTAATGTGTCCTGTCCTCAGTATGTTACTGCTATCTAACCACGATTGACTCTTGGCTTGGACAAGTATTTTAAATTTTTTTATATTTTTTTTATTAGTGTTGTGATGGGGTTAGGAATCTAATAGGGAATATTTGTTAAAACTAGTGCATGTGAACGCGCTGTAAAACGCGCAAGTGTGAACTGAGGGTAACAGCTGCCAAATGCATCCTGATCTGTATGCTGAATGTAGGCGGGTTCAAGTGGCCTAAAATAATACTCTGGCGCTGCCCATACTTGGCGAGAACCAGGTTATGAAATGCTGAGGATTATAGGTCAGTGGCGGAAAGGTGTATAGACCCTTCAGAAAGACCACCAGCAATAAACGTTCCTACTCGAGTCTCCACTCAGATGACTGTAAATAGCTAGGGACCGGTATCATTTGTACCAAGGACCGGATCCCATCAGAACGAGGGGAACAAAGTGCGGTGCAATAAGGAAAGTTTGGGAGACATTTGGTAAAGTACAGAGCAGTTGCTGATTAGAAGTAATGGGGTACAATCATACAAATTAGTAAGACATTTATGAAAGTAATTTTTTTCTACTTTTTAGTTTATTGGTTGAGTGATTAACTGCTTACAGATGCCAACCAGCGTCTAAGGCTAGCGCTACACGACGACATGTGTCGCACCAATGTCGCGCGACAATTTTTATAATGATAGTCTATGGTGTCGCACTGCGACATGCTGCTACTGCGACACGACAGTAGCAAAAAAAAACATCTAAGATTTTTGCGGTCGCAGCATGTCGCAGCGCGACACCATAGATTATCATTAAAAAAATTGTCGCGCTACATCAATGTCGCAGTGTAGTTGTGCCCTATGTGTCGCGCGACACGTCGTCGTGTAGCCCTAGCCTAATAGCTTTGCTCCAACCGAGCCGAAATCGGGCTCTGCCTAGATGACAGGAGGGGGGTACCCAGTGTGCAAGTTTTTCAGCTTCCGTAGGGGGGTAGAAGAGTTCGGTTTTGCAGACTGGCACATGTGTGGGCTTTATGCCACTTTTAAGCGATTACATTTGCTAGGAATTTTTAGCTGCTCTTGTTCTGTGAAAAGCACTGTCAGCGCCACTATTGTTCCATCTGCAAAAACATGCAAATTTGTTTTGGAGCTTGTGGAACATCTATTTTTGTCACCACATGCATATGCAGAGAGCCGCTTGGGTTCCAACAAGATAATTTTAGGCTGTACCATGCAGAATCATCCTGCGCTTGACGTAAATTGGTTTTCCGTGCTGAAAAGGTAGCAGATGATGTCTGTAGCTTTTTCAAAGAAGCTATCACTTTGAGGTTCAAAATCCGCTTTCAAACAGACATATTCATTCCCGGCTCGTGGTAATTAAGTAGCTACACCTCGAAGCTAAAGACACTGAAGTGTACAGCTCTTGGATGGTGTGCTGCCTGCCGCACATCTTCTATTAATGCGTCACTCAGGCATTTGTGGACAGCAGGGAAGGAAAATGATGGAATCCGTTGGTAGATTAGAGGCTGGTTAGTTACTGGCATTGTTCGTGCTGGCCACGCTGACTGGAATCCGTGCTACTTAATAGCTATAAAATAAATGCTAAATAAAATACTTTCAATTATATTTCTCTATTGGGTTATAAAGGGAGCTTGTCATGTTGAAAATGCAGTCCTGCCGTCAGCGAGCAGATTGGTGTATTTTAGTGGTGAAAGAGTCAGTAGAACGTGTCATTTCTTCATCTAGGGCAGTGATGGGCAACGTGCGGCTCTCCAGCTGTTGCAGAACTACAACTCCCAGCATGCAAAGCCTGTCTATAGCTATCAGCCTACTGCAGGGCATGGTGGGAGTTGTAGTTTAGTAACAGCTGGAGAGCCGCACGTTGTCAATCACTGACCTAGGGTGTTAAAAGGGTTTTCCGTGATATATATCCATAGGATAGGTAATCCGTATATGATTGGTGGGGGTCCGACACCCGGGATCCCGGCTGTGCTTGGGATCGCCACTCGGCCCCAGTCACTTGAGCTGCACCTAGCCCACATGAGCGATGAACATGTCATTGGCCTAGAGAAAGCTGCGAGAAGTGTCTTCTTAAACAGCTGATCAGCGGGGGGCCCATGTGTCGGAACCCCACCGTTCAGATGCAGATGACCTTTCCATAGGATAGAATATGAGTATAAAGATCACAGAAAACCCCTTTAAATATCGAGGCCCTTCCTCAAGGTAGCTAATATCCGATCCTTGAAGTTCCGACTCCCACTAGTCGTTGGATGGGAGCTACATGCTCTTCCTCGACCTGTGACATCACGCCCATAGGTTACATGGTCTTTGTGCAGCTCCAGATTTGCCCGCACCTTCTGGGTTTGGTACGAAATGCTGTGGAAATGCAAATGCAGCCTGGAAAACGGAATAAACAGACACTTTCCGTCGTACAAACCCTTCAGGAATGTTGATAAAGATATGTGCATAAGGTCTAAGACCACCCACTGGACACCTAAGCCCAGAATTGGCAGTAAAAATTTGAAAGGGGTTTTCCAAGAGTTTAATATTGATGGCCTATCATCAGGATAGGTAATTAGTATCTGAAGCGGCCACGGCACTAATGAGGGCCACAGGCTCTTCCTAAGCCTGTTATGCCACATGACCAATGAACGTGATCTATTTGCATATCAGTCCTATTCAATAACTGCACTGCAATACCATGCATCAGCACTAAATGGGACTGAGATGTAGATGGGTCATGTGACCAATCTACATGACGTCAAAGACCTAGGGAAAGGCTACCGCCTTCGCAAGAGGGTTGTGGCCTCTTAATACAGCATCATCATGGGGTGTGGGAGCTGGGCCCCCGTAGGTAAGATATTAACCCCTTAGTGACCAGCCTGTTTTGGGCCTTACTAACCAAGCGTTTTTCTTCCTTTTTTCATCGTCGTGTTCCAAGAGCTATAATTTTTTTTTATTTTTCCGTCCTATATAGCTTTATGAGGGCTTGTTTTTTTGTGGTTTGTAGTTTCTAATGGCGCCATTTTGTGGTACACAACTTTTTCTGATTAACTTTTATTAAAAACAGCAATACTGCCACAGCGTTTTTACGTTATAAATTTTACGGCATTCATTTTTCGGTATAAATAACATTTAATGTCTTTATTCTCTGGGTCAGTACGATTACAGTGATTCCAAATACATCTAGTTAGCTTTTTTTTTTTTTTACATTTTACTACTTTTTTGCAATAAAACCTTTTTTTTTTTTAAGAAAAGAAAAATAGTTTTTACGGCGGTCACCGTAGGAGATAATTTACATGATATTTATGTAGTCCGGGTCGTTACGGACGCGGCAATACCCAAAAATATTGGGAAGATTTTTCAATGGGGAAAAAAAAGCGTATTTTAAATTTTTTTTATGGGATTTATTTTGTTTAATAAATGAGTTGTTTTTCATCAGACCACAGGCAGTTTTCACACACATCAGCACCCTGCGATCGCATTTTCGGGGTGCCGATGGGAGAAAAAAGGAGTCCGCACTTCTGCTGGTCCGGGCTGTTAGAGCAGGGCCGCGGCTCTCATGCTGCGCCGTAGCTATGCCCCCCACCCCATTATAGTCAATGGGGACGGAGCGGCAGGACGGATCTGGCAGGCTGAATAGCCTGGCGGATCCGTCCTGCCGCAAGTGTGAAAGTACCCTAAGGGGTTAATGACCTATGAGGATAAGCCAGAAGTGTTGAACTCCTGGAAAACCCCTTTAAGTGAATTATATGGCAAGCCTTTTCCTGCAAAACTACACTCCTCAATATTGAAATTGCAACACCAAGAAGGACAAGCTGTAAGGTTCTGGAAGGGGAGGAAGCAGCGGGTGGCCCGGAGATCTGCAGATGATCAGAGTTTTAAACCTCTAACTTCAATATGTGACATAAAAGCCAGATTGAAAGAAAAGTTTTTTAGCCACATTAGGGTCCATTCACACGTCCGTGTGTGTTTTGCGGATCCAGCGATGTGCGTTCCGCAATTTGCGCACATCGCCGGCACTCTCATAGAAAATGCCTTTTCTTGTCCGCAATTGCGGACAAGAATAGGACATGTTCTATTTTTTTCGGGAACGCGATTGCGGACCCGGAAGTGCGGATCCGCAATTGCGGACCCGGCCGGGACATCGTCTGTCCCCATTGAAACTAATGGGTCTGCAATTCTGTTCCGCAAAATGCGGAACGGAATTACGGATGTGTGAATGGACCCTTAAACCTCAAAAAACAGATCACCACTTGTCACTAAGTGAGGGGGACAGAATCCTCGACCTGAGAGACCTTGGTTTATCGCTCTGGCAGATCATTATGCGCCTGGGCTGAGATGTCAGCACTGTCAGGTGACATATCAAATTAGGCCGAGTTCACATCTGCATTGTAAATTCCGGAGCTGATATACCGTCATATATACCGGCTTTTGGACGGACAAAAAATATAACACGCAGCTTTTTTTATCCAGCCAAAAGCCGGCATATATGCCGGAATGTTTTGGGATCCATTATAGTAATATATTTACAAAGGATATATCCAACGTTGTATGATCTATAGACAGAATGTCTCACCTCAGTCATCAACTGTTGCTCCACGTGTAGTATACCACGGCCTGATTCACTCGGGCTCCACAATTATATCCACATAATCCACTCAGTCGGATTAGTCTTATTCGGAAGGTTATTGGTGAGGTATAAATAATCCTCACTCTTTTGAAGCTTTTCCTTTTATTCATATAAATAAATCGCTATAATGCATAATAGACCTGAGAGCGCTGAACTGATTGTTACCCCATGCTGCGCGACGTTTCGGGGGTCACGCCCCCTTAATCGAGCGTGCCTGTGGGTTGTAACCATGCGCTGTAAATACAATCTCTTTCCATCATCGTCATTTCACATTTACATACATTCATTAATAGCTTCAGTTTTCACAGATGTACATAAAATATTTATGTTGCATTTAAAACCAGTTACTGAGATGGAAATACCTTAAAATTGCAAATTTCATTTAACCCTTTAGGTTATAGTGTCTCCATTTTCATTATCCATCTAGTCTCATATTGCAGCAATTTCTCTTTATTTTCTGCCAGAGTAGGACCTCCATTAATGCAATCCAGCAGTAGCCGTTATAAATCATGGCATTTATGTTCCATTTCATGTGTTGCAACAATGTAGTTTCGCTAGACTTGTTTTCCTTTGCTACACCTGCATTCACCTCCTGCATTTCCATATATCGTCCAATATTAGATTCATGTTTGTTTAATTGTACCGTTATTTCTCTTTTTGTCCGTCCGATGTACCATAAACTACATGGACATCGAATGCGGTAAACTACATTTTTTGTCATACATACGTAGAATAATGACGCATTGGGATTTTATATTCCTGTCCCGGGTGATAAATATCAAATCTCCTTTTAACCCCTTCCCAGCCTGTGACGTGTATACTCATCATGGAGCACTACTACTTGGCACTCCATGACGAGTATACACGTTCATGGCATTAAACTGTCACCATGTCTGCAGCTGTTACATACAGCCAGGGATCTCCGCTAACCAGCCCGGGGCCAATGAGGGCGGTCCCGGTCGAGCGATCGCTCTGATTGGCTAGTCTGTACAGACTAGCCAAGCAGAGGCTTCCAATGCCGGCTGACAGGTTTTGATCCTCTGTCTGTGAGGATCAAAACCTTTTAAAATATAAATAGAATGTCTGACCCCCCCCCCCCCCTTCAGCCCTTCATGTGCCCCTTTGTGATGGTGAGCGGGAGGCGCGCGATTCTCCGCCCGCGATTCCCCCACCTGCGATCCCCACCCTCTAATTTTTAGGATAGCTGAGCGGTTGGCAGAGTGTCAGCACACAGCTGACACTTTGCTTGAAACGATGGACATCTGGCACAGATGTCAGCCGTTTAACCCTTTCCATGCTGCGGTCTGTAGGAACCGCTACATGGAAGGGGTTAACGGAGAGGGAGCTCCCTACCTCTCCCATCGGGTGCTGCTGTGCCATTGATATCACCGCGTCCGTAACGACCTGATCTATAAAACAGCCGTATTACTTTCCCCGCACGGATAACGCCATAAAAAAAAAAAAAAACTATGATGAAATTGAAATTTTGGTGATGTAAGATGACAAAAAATTGCTTTTTTTACACCATTTTTATTTTTTTTACGGTGTTCATCTGAGGGGTTAGGTCATAAGATATTTTTATAGAGCAGGTTCTTACGGACGCAACGATACCTAATATGTGTAATTTTTTTTATTTACGGTATTTTACTTTAACACAATAAAAATCTTAGAAAAAAAATTTAATGTTTTAGTCTCTCCAGTCTGACAGCCATATTTTTAAAAAATTTTGGGTGTTTGTCTCATATAGGGTCTCAATTTTTGCAGGATAAGGTGATGGTTTTATTGGTACCATTTTATTGGTACCATTTTGGCATACATACGACTTTTTTTATCACTTTTATTACCTTTTTTGGGAAGCGAGGTGTGCAAAATTTAAATTTTTTCATAGTTTTTCTTTTTTTTTTTTATGGCGTTATCCATGCGGGGAAAGTAATATGACCGTTTTATAGATCAGGTCGTTACGGACGTGGTGATCTCAAACATGTGTAGTGTGTGTGTATGTATATGCATATATTTTTATCAGTGATAAATGTGTGGCTAGAAGAAGATATTGATCGTTTTTTTTTTTTTTTTACTTTTTTTCACTTTTTTTTAACCCAGACCCACTTGGTTTTTGAAGATCCAATGGGTCTGATGCCAAAAACTGTTACATCACAAAAAGTGTAATACCAAGCGATCAAAAAGTCATATGCACCTTAAAATAGTACCAATCAAACCGTCCTCCCATACCGAAAAAAATGAGCCCCTACATAAGACAGTCGCCCAAAAAAGAAAAAAATAAGACTATGGCTTTCAGAATAAGGAGAAACAAAAATAATAATTATATATATATATAGATATATATAAAAAAATAAAATATATATAATAAAACTGAAACAAACAACCAAAAAAAAGTAGTCATATTTGGTATTGTCACGTCCATAACAACCTGATCTATAAAAATACCATGTGATCTAACCTGTCAGATGAACATTGTAAATAACAAAAAATAAAAACTGTGCCAAAACAGCCATTTTTTTATTACCTTGCCTCACAAAAAGTGTAATATAGAGCAACCAAAAATCATGTACCCTAAAATAGTACCAACAAAACTGCCACCTTATCCCAGAGTTTCCAAAATAGGGTCACTTTTTTGGAGTTTCTACTCTAGGGGTTGCATCAGGGGGCTTCAAACTTGACATGGCAACTTAAAATCTGCCTTCCAAAAACCATATGGCGTTCCTTTCCCTTTGCGCCCTGCCGTGTGCCAGTACAGCAGTTTACGACCACATATGAGGTGTTTCTGTAAGCTACAGAATCGGGGCAATAAATATTGAGTTTTGTTTGGTTGTTAACCCTTGCTTTGTTACTGTAAAAAATTGATTAAAATGTAAAATCTGCCAAAAAAGTGGAAATCTGAAATTTCATCTACATTTTTTGTTAATTCTTGTGGAACACCTAAAGGGTAAACAAAGTTTGTAAAATCAGTTTTGAATACCTTGAGGTGTAGTTTCTAAAATGGGGTCACTTTTGGGTGCTTATGTAAGCCTCACAAAGTGACTTCAGACCTTAAAGAGGACCTTTCATCAGGGTAAAATATGTGTACTAAGTATGCTGACCTGTAGAGCGGCGCCCAGGGATCTCCCTGCAATTACTATTATCCCTGGGCGCTGCTATGTTCGCCCGGTATAGGTATCACTTGGTTATACTAGGCGTATCCCAGGCTGTATCGCTGGCCAATCGCAGCGCACAGCTCATATCCTGGGAGGGTTTTTTTTTCTCTCAGGCTGTGAGCTGAGCACTGTGATTGGCCAGTGCTAAAGCCTGGGGTACGCCTATTATAACCAAGTGATACTAGGCTCCTCCTAGTAGAACCAAGTCCCAGAGGATACCGGAGCCTATACCGGGCGAACGGAGCGGCGCTCAGGGATAATAGTAATTGCAGGGAGATCCCTGGGAGCTGCTCTACAGGTCAGCATACTTAGTTCACATGTTTTACCCTGCTGAAAGGTCCTCTTTAACTGATCCTTAAAAAGTGGGTTTTGGAAATTTTCTGAAAAATTTCAAGATTTGCTTCTAAACTTCTAAGCCTTGTAACGTCCCCAAAAAATGCAATGGCATTCCCAAAATGATCCAAACATGAAGTAGACAGATGGGGAATGTAAATTCTTAACTATTTTTGGAGTTATTACTATCTATTATAAAAGTGGAGAAATAAAGATTATCAAATTTGCTAATTTTTTCAACATTTTTTTCAAATTTGGTATATTTTTTATTTTTTTTTTGACTCAATTTTACCACTGTCATGAAGTACAATATGTGACGAGAAAACAATCTCAGAATGGACTGGATAAGTAAAAGCGTTTTAAAGTTGTCACCACATAAAGTGACACTGGTCAGATTTGCTAAAAATGGCCTGGTCCTGAAGGGGTTAAACTGGAAGTGCAGTTGGTACAGGATGAACATGGGAAGGTTCCTTTCTTCCTTGCAGCTAAAAGTCTGTTTTTCTTTTTTGTTCTGATGCCATCTGATAAGTGTATTCCCTACAGTTCTACGTCTCTGATATGAAAAACAAGGTTTTTCTTTAAATTGACATATTTTTTATCGTATTTTAATAATCCACTATATTTATTTATAGGATTTTTTGAGAGTCGCGTGTCTACCATAGGTCCCTATGTACATGCAGCGATTATCCTTGGCCTTTTTTTTTCTTTTCTGATTTAATAGAAAAAATGTGAAATTTAGTCTACTTCACTACTAATGTTTTTAATCGATCTCCCTGGGTAACCACGATCGGTGAATTTTTTAGCTAATGTTTGTATATGCTCGTCATACTCGTGGTCCGCTTTAGTGATGCGTTTTGCTGTAATAAATTGACCTTTTGGTATATTTTTGAATACATGTGGGGCGTGATAGCTGCAATATTACAATATATTATTTTGATCAGTTGGCCGCATACAGTGTAGTATTAAATCCCCCATTGCCTCCTTTCTCTCTAATCTCTACATCTAGGCACTGTATAGTATTAGGGTGACGGTGCAATTGATGTTTTATAGTTTCATGGCAGGAACTGAGACAATCTGCTCCGTACCCTTCCACAATAGGAATCTATCATCCACATGATGTTTCTAATTTTCCATTATTGAAAATATGCTCCCTCTCAGATGCCGCCATGAAAATATTTGTAAAACCTGGCGCAGCGGAGGACCCCATTGAAGTCCCCCGCAGCAGCAAGTAATGATTTTCATTAAATCTGAACAAAGGTCAATTTATTACAGCAAAACGCATCACTAAAGCGGACCACGAGTATAAGTATAAAAAAAAAAAAAACATTAGCTAAAAAATTCACCGATGGTGGTTACCCAGGGAGATCGATTAAAAACATTAGTAGTGAAGTAGACATTTCACATGAAGATCGATTAGTCAGAAAAGAAAAAAAAGACCAAGGAGAATCGCTGCATGTACATAGGGACCTATGGTGGACACACGACTCTCATAAAAAATGCTATAAATAAATATAGGTGATTATTAAAATACGATAAAAAATATGGCAATTTATTTAAAACGGCTACTGCTGGATTGCATTAATGGAGGTCCTACTCTGGCAGAAAAAAAGAGATTGCTGCAATATGAGACTATATGGATAATGAAAAGAGAGACACTATATCCTAAAGGGTTAAATGAAATTTGCAATTTTAAGGTATTTCCATCTCAGTAACTGGTTTTAAATGCCACATAAATATTTTATGTACATCTGTGAAAACTGAAGCTATTAATTAATGTATGTAAATGTGAAATGACGATGATGGAAAGAGATTGTATTTACAGCGTATGGTTACAACCCACAGGCACGCATGATTAAGGGGGCGTGACCCCCGAAACGTTGCGCAGCATGGGGTAGCAATCAGTTCAGCGCTCACAGGATTACTATGCATTATAGCGATTTATTTATATGAATAAAAGGACTGAAAAATACAAGCAAAGCTTCAAAAGAGTGAGGATTATTTATACCTCACCAATAACCTTTCTGAGTGGACCAAATTTCTTACACCATTAAAAGCTGCCTGTTGGATAGGTGTTGCAGTGACATCCCATCCTGGATTTGTGGCAGCAACGATTTTAAAGGCGGTGTCCTCGGAGAGAGCCCCCTCTGGAATACTGCTCTCGTGGCAATCAGCTGTTCGCCATGTGTCTCCTATCCTAGGCTATCAATATCTTGAACAGCCCCTTTAAGGATTTGGTTGTGCCATTTGTCCTATCCCCTCCTGGGCTTTTCCAGTTCTTATGATGAACCTTCATTAACCGTTTGTCTTCCCTGTAGGCTTTCCGAGAGGAGTACTCCCGACTCTACCAGCTTTCTAAGGAGCAAACGTCTCCATCCAACGACCCTCGCCTGCAGCATGTGTTGATCTACTTCTTTCAGAACAAGGCCCCGGAACGTATAATAGAAAGAACGTTATTGGAGCAGTTTGCGGATAAAAATCTCAGCTATGATGAACGGTGAGGTACAAGGGTTAATTTTTACTCTTAAATGGTCACACCTTGTTTCAACAAATTCTGCAATCTACAGGTTGAACATAAGAAATTTTGTCTTTTATCTTGTCAAAAAAAATGCGTCTAGCAGCTCGTTCTCTCCCTCCCTCCATAGACGTCTCTGGGCTGTGTGTCCGTTTCTTTAAAAAAGCTCGTTTTTACCTCTGTCTCTCTTGCTGCAGCTCACTCCTCCCCTTTCCAGAGTCTTGTATGGGCAGCCTGTAATCTGATCCTTCAGTGAGCTGACAGCAGTCTACCAGATAGTTTAGGAAGGGGGAACGTATTGTACTCTGATGAGATTTATTACAAAGTTATATTCATGTGTACTATTGCTTTATGCAAAGTTTATTGACGCAACACAACAGTGACCATTTAAAGAGAACCCTTCACCACAACATGCAGTGTAATCTGCAGGTAGCAGAAGAATATATAGTAGTTCTGGGAAAAGATTAATAGCATTCCCTGTATTTGTGTATACAGAGAGCGCTGTTAAGACCCACCTCGTGCTCAACTATCAGTGACTGACGGCTATCTGTGTATACACACATATACAGGGAATGCTGATCATACAGACTCTGTACAACTGAGCTCAGAAAGAGCAGAGATGTAAAGGAAGAACAAGTTTTACTGAATCTCTTCCCACTCACTATATATCCATCTGCGTAGCTCCTCCTGCTCTATAACCTACTGACTG
Organism: Bufotes viridis; assembly: GCA_033119425.1. NCBI lineage: Eukaryota > Metazoa > Chordata > Amphibia > Anura > Bufonidae > Bufotes > Bufotes viridis. Next base: position 544,908,817 of record CM065590.1, on the reverse strand, counting down.
CTGATTACACTGCATTTTATGGGGGATTTACACGGCATATGTATGAGGTGCAATCTGATAGAAGTCCAGCCAAAGAAGGATAAGGTCCACCAAATAGTGTGCAGCTCTATAAGACATTGTGTTAAGGGAATGTGTTATGCTCCCCCTGAATTGGTAGGGTGGTGGGATTCCCAGGGAAATTTATGGAGAAAAGTACTTCAAATGTATTTTTTTCTAGAACAGTTTTAGTACTACCAAGCTGCTTCCATTCTCAGATCATTGCTAAGTGGCCGTTATTGCTGGGCCTACAGTTTGAGATGAACTGGATAACGGCCAGTATGTCCAAGCTGAGATAGATCTACTGGCCGAGTCCTAAACTGGCCATACGCATCAGGTGGCTGTCGGGAGAACAGCCCCCTATACACATGCACCCTTGGCCCAGCTGTGTGTGTATTCTCAATAGGGAGTATGCTGCTGCCAGACACATCTCGCGGTGGGATATTTTGCTGGAGAATAAAAAGATTGGGTGTTCAAATCCATCTGCCCCTGACAACTGCTGTAGTGTTCACATCACCGCTAGTGATTTCCGTCTTTCTGCTCCATTATAGGAGAAGAACAGCAAAAATAACAGAAGTTCTGGCTGTTGACTATAATGGGGTCTGTCTGGTTTCTGGGGGGCTCCATCATTCTTTGGACAAAATTTTCCTGCATGCAGGACTTTTTTGTTCTATATGTTTTAAGAGAATCTGCTATGAAGGCCCAAATGCAGAAGAGAACATCGCCTTAGATGTTTGGCTGGCAGTCATCTTTTGTGTGTCTGTGGAAATATTTAGGCATCCAGGGTTAGGGGAGGAACACCATTACAGATGCATAATGGAGTCCACCTCACTGGGCATAACGTAACTGATGCCAGCCGATGGGTACAGAACTGTGTCAAATGTCCTGCGTTATAAGCCCTGATCTACATATTCTGCATCTTATGGTTACTATTTTGTGTGACTCTTCCAGCTCGATAAGCATTATGAAGGTGGCTCGAGCCAAACTGAGAGAGATTGGGCCCAACGACATGGATATGAAAGAATATGAGGTTAGGTTTCTTCATTTCATCTAAAATAGTAGAACTATACTTTAAAGGGGTATAAAATAGGGGATAACTATCAGTTTGGTGGGACCCCCATGACCATGAAAACTGTACCCTGCGGAGCCCCTCTGGAATGAACAGAGCGGCTGGTCGGAAACGCGCCCTCTTCATTGTTTTTTTTGGGAGTGCCGGAGATAGCGGAGTCTTGGCTATCTCCAGTGCTCCCATAGAAATTAATGGAGAGGTGGCACGCTTTTCCGACCAGCTGATCCAAAGCAGTGGGGACGGGGACCCTGTTCTCGTGATCGGTGGGGGTGCTACCACTGGGACATAGGGAATAACTTGTACCCCTTTAATGGAAAATGTACTGCCTCATATAGGGTTGAATTTATGTGTGGATGTACGTTGTGCATGTACAGTATGTTTTATGTCCATTCTGTTGCCTCCACCTCTTTTTAACTGGTTTTTACCGGTAGCGGCCCCTGTGGTTACACATGGCAGAGAGGTCAGGTTAGAACAGACGCTCACAACCTCCAGAGTTTTCACATAAGATCTAAAATAAATGAGATTTTATTTTTCTTCCTCCTACAGAAGTGGCACGAGGATTACAGCCAGTTTCGCAAGGTTTCTGTTTACCTTCTGACTGGGCTCGAGTTGTACCAGAATGGAAAGTAAGTGACCCCTTGTTGGCCATACACCTTGTGTAATAACGCCTGTTTTTATTGTTGTCCTCCTTTGGCTACCACATACGACATGGTGCGATGATTGAGCTGACCGGGTGCTCAATCCCACTCTTACACTGTACTGGAGATCAGACCGTCTGTGTATTCCCATCAGAGAATCGTAGTCCGTCCAATAGCAATGAATAGAAAGCATGACTTCCAGTCCATACTAAAGATGCTGTGTAAATCGGCCAGTCAGGTCAGAGGTCTCATGGGAAAACGCCGGCCACGAGCAGTTTGTGCTATTGGGATCCTGCTTGGTGATCCTCGTTTGTTTCTTGACTCCTGAGTAGAGTTGAGCGAACTTCTGTTTTAAGTTCGGCGCCCAAAGTTCGGGTTATCTAAGCATCCCGTTATGGATTCCGCTACCTCGGACTATAACGGCATTTGGAATCCATAAGGGGATTCTTTAATGAACCCGAACCTTGGACAACACGGAGGACCTGGGGTGACGTCACCGTCGTGATCAGTGCAGGGGGTGTGGCTCAGTACTGGATTGGATAAGAGGTGGTAGCCTACGACCTCTTATCCAATCCAGTACTGAGCCACGCCCTCTGCACTGATCACATGACAGTGACTTCACCCCGGATTCCAAATGCCGCTATGGTCCGTGGTAGCGGAATCCATAACGAGATGCTTGGATAACCCGAACTTTGGACGCCAAACTTAAAACAGAAGTTCGCTCAACTCTACTCCTGAGTTTACCAGATGCTCCTCTGAACTTGAGCACAGTTATTTTCTGATAAATTCTGTATTTTTAACCCCTTCAAGACCAGTGCTGTACATGTACGGTACTAATCGGGTCTTTAAAGGTGGCACCCGCTCAAGAACAGAGCGGGAACCATAGCAGTAGGGTTTCTGCTGTTTTAAACAGGAGACACCTGGGACTAATGTCTGCAATCGGCGATAAGGTTGATTGCAGACGTTTAACCCCTCGGATGCCATGGTCACTTGTGACCACAGCATCTGAGGCAGTTTTTCCCATTAGCGCTGCGTTCCCAGGGCCTGACCGGATTCCCCCCCGCCCCCCTCCCGCTGAGATCCAGAAAGCCGATCGTTCTCTGTAATAGTCTCGGTTTCTCTGAAGGAACTGAGGGCATTACAGCTGTAGTTCTTATGGAAGCCTGCTGGTGGTAGGGCACTATTGGAAGACAGTGAATCTCCTATACACTGCAATGGAAGATCACATATTCAAGTCCCCCTAAGTCACCCCCATTTTGCCATATAAAAAAAAAAAAAAGTCATTTGCACCACAGCGTCCCAAAACACCTATATTATTTATATATAAATGTACTTATCCCATACGGTGAATGCCGTAACAGAAAAGAAAATCTCAGTCTCTGAACTCCTGGCAGCTCACAAACACTCGTTACAGCGAAGTTGTTGTCAAACTGATAAAATGACTTAAGGGGAACCTGTCACCTCTACTGTGCTGCCCTCACAGAGCATATCCAAATGATCATTGTGTTGCCCTAAACATATAAATTACACTTTTATTTCATCTGCAGACAAATTAAATAAGTATGATGCATTTTGTACTTCCCGCCTTATATGCAAATTAACATAAGAGAGTCATATCTTCTGTGACCAGAGAAGAGTCATATTTCCTCGGAGTCAAACTCCTCAGCTCCACCTAAGAAACGGCCCTATAGGTAAAATCTCGCGCATGCGCAATAGTCAGTACGGGCAAGACGACGTTGCGCAAGTATTTCCACACTACCACGTGATCTACATAATGCCCACAGTAATGCGCACTTCCTAATTCCTTCCGCCAAAGCATAGCGACTTCCTCAAGTACTTTGTAAGTTAAGGGGGGAGGAGACATACACTGAAGTATCTGATTGGTCTAACTAAGAAAGGGCAAGTGCGCGATTTCGGACTAAATTACAAGCAGTGAGGGAGAAGATTCACTGTCAATCAAAGTCTGGGGGGGGGGATAGGCTCTGATGGTGTGAGGGGAAGGAATTATTTATGCAAATGGGCATAACGGCGGGAAAGCTTTAGAGGGTGATATAATAGGACATGTTAGTCCTGAGAAGGTTATCGATGGATCGGTAGGAACTATCAAGGTAGACAAACTTGAAGGTACATTCAGTTTTATATGTGAAAACATTGTGACGGGTTTCATTTAAGTGTTGTCAGGAGTTCAGAGATAAGAGCTACCCATACAACCATCAGAGCAGTTGCCTGACGGAGTCTCTGCAAAACAGAAGGCAAAGTAGTCTACAGAGTCACTGAAAGGGAAGGCCGTGGAACAGAAACTGTTGAACATTGTAATAAAGACCGATTGAAAAACATAATTTTTAGCCCTCAATGAGTAATGCAATGATAAAAAAAAGTTTCTGAAGGCCTTTAAGAAATAGATGGCTGAATGAGCAGATGTAGAAAAGGTCCTGAGACCCAAGTCCATGCATGCTTTTCTATAAAGAAATAGTAAAAAGCACTGAAGTAAAAATGTATGACATGTTGACTAAAGTGTTAAGGGAAACTGTGGGAGACAGTTACAGTACTGTACAGTCTTATTACGGTACATGTACTAAGTCAGGGCTCGACAAATCCCAGGCGCCAGGTCGCCATGGCGACCAGGAATTTGGTCCTGGCGCCTGGGTATTTGTCAGCCCGTTCTGTCAGGTGCCCGGGCGCAGGGTCCGGCGCGGACTAGGAGCGCCGGCCCCCTTCATGCTGCAGCCGCCCGAGCGCTCTGTATAGAGCCTCAGGCGGCTGCAGCACTGCCCGGGCTGGCGCGTCCATGAGGGCGCACCGCCCGGGCACAGCATGAAGAGAGGGACTGACAGGAGGGAAGCGCTTAGCGCTCCCTCCTGTCAGTTCCTCATAGTAGCGTGGCCGAGCCTACCGTGGTCCGCGGTACAGGAGCATCTGTCTCCTGTACTCGGCCGGACTGACATGAAGTGCGCACACAGTGTGCACTTCCTGTCAATCCGCCCGGTACAGGAAACTAAAGCTCCTGTACCCGTGGGACTATACAAAGCTCGGCCAGGTGAATGACAAGGAGGGAGAGAAGGTGAATGACAAGGGGGAGAGAAGGTGAATGACAAGGGGGAGAGAAGGTGAATGACAAGGGGGGAGAGAAGGTGAATGACAAGGGGGGAGAAAGTGAATGACAAGGGGGGGGAGAAAGTGAATGACAAGGGGGGAGAAAGTGAATGACAAGGGGGGAGAAAGTGAATGACAAGGGGGAGAAAGTGAATGACAAGGGGGGAGAAAGTGAATGACAAGGGGGGGGAGAAAGTGAATGACAAGGGGAGGGGAGAAAGTGAATGACAAGGGGAGGGGGAGAAAGTGAATGACAAGGGGGAGAAAGTGAATGACAAGGGGGGAGAAAGTGAATGACAAGGGGGAGGGGAGAAAGTGAATGACAGGGGGGGAAGTGAATGACAAGGGGGGAGAAAGTGAATGACAAGGGGGAAAGAGATTGACAAGACGGACCCCTCTGCCCTCTCCTCCGGACCCCTCTGCCCTCTCCTCCGGACCCCTCTGCCCTCTCCTCCGGACCCCTCTGCCCTCCTCCGGACCCTCTGCCCTCCCCTCCGGACCCCTCTGCCCTCCCTCCGACCCCTCTGCCCTCCTCCGACCCCTCTGCCCTCTCCTCCGGACCCCTCTGCCCTCCCTCCGGACCCTCTGCCCTCCCCTCCGGACCCCTCTGCCCTCCCCTCCGGACCCCTCTGCCCTCCCTCCGGACCCTCTGCCCTCCCTCCGGACCCTCTGCCCTCTCCTCCGGACCCCTCTGCCCTCCCTCCGGACCCCTCTGCCCTCTCCTCCGGACCCCTCTGCCCTCTCCTCCGGACCCCTCTGCCCTCCCTCCGGACCCCTCTGCCCTCTCCTCCGGACCCTCTGCCCTCTCCTCCGGACCCTCTGCCCTCTCCTCCGGACCCTCTGCCCTCCCCTCCGGACCCTCCGGACCCTGTAATCCTTGTAAGGGTTTCCACATGTCATGGCGGTCGCAAGTGGCGATCACTTAGACGCTGGCAGCATCTGACGTGTCATATAACCTATTGAAAAGGGGAAGCATTATGGGGGGCCCTATATACTCGCACATTATGGGGGGCACTATGGAAAACAGGGGTAGGAACACTATGGGGGCATCTACTGGGGGCCCTATGTACTGGCATGCATTATTGGGGGGCTCTATAGAGAAGTGGGGGGGGGAGGAGCACTATGGGGGCATCTATTGGGAGCTTTATGACGCGGCTCCGCCTGGCTCCTAACTTTTTTAGCTGGCTCCTAGATTCCAAGGAAATTTGTCAAGCCCTGTACTAAGTCATCCCATGTCTACATGTCCTGATTGGCCTATGGACTTTATAGAACTGGTCCCCCTCTTAGGACCTCCATTTATAGGCCGGAGCCTCTACAATCCCGGCCACCGCCCTGCACTGGATTCCCTTCAGAATCCAGGGCCTCTAAAGCCAGACCAGCGGAGGTCACTAATGCCGACCTGTGTATGGGGTTCCTCCGACCCTCCCCTGATGAATGATATTGGGGAGATGAGGATTGGGCAGTTGGATTAGAGCTGCCCAATCGCTTTGTTCTCGTAGGAGATAAGCCTCCACCAGAAGTATATGCTGTTCCCCCCCTCTCCCCACTCAGGACACATGCACCCTCGGCCGTATGGGGAGGTGTTGATGGACAGTTTTACTCTCAGCAGATAGCCGCCGTCTACTGAAGAGGAGTGAACATACAACGCACCAAGTAGACTGGTATTATGGTGCTGTTTGGATGGCTGCCTCTGATTTGCAGTTGTATGTAGTTGTTTTCCATGCCGCACTGCACAATTACACTTTTCCAGGATTCCAGGACAGCAAATCCTGGTAGACGAGGGACCGGAGTTTGGACTTGCCACTCTTCATTTTGAAATCAGTTGCTAAATTTAAGTTTTGTGAATGGAGTTATTTACCCCTCTCTGTAATGTTTTGTTTTTACGCGTCCATTAAAGTTACAGGCTTTAACATTAGAGAGAACCTGTCACCGCTCCTGACGTGCCTGTTTTAATAGCTTCATACATTCCCCATGTAATAATAATTCTGGAGCCTCTATTCTCATGGCTCTATGTTGTGCCATTCCTTTATTATTTCTACTACAAGTTATGAATGAATTGCTAGCAGTCTGCAGTAAGGGTACAGAGGGGAGGTAACAAGTTGGGGGTGTGTCCCTGCACAGACTTACTCTATCCAATCAGTGCTGCCATTGTCAGACTGTGCAGGGACACACCCCCAACTGGTTACCTCCCCTCTGTACCCTTAATGCAGACTGCTAGCAATTCACTAATAACTTCTAGTAGACATAATAAAGGAATGGCACAGCATAGAGTCATGAGAATATATGCTCCAGAATTGTTATTACAAGGGGAATGCATGAAGCTAGTAAAACAGCCATGTCAGGAGCGGTGAAAGGGAACCCCTTTTCATATGTGCAGGCAAGGTTCCAGCACTAAGCTCCTATTTTCTCTTCTTCCAATCCCCGCTGTACTGGAAGTGTGACATGCAGTCTAGGCACATGGCGCTAGTACTGTCCAATCGGTGGTCTCAACTCTGACATGTGCCAGCATTGCATGTTACCGCTGAGGCCATTGATGGCACGTCACTTCTAGGGAGCTCAGCACTGAAACTGGAGCACGGGTGAGTCTTTTTGTTTAACCCCTGCCTGCATGAATGGAAAGGGGTTCATGGACTCCCTCTGAAGGTCACATGTACCTGCAAGTCTCCTGACTAGATGTCCCAGGTTGTAGGTAGGAGACATTTACATACCACATAGTCTCATAAACCAACGCTAGGAATCTGTTATAAATATATACTGGTCGGTCTCGGAGCTGCAGTAACAATCTCTCTTATTCTTCTCAGATGTCAGGAAGCCCTCACGTACCTGGTATATGCATACCAAAGTAATAGCGCCCTTCTCAGCATAGGAGCCACTCGCGGGGTGGAAGAAAAACTGCTTGAGCTGTACAGACGGAAGTGCCTCCTGGTATGTATTCTGTATTCCCTGAAATGAGCTAAGAAACATAGAGGTTATCTCATCGGAGACCTCTGCCGCGTTCAGATGTATGTCCGTGTATTACAGAGCAGCTCTCCGTTCTGGCTCATACAGTGTTCTCTCCTCTATGATGTCCACATGGCTTATGGGCAGGTGTTATGTTTGTATGACATCCCCTTTAAGGGTTTCTCTACATTTCCATTCACATGGCCAAGAGGTCTACCATGTATAACTGCAGTACCTGGAATGTCCCGACCTGGAAGTTACCCATTATCTGTTCAGTGTTGGATGACCTGCTAGTCATCATTCACATCAGTTTAATCATCCGTTGATCTATTCACTTCAATGCATTAAACATAAATTAGAAGGCATTCATTCATAGGTTTGTCACAATACCAACATTTTAATTTGATTTCGATAGCATAAAAAAGTATTGCAATACTCTATACCATTCGATACCACACAAAAAAAATAAAACTCCAAAAAAGCCGCGTGCATTCCGTATTTTATGGAAGGTTTGGCCCATAATTGAATAGTCCTATCTTATTTTTTTTGGGGGGGGGCAAGGTGACTAAAAGCGGTGAATCGTGCGGTTTTTATTTATTTTTTCTGTTACGGCGTTCACCGCATAGGAGATATTTTTTTATTATTAATTTATTAATATAAAATTTTATTAGTTTGGATTTTTCGGACGTGGCGATATTTAATATGTTTGTTTTTATATTTTATATGTAAAATTGGGAAAGGGGTGATTTAAACTCAATATTTTGGTGGTGTTTTTTTTACTTTTTTTACATTTTTTTTTACTTTTTATTTAATAACTATTAGTCGCTTTAGGGGCTAGAACCTGGGATCTTTTAATCCCTTGTCCTGGTCACCCTAATAGAGCTCTATCAGGGTTAATGGGACTTCACACTGTCCCTGCTGCCCTGGGAGCTTACCATGGCAGGCTTCAGTAGCGTCCTGGCTGCCATGGTATCAGATCAGAGTGCTCCGCGATTTCACTGCTGGGGCTCCGATCGGAACTTCCACCAACTGAGGAGGAGGGGAGGGGACCCTGTGGCCACTGCCACCAATGACTTTAATACTGGGGGGGGGGGGGCGCACTGCGCCATCAATAAAGAGAACTAACCTTTTAATACAAATACACCTGAGGGGATAACTGCCGCAGATTGCAGCACCCTGTCATAGACGTCGGGTGCCAGCTATGTGATTCTGCCGCCAGCACCTGCCACCTGTATTTGTATCAAACGTTGGTTATCTTCATTGGTGGCTCAGTGGCCACAGTCCCTCCTCTGCCCCTCTCTCCTCTCATTGGTGGCAGTGGCACAGTGGGTAGGGCAGACTCCCTCCTTCTCCACTGTGCTGCTGAGGAGAACATGGAGCGCGCTGAGAGCAAAGCGCGTCGTGTCCTCTGATACTAGGCTGCTCAGTAGCGGTAAAAGGCAAATCCCGTTATCGATCCGGGTACAAGAGTTTCGATTGGGTATTGATAATTCGATACCAGGTGTAACCCTAATTTGAAGACGCATTTAAAATCCAAAAAAAAAACAAGAATGAATAGAGTCTTGAAGAGGACCTTTCATGTCCTCACAGAAGTTTAACTGGCCTCGTACCTGTTCTAGCTTCCCCCATTCAGCCAAGTACAAAGAGCCTCATGGAAAGATCTTTTATATCTTCGGGTAAGCTGCAGTATCTAGGATAGTGTCAGCCATGCTATTATTTAATACTGTAACATCTGCTGTCGCTGGGTGGTGACCCCTGCTCTCTCATTCTAGGAGAGAATACAATTTCCCCCAAAGGCAGATGAAAAGGTTGTTATTTTTAACAATGAGGGGTGGGCGTCATTTGGGAAGAGGGCTTTTGTGGTCAGACGAGATTTAGGACACGCTCTCCCTAGGCCTAAGGAAATGGACATAAAAGTCATCCCTGAAACGGCTTTGCTCAGGTTTTGTGCATGTGCCTGCAATGGTGTGTGCATACTGTCATGTAAAACCCAGCAGGACATAGGATCTACAGGTCTGACTTTTCCCCATCCCAGTCTATTTTGTATCGGATCGTCCTCTCCGTCGGCTTACGTGCGTCGTCTTAATGGCATACATTGTTAATAACTGAGAATAGTAAGGGTGAGCTCACATCAGCGCCATATATTTTCGTTGTTCTGCTCTATTAGTGCTGAATACAATGGAGTCTGTTGAGTTTCCTTTCGAATATTGTTGTTGGTTTTTTTTTAAGCAGATAAGGACTGCAGGACTTTTTTTTTGTCCGTTTTTTTTTTTTTTTTTTTTTTTTAGGTAATCTACAACAGAAGCACCAAACAGAGCTTCCAACACAGATTTGAAAAAGCCCTTACTTGTAATATGCATTGATTCTACAGGATGAGACAGGGGCAGCATTTCTCCAGCTTACATTTGCCGCCCCAGGCACAGGCCTGTGTAGGTTGCATTCTTTTTTACGATACTTGTCTTTGGTTAACAAGCTTTCTTGCCACATTTTGTCCCTCCTTTATAAAAGGACTTAAATGATATGGCTGCCAGGATGTTTGAGAGTCGTGTAGAAGAGCAGATCTCTGAAGGCATCGGCATCATGAATGACCTGATCATCCCTTGTATGCATCTCATCTTCAACAACAAGATCTCAGAGGAAGACCTGGGCGCTATTGAGGAAATGCGGAGTCGTTGGTGCTCATACCTTGGCCAAGATATAGATGGTGAGTCCCGAGTGCTCTTATATGTGACCATCAGAAAATATTCACATTTATCGGGCATCTGTCAGCAGGTTTGTACCTATGACACTGGCTGACCTGTTACATGTGCACTTGGCAGCTGAAGACATCTGTGTTGGTCCCATGTACATATGTGCCTGCATTGCTGAGAAAAATGAAGCTTTAATATATGCAAATGAGCCTCTAGGAGCAACGGGGGCGTTGTCGTTACACCTAGAGGCTCAGCTCTCTCTGCAACTGCTGCGTCCTCTGCACTTTGATTGACAGGACCAGACAGTAAAAACATGATCTCGCCTGCTTGGCCCAGTCAATCAAAGTACAGAGGGCATGTCAAATACAAAGAGAGCAATGTGTTCTAGGTGTAACAGAGACGCCCCCGCTGCTCCTAGAGGCGCATTTGCATATATTAAAACATCATTTTTCTCAGCAATACGGATACATATGGACATGGGGCCAACACAGATGCCTTCTCAGCCGGTGTCATAGCTACAAACCTGCTGACCGATGAGTTTATAAAGTGGGTCTAAAGTTGTTCACATGCATTCAAGGGGTTCACCTCTGAACCCGGACATATCCCTTCTTTCCCCACTCAGCCCCTCTGACATGGGACATAGCGCAGGGTAAGGGCTGCTTGTTTACGTTTTTGCACTGCTAGGCGGAGGCTTCCCCCTAGCAGTGTTGCTGGTGATGTCACCGGCTCTGATGGGCGGGCTTCAGCGCTGCCCTAACCATTTTACAGGCTAGGGCCCGTCAAAGCCCACCCATTAATGCCGGTGATGTCGCCGGGCTCACTGCTAGGTGGGAAGCCTCCACCTAGCTTACCCATGGAGAGGCTGGTACGTCACCAGATCGCCGAAAAAGGGGATATGTCCGGGTTCACCTCTGAACCCGGACAACCCCTTTAAAGGGGTTGTCCCACATGTAGAGGACGTGAATACAAGCCACTCACTAATGTATTGTGATTGTCCATATTGCCTCCTTTGCTGGCTGGATTCATTTTCCATCACATTATATACTGCTCGTTTCCATGGTTACAGACCACCCTGCAATCCATCAGCGGTGGCCATGCTTGCACATTATAGGAAAAAGCGCAAGCCTCTCTGGTGACCAGGACCATGGGAGCGCATATAGGCTGGTGTTTTTTCCTATAGTGTGCAGGCACGACCACCACTGATGGATTGCAGGGTGGTCTGTAACCATGGAAACAAGCAGTATATGGTGTCAAAATGATATGGTTGTCACTCCCCATCCTTTTAGAAATAAACATTTACACTTTACTGGTCTGAGCATGCAGGTTTCTGGTGGAATCGTGTGAACTCACTGGCTATATGGTGTGTACGACCAGCACAACGCATGACCCCTTACTTATGTAATACGTCCGGTGCAGGTATGAACGGCCGCCCCTTGCCATTTGACAGCTCAGGATTCTCCTCCCTTGTCACTCTGAATGCTCCAGGCTCATATTAATGCGGGGCCCCCGTCACATGCTCATTAGTATTCTCTCAGTGCTCTAAGGTCACTTAAGGTTTTGGACGACTGATCCAAGAAGCACTTGGTGAGTGTAAGACTGTCAGTCATCCAGACCTGCAGGACCATGAGACGTGTGCTCGTCATCCCCTAATGGGCTTTTCTTGGCTTCTTTATTTTGCTATGTGTTTATTACAATCAATTTGTCTTGTTTTGTCCTCAACATTTAAAGAATCTGTGTATACTGAGAATATAATTGTGGTCATTAACAATTAGCAAGAATATTGTATGGCTTCAAATTGTCCAAAACAGGATGATGACTAATTCTGCCCGAGCAAATAATAGGGTAGCGTAAGATGTGACCTACACCCAGCGGTGCAATCACATTACGAAAATCCCCCGTGAAGGCTGCTGCTCAGTTGGAGCCTATTACAGTCACATTCCCGCTGTATTTAGGGTATTGTTACTGTGTGATATTTAAAGGAACACTCTTTGCATGACATCTGCTTTGTGAGAGGATCCCCGAGCAGATAGGACTCCATCCTCCCCCACTTGGCATATCCCATTGTATGAGCTTTGTCCTGATTTCATAGGGTTATGAAGATAACCCAGCCATGGTAACTCTGAAGTTACCCATACACCTCCAATATTATTATTATTCTTTATTTTTAGAGCGCCATTCATTCCATAGCGCTGTACATATCCTAAGCGGTGCACATACATAATACAGGCAGTTGCATTAAGCATGAACGAGACAAGTTACAGACTGGTACAGAAGGAGAGAGGGCCCACAATCTACATGGTATGGGGGAAGGCGACAGTAGGCGAGGGTGAAGCTGGTCAATATCTCGTATCTGACCAGTCATTCAGCTGACGACGATCTCTCCCAGCTCCCCCTATACGCACATACAATCGTGTATGTATTTTGAGTGGGAAGAGAAGACAAAGACGCCATCAGACACCTGGCAGTGATTTATCTCCTTCTCCCCCTGACATGTGAAGCTCCTCAAACACATTTGGTTATGGGCCTGTCCTGTCGAAAAATGACGATGGTCATAATTAGGAACCGCATGGTTCGAAACGCGTAGACCCCTTTGACGGCGTCGCTCATGGATCTGGTATTTTAATGGATGCTAATAAATACCACTTTCAGAAGATATACCGGTGCTGGCCATTTTTCTCTCTCAGCTGACAGTACGTTGGTGTTCAGCAGTTAAAACTGGACAGACTTTTCCCGAATAATTCATGAATATTTTCATATAGACACAAAGGACTCTCCTCCTTGTATCTTAGACCTAAATCTTGAAGGTACCGTCCAGGAGACAACCTGGTAATAGACGGTCTCCTGTATGATCACTTGTTAAAATCTAAGAAGCCAGCGTACAAAAAAAAGACCGAGCCGGCGTAGACAAAACTTTGACCTTTGCTTGTTTGACTTTCACGCGGCTTCACCCCCCCCCCCTCCACCATCGCCCCCTTTTTGGAGCTGCACGAGCAGTTGACGCAGTAATAACCCGTGTCACTTTTAACATCCCTGCATATTTATTGACTGACGGCCCCCACTCCTCTCTTCCTAAGGAAGATTAAAGCATAACGATTTCAGTTTATGGCACATTAGAATACACATTGTCCCTCCAAGCCCGTGCGAAGCGAGATTAATGGGCTGTCAGAAATCTGTCTCTGCCGGCAATGAATTCCAGACATAAGAGTCTCAGGCACGCCGGGTAGGATACAAATTAGCACTGAGCAGTACTTATTAGACAGTGAAGAATTCGTATGTATTATTTTATTGTCGCACTATGCCAGCCACATCCTGGGCACCCGCGCACAATCCACCCGGGTACACCTGCATGTTTATGGACCAGCACCGCAGCTAAATCATTTTTAAGTAGAAATTTGTTTTGTTAGAACAAACCGCATCTCAAAATTGCCTTGCCGTGTGGACCCAGAGCAAAGCCGAAATAGTAATTCTTTCCTTTCCAAGGTCCAATTTAGCTCTGTGTAGAATATGATCGGTGGCGCCCTAGTCCAGGTACCTGGAACTGGAAAACCGAGGCTAAATTGACTTGCACATTTCATGCAGTGGGGCTGCTGGCTTTACTACGTCCAATCGCCATCAGAAATAAACCCAAACTGGACCTTAAAGGGATTGTCCACTATTTCTTCTTCCCTTAACATGTTTGACCTTGTACAAAACTCCCCCGGTCCCTGCCAATGACTGGCCTCAGTGGTGACGTATCCCCAAGCGGCATGTCACATGCCATTTGGAGATGTGTCACCATTCTCGACAATGTTATCGACCTCCTGTTAGTCAAGTGGGAAGAAGGGGGTCTACAGCAAAAGCAGCTGAGCTTGGAATGGGATGACATCACACACGGTCTGCACACGAGGACTGTGACGTTTTAATTTTTTTCCTAGAAGTGGTTTTGATTCTTTATTTCTTGTCAACCTCTTTAGTTGAGGGTGTGCACCTTAAAGAGTACTTGTCACTGGAAAGTGTCTCTATAGGATGTCCGAAGAGTTGTACCCCACTACTCAGCCCTTTGAGCGATGTGCCCAAAATCCCTGCCATCTGCCATAAAGGGATGCGCTGAGAAGGGATCAGGTGCCGCCTTCTTGCGGTCACTAGAGTAAAGCCTCCTGCACACGACCAAAATACGGTTGCGGTCTGTGTGCATCCTGCACTTTTCATGGGCCCCATTGTAGAAATGTCTACTGGTGTCCACAAAGAACAAGAATAGGACATGTTCTAGAATTTACTGCACGTATGTGGACAGCGCACGGATGACATCTGTGTGGTGTCCGCATTTTGTGCGGATCCGTTCATCAAAAATATGGTCCCGTGCTTGGGCTACTTTCACACTAGCGTTTTGGCATTCCGTTTCTGAGATCCGTTCAGGGCTCTCACAAGCGGTCCAAAACGGATCAGTTTTGCCCTAATGCATTCTGAATAGAAAAGTATCCACTCAGAATGCACCAGTTTGCCTCCGTTCAGTCACCATTTGGAGGAGGACACCAAAACTCTGCTTGCAGCATTTTGCGGTCCGCCTGACGAAGCAAACGGATCCGTCCTGGCACACAACGTAAGTCAATGGGGATGGATCCGTTTTCTCTGGCACAATAGAAAACGGATCCGTCATGGCTATAGAAGACATAATACAACCGGATCCATTCATGACTGATGCATGCGGTTGAATTGTTGTAACGGAAGTGTTTTTGCAGATCCATGACTGATCCGCAAAAACCGCTAGTGTGAAAGTAGCCTAATATTAATGACGCTCATTTTGAAATCCTCTGTCTTGGTCATGACTATAACTATGTCCATTCCTTTTCTGATGTGACAGATAATCTACAGCAGAAGCTCGGGCAGTTTCTTCCGCGGCTTCTGGACTGTTCCAGCGACGTCATCGTGTTGAGGGAGCCGCCGAAGATCCGACCTCACTCCCCATATGACCTGTGCAATCGCTTTGCAGCCATCATGGAGTCCATACACGGGGCGTCCACAGTGAGGGTGACCTAGGAACAGCAACATCATCAGACAGACAACCTCTACAAGCTGACAGACATGGTCACCTCTACCACAGCGCCCTGTCCCTGTGTTATACACAGAGCGGCCATAGGAAGAAACCACTGACTCCTTATGCGGGTTCCTCGCCGGCGGCAGAGGAAGAGCTGGGAATAAATGATTTCTGGACTGTACGAGAAGCCTGTATGTATCGTCACCGCTGCCTGGAAGATGTGAATCCTCCACACCCTGCGGGTATGAATTAACCCAGGGATGCTGAAGCGGCGGCCCTCCAGCTGTTGTAAAACTACAACTCCCACCATGCGCTGCTGTAGGCTATGCTGGGAGTTGTAGTTTTGCAACATCTGGAGGGCTGCAGGTTGGGCATGCTTGAATTAACCTGTTTAGTGCCACACTGGACTTGTAGGTGTTAGTGTTCATATAGTCTGCTGGGTGTAGGAGCACCAGCAGAAATTAGACGGCATTCTGCACTTTTTAGCATTATTTTTCTCTCTAATTGTCCATTTTTTGCATTTGTTGCCTTATAATGTCCGTAAAGAGGGGCACCGTTATTGAGAAGCAGGTCAGTAAACATGACGGGAGATTCGAGGGGACGATGCCTATATAGGTGGTCTGTATAAACGCCTGTGTACGGACAAGTATACGTCTCCCCCAGCTCTTGATATCAAGTCTGCTGAAATTATTTGTGGACTTGATGTACGGACGTGAGTTGATACCGCGAAGCCATAGCGCTACTGGAGGGCATTACCGAGGAGTCCTGGCTTCTGACAGATAAAGAAGAGCTCACAGGCGAGTGCACCTTTCAGATTGCTTTGCTTTAAATAAATCCAACATCCATATCTCTTGCCAAGTAGCTGACAGAAGCTGACTGGGTAATAGAGAATTTTTAGCCTGTGGGTGTGGGTTCTTCTCAACAATCACACAAGCAGCTGCACAATTCCATTTCAGCAGGATCGAGCGGGTGGAAGGAAAGACTAGTGTAAGACGCCAAACCCCATTGGGATCTGGCAAGTAAGGGCTCTTGGCTCTCTTATCCTGGAAACTGAAAGAACAAGAGAATATCAGGGAAATTTTAAACTGGCATCTGAACAATGTTCACCCATTACCGGGGGCAAAAAATAAAACCGGGACTTTTTCTGTGCCTTTAATTGCTCCTTCCATTTCTGTTTTTAGAGACGTGGCTTCCATTTCCATTAAATATGTAAACCAGTATTGATGTGCCTGGAAAAAAAAGAGCTCATGTGTCATTGCCAATGTTGATGCCAGCTGTGCCAAAACCCATTGTGAAATGTGCACGTGTGAGCTGCATGCCACTCTTCCTCTGTTCCTCCAGATACGGGTGACTTTTTCTCCTGACTTTTGTGTGACATTTTTACATTTAGCAATAAGTGCAGTCCTTTATTAACTGTGTTTTTTATGTGCAATAAAATATTTATGTTTTTATCTTGGAGTGTTTGGTTCTGGGCCGCAAAATCTGTACCTCTTAGGGTACTTTCACACTTGCGTTGGTGCGGATCCGTCTGTTTATTTGCACAGACGGATCCGCACCTATAATGCAAATGTTTGTATCCGTTCAGAATGGATCCATTTGCATTAGTTTTAAAGAAAAAGGACAATGTCCAAAACGGATCTGTTTTGAATTACATTGAAAGTCAATGGGGAACGGATCCGTTTTCAAATGCACCATATTGTGTCATTGAAAACGGATCCGTCCCCATTGACTTACATTGTAATTCAAAACAGATCCGTTAGGCTCCGCCTCTTTAGACGGACACCAAAATGCTGCAAGCTGCGTTTTGGTGTCCGCCTCCAAAACAGAATAGAGGCAGAACGGAGCCGAACTGATGCCTTCTGAACAGATCCTTATCCATTCAGAATGCATTGGGGCTGAACTGATCCGTTTTGGACGGTTTGTGAGAGCCCTGAAACGGATCTCACAAACGGAATCCAAAACACTAGTGTGAAAGTACCCTTATATCGCTCTCTTCTATTGATCTCATATTAATTTCTTCTCTTTCTCTATCCCTCTCTCTCTTTATCCCGCTTTCTGACTCCACTTCTCTCTCGCTCTCTCCTACTCTGTCCTTCTCTCTCTCGCTCTCTCCTTCTCTGCCTCACTCTCTCTTTTTCTCTGCCTTACTCTCTCCTCTGTCCCTCTCTCTCCTTCTCTGTCCCTCTCTCTCCTTCTCTGTCCCTCTCTCTCCTTCTCTGTCCCTCTCTCTCCTTCTCTGTCCCTCTCTCTCCTTCTCTGTCCCTCTCTCTCTCTCTCTCTGTCCCTCTCTCTCTCTCTCTCTCTCTCCCTCTCTCTCTCTCTCTCTGTCCCTCTCTCTCTCTCTCTCTGTCCCTCTCTCTCTCTCTCTCTGTCCTCTCTCTCTCTCTCTCTCTCTGTCCCTCTCTCTCTCTCTCTCTCTGTCTGTCCCCCCTCTCTCTCTCTCTCTCTCTCTCTGTCCCCCTCTCTCTCTGTCCCTCTCTCTCTCTCTCTGTCCCTCTCTCTCTCTCTCTCTCTCTCTCTCTCTCTCTGTCCCCTCTCTCTCTCTCTCCTTCTCCCTTATCCGATCCCTCTACCTTATAGGTCTGGAGGTGGACTGTTTCTCTGTAGGAGGCCGCCAACTTAGATCTAGTTTTATAGTCCAGGCAGTGCTTCCTGGGGAAGTGGTATCTGGAGCCATCTATTTGGGGTAGCTTCCTGATATGTTAATGCCCAACCCTCAGTCATGTTGAAAGGCCTGATAAAGGAAATCCATCAAACCAGAATCTTCTACATAAGGAAAAGAGATCCATCCACAGACAGCTGTTTTTGGGAGTTTTTTTTTGTCCCTCATCAGTGCAGAAGAGGGTATTGGTTGGCTAGGTGAGAGGACTTTGGGGGCATAATGGTTCTCCTTGTAGAGACTGTGAAGATGGTCTATAGAGTTTTATGGGATAGGCAACACTTCCTGGGAAAGATAATGATACAAGAGGGTCTCTTCACCAGGGAGAAAGAAATCTATCCCGTTACAGGTTCAGACGTAGTGTCGCTACCCCCTAGTGAGACAGGGTTAGGGCTTCTTCGCGTTCTAGCTGTCCCTTTATTTGGGGCCCTAAGTATATTGGGACATTCCATTCCAAGGTTTTTAATATTACAGCCACTTCATCACAGTTCTGGGAAATGATACATTTAATCTAATATATGTAAGTATGAGATTCTACGTCTGTACTTAGGAGCTGCATTTATATAGAGGCCGTGGATGCCCCCGATAATTACAGCTCATCCTACATATCTTCTGACATACTGCGCCGTTCTTCACATCGTTTTATACATCTGCATTTCATTCAGAATAATTGCATTTGACCAGGGCAGGAAAAAAGGTTTTTTTTTTTTTTTTTTCTTCTTCTTTCTTTTTTTCCTAATAAATATTGGACAGAAAAATATGGCTGTGTGTGAATACACCTGTAAAACTGCAACAAATTGATGCATATGCCCCACAGCTGCCTCCATTATTTAATGATGGACCCAAAAGCACATGTTATCCTTCTGCCTCGCCAAGCACTAGCTGTTTTAGGGCTCGTTCACACAACTGTATGGTTTTGCGGTCCGTTTTTAACGGATCTGGTTTTTGTTTCAGTAGTGTTTCCATTCCGCTTCTGTGCCGTTCCGTTTCTGTATGGTTTCCGTTTGTGATCCGTTTTTTGCAGATCGGAAACAAAGGCATATAATAATGCTTTAACAGTAAGTACATTGAAAAATTGAGCTGGGCATAAAATTTTCAATAGATGCTTCTGCAAAAACGGAAGACATACGGATGCATTCCGTTTTTTTTTTACAGCCCCATTGACTTGAATTAGAGCCACGGAACGTGATTTGCGGCCAATAATAGGACATGACTCAAAATGTAGTGGAACGGAAATACGGAAACTGAATGCATACAGAGTACATTCCATTTTTTTTGCTGACCCATTGAAATGAATGGTTCCGTATACGGACGGTATACTGAACGCAAAAAACGTCCCATATACGGAACTCAAAAAAAACTTTTGTGTGAACGAGCCCTTAAGCTGCTTTTAGCTGGCTTTATGTATGTGCCGCTCCACGGGTAAAATACAGCAGTCTGTATTCTGTACACGGATGTGCACGCCACATACAATTCAGCGTTCTCCTGCTCTGCTGGAATATGTCTACCTGGAAAGAATATAATACATACAAAAGATAAGTCTCTAACAGTACTGTGCAAATGTTCTGGGCGGGTGTGGGGAAATTCTGCAAAGTAAAAATTTTTAATGAGCTATCCTCAGGAAAGGATGGAGATCGCTGGGTGTGGATGTGCCTAGCATAGTTGGCGTGGCCAGCAGAGAAAACAGTGGAGCAGCTGGGTGCAACAGTAGTGCCCTTGTTGCACCAAGAGGGTAATTTGCATAACATAAAAACACTTATTGAGAAACTACAGACATCATTAGAAACTGGTGACAAGCATAGATTTAGCAAGACAGATGGCGATTGCGGACAATAATAGGACATGCTCTATATTTTTTGCGGGGCGCGGAACAGAACAGCGGATGCGGACAGTACACTATGTGCTGTCCGCATCTTTTATGACCCCTGTAAATGAAAGGGTCCGCTTCCAAGCCACAAAATTGTGGAACGGATGCTGACTCATTCGTACGGTCATCTGAATGAGCCCTAAGTGTGCAATACTGGGAGTTGTAGTTTTACAGCAGCTGGAGTGCCGAAGGTTGCAGCAATAGGTAATGGTCAAAGCTTTATCTACTCCTGACCTCTGCACAGGGCATGGCTAGTGAACTCTCCCATAGAAGTCAATGGGGCCCCCCTCCTGTCCCGGGTAGCTGCTGTAAAGCGTATCTCTAAATGCTGTTAGGAACCGTTTAAGCAAGATGGGCGCCCCTATAATCATGTTCAGAACATAGAATCAAAAAATCTATGATCAGAAAATTACAGATTAGATAAGAAAATAAGGATACTTACCGCTATATGGATTTAATTAGGCGACGCATTCCCTAATATACTGTATGAACATAACTGGTACCATTAACAGTGGAATCTGAATGGATCCCATGGTCCTCTGATCCTATCAAGTCAGTGTTGCCATGGTAAATAATGGTAAAATGTTGCATTTGGGTGGGGTTGACTTTTAACATTGAGATAAAGTCATATTTGGGTAAATTTCAGCTTGCGTCTTAAATCCGTTAATTATGTTGTGTTATGCTCAAGGATGACACTCAACATTTTAAATCAAACATGATTTTCTGGTAATAGCTTTGAAACTACAATTTTTACAGTTCCATTGTGATCTAAGATAATTTGGTTGGTCTTCTGAGGCCACCTAGTGGTGACAAATTTACACGCGGCAGGGGAGCCCGGCTGGAGATGCCACCCACCTGCTGCAGAACAGAAACTTCAGGAGGAGAAAAAAAAAGAGCCAAAGTTATTACTTTGCGTAGTCTCACAAAACTTTGCATAATAACTTCAGAAATCAATTTATACTATAAAAAAACATTTCCCGAACTCTGGTTCGGTTCCAAGTAGTACCTTGGCACCGAACCTGAGTTCGGGAAATGGCTGTTTACAGTATAAATAAATTTCTAACTTCGGCTCATTGGAGCCAATACATTCTAATACTGTACAGAGCGCTTGCTCCTTGCGGTATTGAAACAAAGTTTTATGGGACTCTACTTTTGGATGTTTCATCTGAAGTCAATTCGCTCATCCCTAATGGAGGGTTCACACATGGGTTTTTAATGGAGGTTTTTCTCTCGCTCTCTCGCGCTCTCTCTCTATCTATATATATATATATATATATATATTATATAAAAAAAAATTTTTCTTGCTCCTGCAGTTTTTTGGTATGTTTTTTGCCTGCTCCAGATGTTAGCTGAAAATCTATGGAAAATATGAAACACGGGACACATAATTTTTTAAAAACTTTTCGCTACTGGTATTTTTTGTTACTTAGGTGATTTTTATTTTTTTGTCTTTCTGGCATTAGTTTAGAAATGCAGAATTCTGGAGTTTTTGCCGTTGTTGTATCTGCCCCTTTCCCAGCCACAAATTGCCCTCTGTACAAACTACTGCTGGATGTACTACAACTAGAGATGAGCGAACACCTGGATGTTCGGGTTCGAGAAGTTTGGCCGAACTTCCTGAAAATGTTCGGGTTCAGGATCCGAACTCGACCCGAAGTCAATGGGGAACGAACTTTTGGGCACTAAAAAGGCTGTAAAATAGCAAAGGAAAGGGCTAGAGTGCTGCAAAAGGCAGCAAAATGTAGGTAAATCCCCTGCAAACAAATGTGGATAGAGAAATGAAATAAAATAAATAAAAATTAACCAATATCAATTGGAGAGAGGTCCCATAGCAGAGAATCAGGCTTCATGTCACCTGCCAATAGAGAAGGCCACTTTTACTTGTTTAGGCCCCAGCACCCAGACAGAGGAGAGAGGTCGCATAGCAGAGAATCAGGCTTCATGTCACCCACCAATGGAACAGGCCATTTTCAGATATTTAGTTCCCAGCATCCAGACAGAGGAGAGAGGTGGCATAGCAGAGAATCAGGCTTCATGTCACCCACCATTGGAACTAGCCACTTTACGATATTTAGGCCCCTGGCACCCAGGCGGAGAAAAGGTTCATTCAACTTTGGGTTGCCCCGCAATATAATGGTAAAATTAAAAAAAGAGGATTGAATGAAGAAGTGCCCTGGAGTCCCAAGAATATATGGTTAAGGGGAGGTAGTTATAAATCTCTAATCTGCACAAGGGATGGACAGGTCCTGTGGGATCCATGCCTAGTTCATTTTTATGAACGTCAGCTTGTCCACGTTGGCTGTGGACAGGCAGCTGCGTTTGTCTGTAATGACGCTCCCTGCTGTGCTGAATACACGTTCAGACAAAACACTGGCCGCCGGGCAGGCCAGCACCTCCAAGGCATAAAAGGTTAGCTCTGGCCACGTGGACAGTTTGGAGACCCAGAAGTTGAATGGGGCCGAACCATCAGTCAGTACGTGGAGGGGTGTGAACACGTTAGTGAAATGCTGCCTCCTGCTAACACATTTCGTATCATGTGGTGGTGCAGTTAGCTGTGGCGTGGTGACAAAACTTTTCCACATCTCTGCCATGCTAACCCTGCCCTCGGAGGAGCTGGTCGTGACACAGCTGCGTTGGCGACCTCTCGCTCCTCCTCTGCCTTCGCCTTGGGCTTCCACTTGTTCCCCTGTGACATTTGGAAATGCTCTCAGGAGCGCGTCTACCTACGTGCGCTTGTACTCGCACATCTTCCTATCACGCTCCAGTGCAGGAAGTAAGGTGGGAACATTGTCTTTATACCGGGGATCCAGCAAGGTGGCAACCCAGTAGTCGGCACACGTTAAAATGTGGGCAACTCTGCGGTCGTTGCAGCATGTAGTCGCTTATGTGTGCCAGGCTGCCCAGAGGTAAGGACAAGCTGTCCTCAGTGGGAGGAGTATCGTCTTCGTCCTCCGTTTCCCCCCAGCCACGCACCAGTGATGGGACCTTACTAGATGTTTTCTTCATTGTTACTGTTCACCACAATAAGAAAAAAAATTATTTGGCCCAATGTATTGAATTTAAATTCAGGCCTTTTTTTTTTTTTTTTTTTTTACAGGCACCTAACACTATCTGCCTATTTATTTATGTTCCATATTACACTAATCCAGGCACAGCAGTAACCACTGATTTAGGGGAATATCAATTGTAGGCCTAGTATTTAGGCCCTGGATGAAAGGTATCCTTTTACGGACAGATTTACACTTGGAGATGCACAGTAGCGTGTGAAAAAATATTTAGGATTATGCTTTCAGCACTTGTATTTTAACACTGTGTAATATACCCTTTATCGGAAAGAAATACACTTGGAGATGCACGGTAGCGTGTGAAGTTATTGAGGATGACCCTCTCAGCACTTGTATTTACACCTTGAGTGTAATACACCCTTTTACGGACAGATTTACACTTGGCCTGCAACAACTAAAACACCAGATTTTGGGTATTGCTATTTTGGCAATTGAATTTCACCCCAGAACAAAATATATCCTTTGACGGACACTATAAAACTTGTCCTGCCACAGCTGGAACACCAGATTTACGGTATTGCTATTTTGGTAATTGAATTTCAACCCAGAAAAAAAGCTATACTTTTACGGACACTATGAAACTTGTCCTGCCACAGCAGAAACCACTGATTTAGGTTATTGCTATTTTGGAAATTGAATTTCACCCTAGAAAAAAATATATATTCTTTGCCAGACAGTATTACACTTGGCTAGCCAGAGCTGGAACACCAGATTTAGGGGATTGCTATTTTTTTAAGTGAATTTCACCTCTCAATAAAATATAGAAAATCCTATCCTGAGTTTCTAGGGGTGACAATAAGCACAGCCAAGCCCCTGATGTAGGATATAGCAAAAAATCAGAGCAGAGTGACGTGCGGCGCGACGTGACTCCAGCTTAAATAGAGGCTGGGTCACATGCTGCACTTGGCCAATCAGAGCCATGCCAATAGTAGGCATGGCTGTGATGGCCTCTTGGGGCAAGTAGTATGACGCTTGTTGATTGGCTGCTTTGCAGGCTTTCAAAATGCGCCATAGAAATCGCCGAACAACGAACCCGCTCATCCCTAACTACAACTCTTATTTTGCACCTGGTAAAAGAGCCTTTTACAGTTCTGGCCTGCTTCCTTCAAACCACCTTTTCACAACACCAATCCCCAGGCAGCCAAGGTCTGGGGGAGTACACCGTGAAACATCATCTGATCAGGGCCACTACCACTCCCATCCTCTGCACCGGCTCCTCAGGACTTCGGTATACCACAGATTTCACCCTTTGTAAATCACAGGACAAAATCTGCAGCAAAATGTGGACGTGGCTTTTTCTGCCACCAATTACGTCCCCCATCGAAGACATGACCGGTATAGCTTGGACTACGCTAGGCCTTCTGTGTATATGAGGCACTCTTCCCCCCTCAGATGTTTCTGGTTTCTTCCCATAGGATGACTTCCCTGAAGATCACTTTCATTCATGTGAACAGGGCTTGCAGAAACCCGATGTGCTTGCCGCTAAAACATCCACATTCAGATGTCGCAGCAATTTCTGTTACAAAATCTGCCGCTGCAGACACCTCTCTCACATTACTTTTTAATGTTTTTTTCATTACCACCCTATGACCAAAATGTACATCATGGGTGGAATCTGCTGCCACATCACAACATACAATTTTACCATAATGAGCCCATGCTTTTGGTTACTTAAAGGGGTGTTCCAGTTTGCATCAACATCAATTAAAGTAATAATTCAAGGTGGTAGCAGTAGTTTTGTAATGTATTTTTTTTTTATTCTTTACCTTTATTGCTTCTATCTCCCGTTCCGGACTGGTCCATGCAGCTCTTTCTTATTTCCTGTGATGTCATGTCCATGGGCGGGGCATCGATAGGGCAGTGTCTATATAACTAGCTGGATAGGAGGAGCTATAAACTAGCTGGGCGTTGTCAGGGGAAGTGACTATGTAAATAGCTAGGTGGGAGGAGCTATAAACTAGCCGGGCGTTGTCAGGGGGAGTGACTATGTAAATAGCTAGGTGGGAGGAGCTATAACCTTCCTGAGAATTGTTAGGGGCGGCGCTGGAGCTGTGACAGAGAAAGGAGAAGTGCATCATGGGTTTGGATGGATACAGGATTGAAACGAACCAGAGAGATTGGCTTACATGATTAATAGGGGTCAGGAGAGTCCAAATTGAAAAAGTATGTGGAAGATGTACATGAGTATACCTATTAAAAACCACAGTAATCCCGGAAAACCCCTTTAATATAAAGATATTATTATATTACCGTATATTTTTGTCACATTTATGTCCATTTTAGTAGCAGAATTGTACCCAGAGCTCAGTATAAGCAAAAAATTTTATTTACCTGAGGTTCCGTGTTAAGTGATCTCCGTTTTTTCACCATTTATGACAAACTACAGAACCCCTTTAATTTCATACTTCGTGACCCTAACATTGTAAGGCAGCGCCTCCAACCACCGCAGTCATAAAGAGCCTTTTAATATCCGCTCACACGCGTAGTGACTCAGTCCCGGCTTCTTCTACTTATAGCAAGTCACAGCCAGAAGGAATTAACCAGTCCTGCCAGTCAGAAGACGACGTGTTTAATGGGAATGTTTATGTCCCTGCGCGGAGTTAAATCACTCGTGACAGCCGTATATTATAAAAATAATAATAGCTTTTTAGTTATCAAGCACCTTATGAGTAAAGAACCCCAAGGGAATAAAAGAAACCAAATTCAGCTATAAAAAAAAGCAAAATGTGCTATTAAAGCCCAGCCTGTTAACGTATGCAAATTGAAACAATGCTCGGAGATTTATTTTGCTGTTATTTGAAATGAAATTGTGTGTATGTGCGAGGAGGCGACGTCTGCTGGAATCACGTTCCTAGGTTACTAAACAACTTGCCGCTAATACAGTCCCAATTCTCTTTCTCCATTCTTTCCAGTGATACAATTCAGCAGATAGGAAGATGAGGTAGTAGTCCTAGTCTAGCTTGTGTATGGCTACCAGCCCCATCATGCCCCGTAATATCCTTTTACTCAGCAGCCCTGGGGCCTATGCACACAACGAAGCCAGGCGCACAGACCTCAGCGTGCAAATCCGTGGTTTTTCCACTTTTTTTTTCTATAGTATAACTAGTATATAGCATAACTTAAAGGGGTTGTCCCATTAAAAATATTCTACAGTTTTCAAACCAACACCTTGATCTGAATAATTTTGTAATTGCGTGTAATTAAAAATGTAGCATAGCCACAGAGTTATTCAATAAAACGTATCTGTATAGCGCCACCTGCTGTTTGTTTTCTTTCTTATTTCTTTGTCCTGCTCACTGAGATGGCCGCACGCGCTCAGTTTCATCCTTCAACTGCCTCCTGAGCTGTGATGGGGAGAGCCTGGTCACGCCCCCTTAGCTACAGCAGAGAAGACCCTCCCCTTGAGCTGTCAGCTTGATATAAATCTAGCAGAGCAATGAATACGGAAGATCTCTGGATCCATGTGAGGTACAGGGCTGGTTCTAGCTTTGTTAGGAAGAGAGTGTCATGTACTATTTCAGGGACGGCCAACCTGCGGCCCTCCAGCTGTTGCAAAACTACAACTCCCTGCATGCCCAGACAGCCTACAGCAGGGCATGGTGGGAGTTGTAGTTTTACAACAGCTGGAGAGCCGCAAGTTGGCCAGCCCTGTACTATTTGATGTCTGATCTTCATTTTTTACATTAGTTAGGGGATAACCCCTTTAATATTACCATATTACAGTTTTATGCAACACACACGTGGCAGTGCGCAGGGCTTAAAGGGCTGTAATACTGGATCTGCTTGGAATTTGCCCACACAGTGGTATTCTCATCTAAGGGCTCATTCAGATTTTTACATCTGCATGACAACCTAACAGCTAGAACCAGCCCTGTACCATACATGGATCCAGAGATCTCCCCATTCATTGATCCAATTGCTCTGCTAGAATATATTTAAACTGGCAGCTCAGGGGGTGTGCGCTTTCTGCTGATGCTCTCTCCCTATCCTAGCTAAGGGTGTGTGCCCTTTCTGCTGCAGCACTCTCCCTGTAACGGTCACAGCTTCTAACAGTAGAATGTATGGGCTGGTGGCAGTTGAAGGATAGAATTCAGCATGTGCGACCACCTCAGCAACGTTATTGAGGTAGACGGAGAAATAAGGAAACGGAAAAAACAACAGGTGGCGCTATACAGGTACATTTTATTGAATAACTCAGTGGCTGAATACAAAAGTATTCAAATTTAGGGGCTCGTTTTAAAAAAAATTTAGATATTTTTTTTGTGGCACAACCCCTTTAAAAGGGTCGTTCAGGATCCCCCTCAATAAGAATCCCCCTCAGTGGACCTGTGATGGGAAGGACACATCAGCCTTGTGGCCAGACATTGGCTGCAGCCGCAAACGGGACTCATTCCAGAGGTTTACATGAGGGGACAGTAGCGCAATGAAGAGAGCGGTGGATCCCAGGAGCCGGAACCGAGTGGCAGGTAGTGGGTCAGTATGGAAAGAAGGAATCCTGGACAACCCCTTTAAAACAGTTGTCCGGTCAATATCTACAGCGGTATCTACTGTACATGCTGACAGTTTTTCTCAGACTCATAGAATGATTGTCCTCCATACCTTACCTGTAGTCAGGAGTGAATAGTGAAGTACTGGAGAGCCAATAAAAGTCCCACATTGCGGAAAATCATTAAAGGTAATATCTGACCGCACACCTGCCTATCAGTCAAGATGAACTCATAGATGTGCGCTGGTCTCCTGTGTCAAACGCTCTTTGGGCTATTCCAATTATTGCCCTCGGTCCAGAGAAATTCTTGTTTTTCTGATACGCAAATTAACTGCTCGGTGCAACAAGGGCGTCACTGTTGCACCAAAAGCCACGTTTGTTATTACTTCCCATTCCTCACCTTTGAGTGACAAGGATAAAGAAATACAGCACCCCTTTGAAAATCTAGAAAGGGAAATGGGTGCACGCCCCAGCGATGTCCATCATAGCTCCTTATATACAGGAAGGCCCAAAAATTGAAAAAGTAGAGGCAGCGTTGCGTTCTTTTGATCCATATGAAGGTAATCCAAGTACAGGCAATGTTTCCCTTACGCCTTAGCCTTCATCAGTGATACACAAACCATTATACCAATGAGGAGTGATGTCACAATCATGACACCGGAAGTGCATCAGGGTGCACTAGGTGAGTATCAATAAATAGGGTTGAGCGAATCGGGTTCAGATTCTTTTATAAAACTTTGTTAATAACATGGCTCCATCCTACTGTAAAATGTATGGTCTCCGCGGTGATCTTTCTGAAGTTTCAGCAAATGTCAAGTAGGCCATCAAGGTGAGTGTTAGGGCCCACGGGCTACTTGAGAGACCTTGACGCTGGTGCCCGAGGCTTAAGACATGTCCTCCGAGTAGGATATGTCGAACTAACTCTCAATTTTTAACATCAGTGTGAGGGTTTAGTATGACGGCAGTGTGCACCTATCTCTGGTTCTGTGTTTGTTCTGAATTCTTGCCACATCCACATAAATTTCATCTTATGCAGGATGTCCATTGTGGTACTTGTAGTCCGTTGCTGGCATCATCCATTGTATGCATTTTTTGCTGGTGATTGCCATTAGCAACGGACTACAAGTGCAGGATGTGCTCCCCTATAGAAATGCACAACTGCATATGGGTATGAGCGCATCCTGCTTTCTTATCACCACATTTTTTGATGGTTTATATATATGTATGGAGGTGTATAAACTCCATTTCAAATGTGCCTGTTTTTTATCTTCAGGTCACATTTGGGTGCACCTGTTAGGCCTTGGACTATATCAGTCAGTCCTGGGTAGGGCTCATAGACACCTCCCACCTCCCATTGCAAGCATGGCCACATGCTGGAGGTAACAGAGGAGATGTTTGTGAGTCGTCCTAATGCTCCTGTAATTGCCCACTGGCCCCTGATATCGCCCATATGGCGCAGGTAGGTGAGTGTTAGGGCCCACGGGCTACTTGAGAGACCTTGACGCTGGTGCCCGAGGCTTAAGACATGTCCTCCGAGTAGGATATGTCGAACTAACTCTCAATTTTTAACATCAGTGTGAGAGTTTAGTATGACGGCAGTGTGCACCTATCTCTGGTTCTGTAAATGTCAAGTAGGGCCTCCACCGTATCAACCATTGCTTGTTATCAGGCCTCATTTCCAAAGTTTCCGTATCGGTATTTTACGTATCTAACCAAACATCGCTTATACGTTTTCCTTATGGACAATATATACTGACAAGGAATCAGGCCACACATCAATTCTTCTGTTTCACACAAAAGAATATACGAGACAGAAAGCGAAATGCATTTTCTGTCCAGATGACTGATTTACCAAGAACTGCACCATAGTCCATCATAAAGAAAGTTTCTGGTAGACTGGTCTCTAATGCATCATCTATAGAAACTGATAGAATGCTGCCATCTGGTGGCCAAAGTGTGAAAAGCCTGTCTGGTATTATTGTCCATTACTGTTTTTAAAGAATTGTCTGTTTTATTTTTTAATTATTCTAGTTTCTCATAAGTCAGAAAATTATTTCTCTACCTATATATGAGATGAACTAAAGATAGGAGTACAGACTGTATACATTCATACACGGAGTCCCTATGGATCTGTTTTATGAACACGTCGGTTCTTCAGATGCTGCTGCATGGTGGCACTACATTTACACTATATTATACGACAGTTTCAGGTTGTGGAAGGCCATGCCCATCCCACTAAGCCCCATCTACTCTTTCTAAAAATGATATAAAATGTTCAAAAACGTTTAGCAAAAAATGCCATTCGTGTAAAAATGTGCAAATCTTGAGGAGAGTACTTTCTTGAGGTAGAGAATACCTCTATAATACTGTACGTGGTGTTGCATGCCACCTATTATTTCTCAGCAGTTTAAATGAAAATCTGTGAGAAAACTCACGTGTGATGTAAAATCAAGCATAAGTTCGGACACCACTGATTAAAATTACTGTTATTGTGAACAGTCACGTAAGTTGAAGATGAAAAGTCTTAAAGTTATAGATGACACTTTCCTTTTGTATTTTAAGCAAAAAACTATTTTTTCTTTTCATCTTTTACATTTTCAAAACAACAAAAAAGGAAAAGGGTTTGAAGCAAAACTTTGGGCACCCTGCATGGTTAGTACCAAGTAGCACCCCCTTTGATAAGTATCATAGCTTGTAAGCGATTTTTGTAGTCTTTCAATTCTTGTTTGAGGGACTTTTACCAAGTCTTCCAGTTCTGTGAGATTCTTAGGCCGTCTTGCATGCACTGCTCTTTTGAGCTTCTGTGAGGGCCATGATAAAACCTTCAGTTTGCCCCTTTTGAGGTTTTCTACAGTGGATCTTGAGGTGTGGTTAGGATTATTATCTATTTGTAGAAGTCATCCTCTTTTCAATGTCAACTTTTTTTTACAGTTGGTGTTATGTTTGCTTCTGAAATTTGCTGGAATTTCATTGAATTCATTCTGCCCTCTACCCGTGAAATGCTTTCTGTGCCATTGGCTGAAACAAACCCCCAAAGCATGATTGATCCCCCCCCCCATGCTTAATGGTTGGAGCGGTGTTCTTTTTAGGAAATTCTGCGCCCTTTTTTCTCCAAGCTTGTTGTGGCCCAATGCCCCTTGCAGACAAGCAAGTATTGTGCGCGGGTGCAATGCGTGACGTGAGCGCATTGCGCCCGCATGGAATCCGGACCCATTTATTTTATTGGGTCTGTGTACATGAGCGGTGGTTTTCACGCATCACGTTTGCGTTGTCCTATATTCTGCGATTTTCACGCAATGCTGGCCCCTTAGAAGTGAATGGGGCTGCATGAAAATCTCATTGCATCCGCAAGCAAGTGCGGATGCGATGCGATTTTCATGGATGGTTGCTAAGAGATGTTGTTTGTAAACATTCCGGTTTTTTTATCACACACGTGCAAAACGCAGTAAATCGCATTGCACCCGCGCGATAAAAACTGAACAACTGAACGAGATCGCAAACAAAACTGAATGGACTTACTTCACGCAGTGTTCACTGAACGCATCTGGACCCAAGGCTACTTTCACACTAGCGTTTTTTGCGGATCCATCATGGATCTGCAAAAACGCTTCCGTTACAATAATACAACCACATGCATACGTCATGAACGGATCCGGTTGTATTATCTGTAACATAGCCATGACAGATCCGTCTTGTACACCATTGAAAGTCAATGGTGGACGGATCCTCTTTCTATTGTGCCAGATTGTGTCAGAGAAAACGGATCCGTCCCCTTTGACTTACATTGTGTGTCAATGTGTGATCCGCTTGGCTCCGCTTCGACAGGGGGACAGCAAAACCCTACAGGCCGTATTTTGGTGTCCGCCTCCAGAGCGGAATGGAGATTGAATGGAGGCAAACTGATGCATTCTGAGCCGATTCTTTTCCATTGCATTAGGGCAAAACTGATCCGTTTTGGACAGCTTTTGAAAGCCATGAACCGATCACACAAACGGGAAGCCAAAACGCTAGTGTTAAAGTAGCGTAATCTACTCACGCTCGTCTGCAAGGGTCCTTAGAGTTCTAATTTAACCTCATCAGTTTACAGGACTTGTTTAGATGTTCTTTTGCAAACTTCTGATGCTGAATTTTGTGGTGAGGATACAGGAGAGGTTTTCTCTCCCATAAAGGCCATATTTGTGCAGGTGTTGCTGAAGAGAAGAACAATGTACTAATACTACAGAATCTGCTAATTCTACCTGAAGGTCTTTTGCAGTCAAGTGGGGGTTCTGATTTTCATTTCTATCTATCCTAAGAGCTGCTGTCTGTGATGTTTTTCTTGGCCTTCTAGACCTTCTCTTGACCCCCACTGTTCCTGTTAACTGCCATTTCTTAAAGGGGCTATCCCCTGAATAATGGGAAAAATATGAAAATCAGACATCATATGATAATCGCTTCCTAACAAGGCTGGAACCAGCCCTGTACCTCACATGGGTCCAGAGATCTCCCCATTCATTGCTCTGCTAGATTTATATCAAGCTGGCAGCTCAAGGGGAGTGTCTTTTCTGCTGCAGCTCAGGGGGCGTGACCAGGCTCTACCTATCACAGCTCAGAAAGCAGTTGAAGGATGAAACTGAGCATGTGCGGCCATCTCAGTGAGCAGGACAAAGAAATAAGAAAAAAACAAACAGCAGGTGGCGCTGTACAGATACATTTTATTGAATAGCTCAGTGGCTATGCTGCATTTTTAATTACATGTAATTACAAAAGTATTCAGATCCATATACTGCTTTGAAACCTATACAATATTTTTCATGGGACAACCCCTTTAATTACATTTTAAACGGAGGAAATAGAAGATAGCAAATCATTTTTAGGTTACGAATAGCCTTCTCCTGCTTTGTGGGCCTCAACCATGTTCAGCTGCTTAGAGGAACCCATGGAGTCTGGTTATTTATAAAGCTTTTAAATTTACGTCACCTGGCCTTTCCTAATGATGACTGTGAACAAGCCTTGCCTAACTGTTCACAGTAACAGTAATTTTGACCAGGGGTGCCCAAACTTTGTCATGGCACTGTATGTAAAGGTACAATAATTTATTAGGAATTCACACGTGGATCAATACCTACTGTGTGCACGATTCTGTAACACCCCAGAGTGGTGTTACCACTTCTGCACCTTGCTACTGTCTTTATTGGTCTAAACTCATGTCACCTTGTGTATTTATTCCAGGTCCTATACACTGCGCATTCCTAATCTGTTTGCAACTGTTATGTTCATGTAATGTGCCTAGTTCACCAGCAGGTGGCAGCAACTATGGCAGAGCTATCTTAGATAGAATGGAACCTTCCATTCCATTCTAACCCCCCTCTGGAGAGAAGTGGGCGAGTCCTACTTCCTGCAGGAAGGGTGGGGCAGAAGTTCCAGTTAAGTCCAGTCTAGCTTATCCCCTGCTAGGGGACAGGTGTGCAGGGGCACATCTCTGCTGGAGGCCAAAGCTTAGAGCCTTAGGAGCCAGGAGGAAAGTTCCCTGGCCTAATCTAGAGACAGACCATACAAAGAGAAGTGCAGCATACAGAAGAAGCAATGTTATACAGCCAGCCTGTCAGTACATCAGAGCCAGAGAGAAACAGATGTAGCAGAGTCGAGTTTGCCTGCCATTTCCATGCTAAAGCCTGTTGGGACTAAGACAAAGCTTGAAGATTATTTTGAGAACATTTATGCAAAGTAAAGCTGCTGTTCAACTACATACAAGGTCTGGGCTCAAGTTATTCTATTATCCCTCAATTATTCCCCCAATTTATTGCTTCGGAGCCAAGGCCTGAGGTCCAGCGGTATCCTGGTGGGAGCACCGTGACACACATAAAGAGACATTTTAGGCTGCACTATACCACTCGGCATTCCTACATCTGGGACGTGCGTTCTATATATAGAGGGCCCTAGGGGGAGGCGTCCATTGCAATTCCTGTCCTGTTTGAACTAACTCCAAACAGTTATGAGATAACTTACAGGGGGTCATTTACTAACAGTTTTACGCCTCTTTTTGGCATAGAATTGTAATGCAACCCATTTTTTGTTACTTTTCTGTGTGACAATATTTGTGGCATGGGCATTTTTATTCCACATTCAACACACAGGAGTGTCTAGGGAGTGGTGGGTGAATGTACTAATTTTACACCAGGAAAAAGGCGCAAAAATTGCTGAAAAAAGACACCAGCCGGGGGCTGGCATAGATTTTCCA
This sequence comes from Bufotes viridis, assembly GCA_033119425.1. NCBI lineage: Eukaryota > Metazoa > Chordata > Amphibia > Anura > Bufonidae > Bufotes > Bufotes viridis. The sequence continues at coordinate 544,875,040 of CM065590.1, read as the reverse complement.
GCAGGCACAAGGACTGCAACAAAGATGTGCTTAATTTATGATGAGGTGCAAGACCTGTCATATCCTGGGCGCATCTTGCGGCAGCAACAATGAGGTATAAGAAACAAAAAAGACATTACAGTCTTAATAAATGACCCCCACAATTCTTCAGTTTTTTGCAGCAATTCAGAGTAACAGGCGGGGAAGGGAAGGTGACGGATGGGTGTAGTAGTAGCAGGACTCAAGTTCTGCTCTGTACAATAGAGGAGCTAGGCGCCTCCCAGGGCTGAGGAAAAGAATAACATTTGCCACAATATTTCTTTGTTGGCTCAATGGACTAGTAATTCCAGAATCTGAAGACGTTCTACGGATATTTTTTTACCAGAAGATTGGATTTCCAGCAGCAGTGTCCTCCTCCTCTAATATTTCTGAATGCTGCGGTATTTTCTCCGTCCAAAATTCCGGAACACTTGCCGGAATGCCGGATCCGGCATTATTTTCCATTAAAATGTATTAATGCCGGACCCAAGTGTTCCGGAAAAACAGACCCGGTGTTGCAGTCTGCGCATGCGCGGACCGTTAAAAATTTGAAAAAGATAAATACCGGATCTGTTTTTCCAAATGGCAACCGGAGAGACGGATCTGGTATTGCAATGCATTATTCCGGCCCGCCTCCATTATAGTCAATCGGGCCGGAGCGGACCTCCGGCAGCACGTGTGCACTAGCGGCAGCACGGATTCGGCAGGCTGTTCACCCGCCGGAACAGTCTGCTAGAGAAGGCTGCCGCTAGTGTGAGAGTAGACTTAGATCTATCAGAAAAAATACAAACCCCATTCCAGCCATCAACCAGGGCTCTCTCTCTTACCACTTTACCACTCAGCATCCTGGGAAATGTAGTCCCCGAGCTGCCAAAAGTCACTTGCATCGCTTAATCGTTTCACCTTAAAATCTGACTTGCCCCTTTGTCTGATGAGAGAGGATCTGGCCGCCGCTCGTGCTGGATGGCTTTGTGTGGCAGATTTCCCATCTGTCTGCTCACAAACACAAAGGCGGCATAAATGGAAGCTCTCGGAAATTCATCTTTATAGGGGATTAGCGCTGTAAGCCTCCACTCATCCATCCTCATTGTTAGGCAGGAGGATATTAGGAATGCAGGAAACATTGCCAGTTATAAATCGATTGCTGTTCTGCGCCACTCGCCTCCTGCATGTGAGGGGATACAGATGGTGGGTTTGATAGGGGCACATAAGAGTCATATAAAATGTCCCTGCCTCGGATAGAATCCAGGTATCAGGGAGTAGCGCTGAGCAAATCGAAGTATCCGAGGTGGACTTCGATCCGAATTTCAGGGAAAATTTGATTTGCCGCGAAGCCGAATTTTCTTGTGCTTTCTTGTGATTTGGCAAAATCAATTTTGCCTGAAATGGCGGTAAAAAAATACATACTCACCATTTGAGCGCAAAGAGGCCGCAATGGCCATCTTGATTGAAGATCCCAGACGCGGTGACGTATGATGTCACAGTGCCGGCCAGCGTGATGAAGTCATCATACATCTCGCAAGATTTTCCATCAAGATGGCCGCAGAAGCCTCTTCTTACTCAAATGGATGAGGTGAGTATTACTTTCTTTTTTTAACCCCTGAAAGCCCTTACTATTAGGCTACATTTGCACGACCGTCTGAATGAGTCCGCATCCGTTCCGCAATTTTGCAGAACGGGTGCAGACCCATTCATTTCTATGGGGCTGCAAAAGATGCGGACAGCACACCGTGTGCTGTCCGCATCCATTGCTCCATGCCACGGCCCCACAAAAAAAATCGCAATTGTGGACAAGAAAAAGACATTTTCTGACAAGAATAAGCATTTCCTATGATAGCCGCAGCATGTGCGGTCCACAAATTGCGGAATGCACATGGGCCGGTATCAGTGTTTTGAGGATCCGCAATTTGCGGATCCGTAGAACACAACGTTTGTGTGAATGTAGCCCTATTATCAGATGCCTGAGGGGTTCAATGATGGGGGACAGCGTCATGGCCGTTCCCCGTCATTGCACCTGCTATTTACAAAGTAATTTGTCGCAAAGCAGCCGAATCCAAGTTTTCATAACGCTCATCTCTAGTCCACACTGTTTCCGTACTCATCTATGGTATATTAATTTTCTCCCAAAAAGAAGGTGTAAGGGGCTGCTCTAGTCTGAAGGGGTCTCACTACCATATCACATAATAGACCATTATATCAGCAACTACAATTAAAGGGGTCCTCGGATAGCATGAAAATACAGCTTAAGGCCTCGTGCACACGGCCTTCGTGCGGCCGTTCCGTGCATTGGGGACCGCAATTTGCGATCCCCAATACACGGCAACATCCATGCGGCGGCTGGGACGGATCAAGACCCATTCAACTTGAATGGGTCCATGATCCGTCCGCACCGCAAAAAAATAGAACATGTTCTATTTTTTTGCTGTGCGGAGGCACGGACAGAAACACCATGGAAGCACCGCAGCTCCGGATTGCAGGGAGCACACGGCCAGTGCCCACATTTTGCGGACCCGCTGTTTGCGGGCCACAATACAGTCACGGCCTTGTGCATGAGGCCTTAAAGGGGTATTTCCATCTCCAAAGAATATTCGGTGAATGTCTGATATGTAGAAGACCCCCTGTAGGATGCAGACCTATGTCAAGGGCGTCCCCTGACCCTGTCCTGCCTGATGAGTTGGCTTTCTCTAGTCATTGCTACTGGAGCTACTGAAGCCGTTGTGCAGACATTGAGGTTTTCTTCACCTCTGAAACTGTTGTTCAATAGCTTCATTGCGTCTAAAGAAAAAAATGAAGCGACTTTCCAGCCAGGGCTCTGGGTGGGCCACTCGAGGACATTCACAGAGTTGTCCCTAAGCCATGTCTGTGCTGTCTTGACTGTGTGCTCAGAGTCGTTGCCTGGTTGGATGGTGATCCTTCTGACCAGTCTGGGGTCCAGAACACTCTGGATCAGGATTTTAACCTTTCATTACGAATATTCTGTACTTTGCTCCGTTCAGCTTTCCTCAACCCAGACCAGTTTTCCTGTCCCAGCCACTGAAAAACACCTCCACGACGCTTAGAATTGAGACCAAAAAGTTTAATTATGGTTTCATCAGAAAAGAGAATCATGTTTCTCGCCGTCTCAGAGACCTTAGCTTCTTTTTTAAAAACTGCAAGTGAATTTCCATGTGTCTTTTACTAAGGAGAGATGTTTTCTGGCCACTCTGCAATAAAGCCCATAATTGGACAAATTAAATAATGGTAAAAAAAATGTTAATTTCTAATACTTTTAAAACCCTTTGTTGGCAATGACTGCCTGAAGTCTTGAACTCATGGACATCACCAGACGCTGTTTCCTCTTTCCGGCCTTTACTGCAGCAGTTTTCAGTTGCTGTTAGTTTGTGGGCTGTTTATGTCTGAAGTTTAGTCTTTAACAACTGAAATGCATGCTCTATTGGGTTCAGATCAGGTGACTGACTTGGCCATTCAAGAATATTCCACGTCTTTGCTTTAATAAACTCCTGGGTTGCTTTGGCTTTATGTTTTGGGTAATTGTCCATCTGTATTATGAAAAGTCGACCAATCAGTTTGGCTGCATTTGACTGGATCTGAGCCCACAGTATGTCTCTGAAAACCCCAGAATTTATCCGGCTGCTTCTGTCCTGTGTCACATCATCAATAGTGATGAACGGCAAGGGCAATATTCGAATTTGCGAACTTTCGCGAATATTTGGGCGAATATTCGTCATAAATTCGTGAATTTGAGAATTTGTGATTATTTTCTTGATCGCGCAAATCAGCAATTAATGATGCGCATATTTTTGCACAATACGTGCAACTTCCCATTTTAGCAGGTCTGACTACATATTACTGATTGGTGCACTAAGTATTGTTGTGAACTTGCCTGTAACATATATGTATGGACAGCAAAACCACACTACCTAACACCCTGCACTGGAACCGATCAGCTACACTATATCACTATCTAATCTACACTGACTATCTCCCACTAACTATCTGTATTATATATATAAGCTAACTAACTAACTAACTAACTAACTAACTAACTAACTATCTAATGTAATGATAACTGCTGTCTCTCTCAGAACTGGGAAAAAAACTAACGAAATCCGGCTTTGCGAAGAATCAAATTTATCCTGAAATTAGGATCAAAGTCCACATATAACAGATGTGAAAAAAGTGTCTGAAGACTTTCCGAATGCGTTGTATCGTATGCAAATGTTCCCTGCACTCATATGATACCCTCCAGTCCAATGGACCACAAACTGCTACCCCACACCACAATAAGATGCTGAAACTATATGGCTACGGCCACACGTTCGGTCAGGTTTCTACTTGCAGTTTTGGAAGCCCAAATCAGGAATGGATCATAAAACGAGAGAAAGTATACAGGACAGATAGGACTTCTCTGACCACGTGATCATACCCTACATATTGCCAGATAACAATATTAGGATAAGTATAGTTAGTTACCAAAAATGAGGACGCAATCTGTAACGATGTCTATGTCAAAGTCCTTTTGTATGTCTTAGGATAAAGCGATCTCCTAGGGTTAGACTAGGAATGATGGGCAGAGTCTAATGTACAGAAGAGGACAATTAGCTCCTTTACCCATTTCCTGGCATTGGGTCAAAACCAATGACTGAACATGCAGCCAAAAATGAGATTAACCCTGCAGTGCCCAAAGGCTTCTGGTTGCTTGTCCACTGATTAAATCATCAGGCGGTAAATCTGCCTGACATTGAGACAGATTACTGAGTGACCTCCTTCCGAAGGGGATTGGAGCTTCAGTGACACGGCTACACAGTTACACAGCAGCCCGGCCATCAGCCATGTATGGGGTCTGGGACTCCTGCTACTTCTAAATGGTCCTTCCTGCCACCACCACAACAGGCACCTTTTCATAGGGGATTGTGAACTTAAGACCCTCAGAGACACCAGAATGAGGTAGGAATTTGTCATCTGTTTTGTGACCAGGTTCATGAAGTCTTGTCGTATGCCCATCAAAATGTAGACGAAACAGAAGAGGAAAAAGTTCTTCTACTGACAGCAAGCGCCATCCTACTGTCCTGTGGACCATATATACAGCTGCTGGCAGCCACGACGTAGGTTAAGCGTGGACATGTACTTTTCTCCAAAGTCCGTACCAAGAACGCAACAGCCAAACATGCAGATGAGTCTTGCAGCAAAACAACAGCCCCGCACCCCTCACACCACCGACATATACCCAAATCATAGTATATTACAATTATACTTTTATATCAGTGTTATTTGTAATATATTTATGAAATATTATTCTTTTGTTTTATATCGTATTTTATTTGTATTTTATATGAATGTTATTATGCTTTTTGACATTGACATTGTTTTCAGTATTTTAGATTTATTACGGTATATTTTTTATTCCTTTTATTTTAATATTTTTAATGTCGTCGAGATCACCAGGATTGCATCAGCTGACGTCATGATGGGATGTTGTATTCCAGGTATCGGCAACCTCCAGCACTTCAGCTGTTGTGAAACTACAACTCCCAGCATGCACACTTGCTTAGCTGTTCTCATAGAAGTGAACAAAGCACTGGAGTTGTAGTTTCTCAACAGCTGGAGTGTCGAAGATTGCTAATCCATGAAGCATTTAGGGATTGACAAATTTCTTGTTGCTAAACCTTTATGGAAAACTGAATTTGATAGGGTTTTTTAAAAAACTTTTTACAATTACTCATAAAAATTTATGTCCTGAACGTCCTATAAATACTGTGCGCTTAACTGGTTAATAGTGAATGACCCCTTAATAATGAGGTACATGTTCCTTCTTGACGTGGTCTTGAAGTCAGGGTGGAAATAATCCACAGTGATATGGATGGCAGAACAGACTCCTATCAACATAGGATTATGAAATTTACACACGGGGCCACCAGGGACATGAGGTTTAATCACGAGTTACCAATGGTCATGACCTTTAACTACTGAGCTACCAGAGACATGGCATTTAATCACTCGATCACCAGGGACATGATGTTTAATGACTGGGTCACCAGGGACATGGTGTTTAATCACTGGGTCACCAGAGACATGGTGTTTAATCACTGGGTCACCAGGGACATGGTGTTTAAACACTGGGTCATGTGGGACATGTTGTTTAACCATTGGTTCACCAGGTATGTGGTGTTTAATCACTGGGTAACAAAGATCATGATGTTTAATTATTTGGTCACTAGGGACATGATATTTAACCATTGGCTCACCAAGGACATGCTGTTTATTCACTGGGTCACCAAGGACATGTTAAATCACTGGGTCACCAAGGACATGGTGTTTAATCACTGGGTCACCAGGGAATGGGTGTTTGATCTCTGGATCACCAGGGACATGTTGTTTAATCATTGGGTCCCCAGGGACATGGTGTTTAATTACTGGGTCGCCAGGGACATGGTGTTTAATGACTGGGTCACCAGGGACATGGCAAAGCTTAATCATATTCTGTGTAAACACTTATGGGTTCATTTATCAAACTGGTGTAAAGTAGAACTGGCTTAGTTGCCCATAGCAACCAAGGACATGGTGTTGAATCACTGGGTCACCAGGGACATGATGTTTAATGACTGGATCACCAGGGACATGATGTTTAGTGAATGGATCACCTCGGACATGATGTTTAATGACTGGATCACCAGGGACATGATGTTTAGTGAGTGGATCACCTCGGACATAATGTTTAATGACTGGATCACCAGGGACATGATGTTTAGTGAGTGGATCACCTCGGACATAATGTTTAATGACTGGGTCACCAGGGACATGATGTTCAATGACTAGATCACCAGGGACATGGTGTTTAGTGACTTGGTCACCAGGGGCATTCTGTTTATTCACTGGGTCACCAGGTACATGTTAAGTCACTGGGTAACCAGGAACATGTTGATGAATCACTGGGTCACCAAGGACATGGTGTTTAATCACTGGGTAACCAGGAACATGTTGATGAATCACTGGGTAACTAAGGACATGGTGTTTAATCACTGGGTAACTAAGGACATGGTGTTTAATCACTGGGTAACTAAGGACATGGTGTTTAATCACTGGGTAACTAAGGACATGGTGTTTAATCACTGAGTAACCAAGGACATGGTGTTTAATCACTGAGCAACCAGGGACTGGGTCACCAGGGAAAGGGTGTTTGATCTCTGGATCACCAGGGACATGTTGTTTAATCATTGGGTCACCAGGGACATGATGTTTAATGACTGGGTCGCCAGGGAAATGGTGTTTAATGACTGGGTCACCAAGGACATGGTGTTTAATCACTGGATCACCAAGGACATGGTGTTTAATGACTGGATCACCAAGGACATGGTGTTTAATGACTGGGTCACCAGGGACATGGTAATGCTTAATCATATTCTGTGTAAACACTTAAGGAGTCATTTATCAAACTGGTGTAAAGTAGAACTGGCTTAGTTGCCCATAGAAACCAAGGACATGGTGTTGAATCATTGGGTCACCAGGGACATGATGTTTAATGACTGGGTCACCAGGGACATGATGTTTAATGACTGGGTCACCAGGGACATGATGTTTAATGACTGGGTCACCAGGGATATAATGTTTAATGACTGGGTCACCAGGGACATGATGTTTAATGACTGGGTCACCAGGGACATGGTGTTTAGTGACTGGGTCACCAGGGACATGGTGTTTAGTGACTGGGTCACCAGGGACATGGTGTTTAGTGACTGGGTCGCCGGGGACGTGATGTTTAATGACTGCATAACCAGGAACATGGTGTTTCCAGAGGAAAAAAATCAGTCTGGTTTGAGTCCTGCACTTATACAAGCAGACAAACAACACAAGTTTGTGAGCGTTCGCGTGTTTCATTTTCAGTGTGTGTTTGTATTAAGTGTGTGATTTTAGATTACGTGACTTCAGATTCAGGGACTACAGTAAGTTAGATTCTTATCACTGCGCCATACTGTATTTTTTCTCCTTTGTCGTGTAATCCCTATTTTATATGTATTCCATTATTGACAGCGCCGTCTAGTGCACATCTTGTCTAATGTATGCAGTCCTGGAACAGCCATTTTAAGGGTTCTTATCTTTGTTCAAAATGTGAGCAAATTGCCCGTTTGGAATCGCACATCGAGTATCTAACCAGGTGACTTTCAACACTGAGAAGCGTTGGCTATTTGTAAAAGAGTTTGCTGCTCACGGAGCAAGCACTTCATGGGGTAGATGTGGGGGAGGGTGGTAGTGAGGAGGCTGAGGAAGATGAGGTAGTTAGCTGGGTAACAGTTAGAAAGCGGGGTAGAGGGAAGAGTGCCAGGAAGGCTAGCCCTGATCTGACACACGCCAACAAGTTTGCACGGTTGGCAGATGAGGGAGATGTCAGTTCAGGGAGAGCACTGCTGCAGCAGGACACTTCCTCTACCAGTCAGGGGAATGTCGGCACCGGTAAGCAGGGGAGCAGGGCAGGCCAGACAGGTGCTGGTAGTGGGAGACTCCATTATTAGGGGAACAGATAGGGCGATCTGTCACAGAGACGGGGATCATTGTACGGTGTGTTGTCTTCCTAGTCCTAGAATTTGACACATCGCGGATCGGGTTGACAGATTACTGGGAGGGGCTGGAGAAGTTCCAGCAGTCATGGTCCATATCGGAACCAATGACAAAGTTAGAGGTAGGTGGAGAGTCCTTAAATATGATTTCAGGGATTTAGGTCAAAAGTTTAGGGCAAGGACCTCAAAAGAAATACCACCTGTACCACGAGTCACACAAGAAAGGCAGCGGTAGATTAGGGAGGTTAACAAGCAGCTCAAGAACTGGTGTAGGAAGGAGGGGTTTAGGTTCCTGGAGAACTGGGCCGACTTCTCTGTCAGCTACAGGCTCTATCGTAGGGACGGGCTGCACCTCAATGGTGAAGGGGCAGCTGTGTTGGGGAGAAAGATGGCTAGAAGGTAGGAGGAGTGTTTAAACTAGGGACTGGGGGGGAGGGTAATTACGTTATAGGAGGGGAAGATAGTGCAGATAGAGACCAGGGGCGGGGTAGTGTGACTGGGGGAGCAATGGTAGGGGGGACTAGAACAGTTCAGAAGTAGAGGTGTAGGGTAAAAAATATACAAAAACCTCTTAATTGTATGTACACTAATGCCAGAAGCCTGACTAATAAAACTGGGGAACTGGAATTAGTGATGTGTGAGGAGGACTGTGATATAGTGGGAATAACTGAGACATGGCTGGACGATAGCTATGACTGGGCAGTTAATATCAAAGGTTACAATCTGTTTAGAAAGGATCGTCAAAACCGGAGAGGTGGAGGGGTCTGCCTTTATGTGAAGTCCTGTCTAAAGCCCACAGTCCGAGAAGATATAAGTGAGGGACATGAACATGTGGAGTCACTGTGGGTAAAAATACATGGAGGAAAAAACAATAATAAAATACTAATAGGAGTTTATTATAAACCACCTAATTTACCAGAGTCCACAGAAAATCTTCTACTAAACGAGATAAACTGTACATCCCATAAAGGAAACAGGTTCTTGGCAATAACCAAAGACAATTACATACATTTCCCAACTGGTTCAAGACCCGACTAGAGGAACGGCCATACTGGACTTAGTATTAAACAATAGACCTGACAGAACAACAGGTGTGCAGGTTGGGGGACACCTGGGAAATAGTGACCATAAAGTAATAACCTTCCAATTATCATACAAAAGAGTGTTTCTTCAGGGAGGAACGAAAATACCAAACTTCAAAAAAGCTAAATTTATCAATTGGCCTAACTATTCGGGACAATGTCCTCAAAAATAAAAATACAGCCACAAAATGGGATATTTTTAAAAACATCCTAAAATCTAATTGTGAGAGGTATATACCTTATGGAAATAAAAGGTTAAGGAACAAGAAAAAAACAATATGGATACATAGAACTGTAGAGAAAGCAATACATGACATAATGGTAGCGAGGAAGCACTGAAAAACTATAAGGAAAAAAATAAGATATGTAAAAAACAAATAAATGCAGCCAAACTAGAGACCGAGAGATTAATTGCCAAAGAGAGCAAAACTAATGCTAAAATGTTCAGCAATTATATAAATGGTAAAAAGTATAAATCTAAAGGTGTCCGCCCTTTACAGAGTAATGAGGGGGGAGTTACAGAGAGTGATGAGGAGAAAGCAAAGCTATTAAATATTTTTTTCTCCACTATATTCACTAAAGAAAATAAACTGTCCAATGAAATGCAGAATGTAAAAGCAAATTTCCCATTAAAAGTGTCCTGTCTGACCCTGGAAGAAGTACAGTGGCGTCTTAAAAATGTTAAAATAGACAAATTGCCAGGACCAGATGGCATACACCCCCGTATCCTAAGAGAATTAAGTGATGTCATAGCCAGACCTTTATTTCTGATATTTGCGGACTCTATACTGACAGGGAATGTTCCACAGGATTGGCACATAGCAAATGTGGTGCCAATATTCAAAAAGGGTCAGAAAACAGAGCCTGGAAATTATAGGCCGGTCAGTTTAACATCTGTTGTGGGTAAACTGTTTAAAGGTTTTCTAAAGGTACTTTCACACTTGCGGCAGGACGGATCCGGCAGGCTATTCAGCCTGCCGGATCCGTCCTGCCTGCAGTAGCTGTGCACTGCCGTGCTGCCGCTCCGTCCCCATTGACTATAATGGGGCAGGGGGCGGAGCTACAGCGCAGCTCGGCTGCGCACGGCAAAGATCGCCGGACTGAAAAGTCGGACATGCAGGACTTTTATGTAGAATAAAAGGACCGGCACTCACGAGTGCTGGTCCTTTTGTTCTACATTCACGTGGAGTTTCTTCCGGGACGCGAGCACCACGCCACAGAGTATCGGAGTGCTGACTGATTCCTACGCATGCAGGACTTTTAGTCCGGCGATCTCCGGCCACGCACTGCCGTGCTGCGCCGTAGCCCCTGACCCCGCCCCATTATAGTCAATGGGGATGAAACGGCAGCACGGCAGTGCACGAGCACTTGCAGCAGGACCGATCCGGCAGGCTAAATAGCCTGCCGGATCTGTCCTGCTGCAAGTGTGAAAGTACCCTAAGAGATGCTATCTTGGAGTATGTCAATGAAAATAAGCAAATAACGCCATATCAGCATGACTTTATGAGGGATCGGTCATGCCAAACTAATTTAATCAGTTTGTATGAGGAGGTAAGTTCTAGACTTGACAGCGATGAATCAATGGATGTTGTATATCTGGACTTTTCCAAAGCATTTGACACTGTACCACATAAAAGGTTAGTATATAAAATGAGGATGCTCGGACTGGGAGAAAATGTCTGTATGTGGGTAAGTAACTGGCTGAGTGACAGAAAACAGAGGGTGGTTATTTAACGGTACACACTCAGATTGAGTCACTGTCACTAGTGGGGTACCTCAGGGGTCAGTATTAGAGGGGTCACTGTCACTAGTGGGGTACCTCAGGGGTCAGTATTGGGCCCTATTCTCTTCAATATATTTATTAATGATCTTGTAGAAGGCCTGCACAGTAAAATATCAATTTTTGCAGATGACACTAAACTGTGTAAAGTTATTGACACAGAAGAAGACAGTATACTGCTACAGAGGGATCTGGATAGATTGGGGGCTTGGGCAGAGAAGTGGCAGATGAGGTTTAACACTGACAAATGTAAGGTTATGCATATGGGAAGGAATAATTCAAGTCATCTGTACATACTAAGTGGTAAAACACTGGGTAACACTGACATGGAAAAGGACCTAGGAATTTTAGTGAACAGCAAACTAAGCTGTAGAAACCAGTCTCAGGCAGAGCTGGAGATGGTTCAGAGGAGGGCAACTAAAGTAATAACTGGAATGGATGGACTACAGTAAACTGAAAGATTATCAAAATTAGGGTTATTCACTTTAGAAAAAAGACAACTAAGGGAAGATCTAATAACTATGTATAAATATATCAGGGGTTAGTACAGAGGTCTCTCCCATCATCTAGTTATTCCCAGGACTGTGACTGTGACGAGGGGACATCCTCTGCGTCTGGAGGAAAGAAGGTTTGTACACAAACATAGAAGAGGATTCTTCACGGTAAGAGCAGTGAGACTATGGAACTCTCTGCCTGGGGAGGTGGTGATGGTGAGTACAATAAAGGAATTCAAGAGGTGCCTGGATGCATTTCTGGATCGTAATAATATTACAGGCTATAGCTACTAGAGATGGGTCAATGATCCAGGGAGTTATTCTGATTGCCTCATTGGAATCGGGAAGGAATTTTTTCCCCTTAAGTTGGGAAAATTGGCTTCTACCTCACAGGTTTTTTTTTTGCCTTCCTCTAGATCAGTGTTTCCCAACCAGTGTGCCTCCAGCTGTTGAAAAACTACAACTCCCAGCGTGCCCGGACAGCTTTTGGCTGTGCGGGCATGCTGGGAGTTGTAGTTTTGCAACATCTGGAGGCACACTGGTTGGGAAACACTGCTCTAGATCAACTTGCAGGATTACAGGCTTAACTGGATGGACAGATGTCTTTTTTTCAGCCTGATAAACTATGTTACTATGTTAATGACTGGGTCACCAATGACATGGTGTTTAATCACACTGAGTAACCAGGGACATATTACTTAATCACTGGGTGACCAAGGATGTGGTGTTTAATGACTGGATCACCAGGGACATGTTCTTTAATCACTGGGTCTCCAATGACATGGTGTTTAATCACTGAGTAACCAGGGACATGTTACTTAATCACTGGGTCACCAAGGACGTGGTGTTTAATAACTGGGTCACCAGGGACATGGTGTTTAATCACTGGGTCACCAGGGACATGTTGTTTAATCACTGGGTCACCAAGGACATGTTGTTTAATCACTGGGTCACCAAGGACATGGTGTTTAATCACTGGATCACCAAGAACATGGTGTTTAATCACTGAGTAATTAGGGGCATGTTGCTTAATCACTGGGTCACCAAGGACATGGTGTTTAATGACTGGATCACCAGAGACATCGTGTTTAATGACTGGATCACCAGGATACATGGTGTTTAATGACTGGGTCACCAGGGACATGGTGTTTAATGACTGGATCACCAAGGACATGGTGTTTAATGACTGGATCACCAAGGACATGGTGTTTAATGACTGGATCACCAAGGACATGGTGTTTAATGACTGGATCACCAAGGACATGGTGTTTAATGACTGGGTCACCAAGGACATGGTGTTTAATGACTGGGTCACCAAGGACATAGTGTTTAATGACTGGGTCACCAAGGACATGGTGTTTAATGACTGGATCACCAGGCACATGGTGTTTAATGACTGGGTCACCAAGGACATGGTGTTTAATGACTGGGTCACCAAGGACATGGTGTTTAATAACTGGGTCACCAGGGACATGGTGTTTAATCACTGGGTCACCAGGGACATGGTGTTTAATGACTGGATCACCAGGGACATGGTGCTTAATGACTGGGTCACCAGGGACATCGTGTTTAATGACTGGGTCACCAAGGACATGGTGTTTAATGACTGGGTCGCCAGGGACATGGTGTTTAATGACTGGATCACCAGGGACATGGTGCTTAATGACTGGGTCACCAGGGACATGGTGCTTAATGACTGGGTCACCAAGGACATGGTGCTTAATGACTGGGTCACCAAGGACATGGTGTTTAATGACTGGGTCACCAGGGACATGGTGTTTAATGACTGGGTCACCAGGGACATGGTGCTTAATGACTGGGTCACCAAGGACATGGTGTTTGATGACTGGATCACCAAGGACATGGTGTTTAATGACTGGATCACCAAGGACATGGTGTTTAATGACTGGGTCACCAAGGACATAGTGTTTAATGACTGGGTCACCAAGGACATAGTGTTTAATGACTGGGTCACCAAGGACATGGTGTTTAATGACTGGATCACCAGGCACATGGTGTTTAATGACTGGGTCACCAAGGACATGGTGTTTAATGACTGGGTCACCAAGGACATGGTGTTTAATAACTGGGTCACCAGGGACATGGTGTTTAATCACTGGGTCACCAGGGACATGGTGTTTAATGACTGGATCACCAGGGACATGGTGCTTAATGACTGGGTCACCAGGGACATCGTGTTTAATGACTGGGTCACCAAGGACATGGTGTTTAATGACTGGGTCGCCAGGGACATGGTGTTTAATGACTGGATCACCAGGGACATGGTGCTTAATGACTGGGTCACCAGGGACATGGTGCTTAATGACTGGGTCACCAAGGACATGGTGCTTAATGACTGGGTCACCAAGGACATGGTGTTTAATGACTGGGTCACCAAGGACATGGTGTTTAATGACTGGGTCACCAGGGACATGGTGTTTAATGACTGGATCACCAGGGACATGGTGCTTAATGACTGGGTCACCAAGGACATGGTGTTTGATGACTGGATCACCAAGGACATGGTGCTTAATGACTGGATCACCAAGGACATGGTGTTTAATGACTGGATCACCAAGGACATGGTGTTTAATGACTGGGTCACCAGGGACATGGTGTTTAATGACTGGGTCACCAGGGACATGGTGTTTAATGACTGGGTCACCAGGGACATGGTGTTTAATGACATGGTGATGCTTAATCACATTCTTGACATTAATCACTGTAAACACTTATGGGCGCATTTATCAAACTGGTGTAACGTAGAACTGGCTTAGTTGCCCATCTCAACCAATCCCTGATTCCACCTTTCATTTTCCAAAGGATAAAAAGGTGAAAATGTGGAAATGAAAGGTGAAACCTGATAGGTTACTATGGGCAACTAAGCAAGTTGTCCTTTACACTAGTCTGATGAATGACCCCATTATACATCTTCACAAATCATATGTACATAATTATCATAAGATCATACAGTAAGATATGTATAAAGTGTTCAAAGAGCAGCTCTGAGTAACATCCTCATACATGTGGATTTACAAAATATGGAAATGTTAACTACGGTATATACATGTATGAAGAATACAGTAAGTAATCAGGACCAATTTAGTGATATCTTTACAAGACACTAAAAATGACACAAAACAAAACAAAAAAAAAAACTCAAAATTAGTTTCAGGCTCAAAGAAAATAACAGAATAACCAGAAATACTATTATAAAACATTTGCTCTAATTTTGAAATTTGCAGTTAATGTATCAGTTCTATGGCTTAACAATGAATTAACCTGATTTATTTCATCCTCTTGAATGAAACATTTGCCCCAAGCCCCATGGGGAGATATGGGCGCGATGAAAAGAGATCCTCTGCTAGTGAGTCAGAACATAGAACCACTAGGCACCTGTGTTGTTCGATGCAGGGGAAATGTATAGCTGGCCACAACTTTCTCAGAAGTCATTGTGAGACAATGATCACAATCAGTCGGCTAAAATGATCATTGATCATAACATTTCACCCAACAAATGATCACTTTGATTGAAGTCATTCATTTTGATTAAGTTTAGACTAATGTACATGACCACCTTTACTGTAGTAACTAAGTTAATAAAGTGGAATTCAACCTAAATTTCAGAAAAATTTGATTTGCCACGAATCTGAATTTCTTGGCACATCGTGGTAATCGAATGGTTTTTACCCGAAATTGCAATAAAAAAAACCAAACATACTTACCTCATCCATTTGATCGCTGAGAGGCCGTCGCGGCCATCTTGATTGAAGAAAATGCACCAATTCTCGCGTGCACTGATGTGTGACATCACCACTGGTGTTGATCGTGAATATACTAATCGCAAATTTTTATCGCGAATATCGGCACTTCGATAATTCGCGAAAAATCTAGAATATAGTGCTATATATTCGTAATCGCGGATATTTTTTATTTTTTTTGCAGTAATACTGCTTCTTGTTTGTGGGCTAATGAGAAGGCTGCAATATCTTTGTCAGTGCTTAGCAACCACTAGGAAAGCTGCCTACTCCTTTACTATATAAGAACCTCCCCAGCAGCCATTTTCTGCT
The DNA here is from genome assembly GCA_033119425.1 of Bufotes viridis. Taxonomy (NCBI): domain Eukaryota; kingdom Metazoa; phylum Chordata; class Amphibia; order Anura; family Bufonidae; genus Bufotes; species Bufotes viridis. The sequence goes on along the minus strand of CM065590.1, from coordinate 544,859,044 downwards.
GTTTTGGCAGTTCGGAGAGAGACAGCAGTGTCATTGCTGTGCTCTGTGCTTTGCTGTGTCGTTACATTACATACTGTATATATATTACATTACATACTGTATATATAATACAGATAGTTGGTGGGAGAGTAGTCAGTGTCGGTCAGATAGTCATATAGTGTAGCTGATAGGTTCCAGTGCAGGGTGTTAGGTAGTGAGATAGGGATTACTGTGCTGTGATAGGGATTAGTGTCTACAGCTTGAAAAATGCAGCAAAAGTGAGCCACGCCTGTATTGCAATACGCGCATATTACATTGCCAGTTTTTCGCAATCAAAAAAATAATGACTGGAGATCTCATAAATTCTAGAATTTGCAAATTTATGGTGAAAATTAGGCCCAAAATTTGTCAAATATCGCAAAAATGAATATTGCCTATGCTGCTCATCACTACTACAGTGCAGAGATGATACAGATGGTGATGTCACAGTGCAGAGATGATACTGATGGTGATGTCACAGTGCAGAGATGATACTGATGGTGATGTCACAGTGCAGAGATGATACTGATGGTGATGCTACAGTGCAGAGATGATACAGACGGTGATGTCACAGTGCAGAGATGATACAGATGGTGATGTCACAGTGCAGAGATGATACAGACGGTGATGTCACAGTGCAGAGATGATACAGATGGTGATGTCACAGTGCAGAGATGATACAGACGGTGATTTCACAGGGCAGAGATGATACTGATGGTGATGTCACAGTGCAGAGATGATACAGACGGTGATGTCACAGTGCAGAGATGATACAGACAGTGATACCACAGTGCAGAGATGATACTAACTATGATGTCACAGTGCAGTGATGATACTGACGGTGATGTCACAGTGCAGAGATGATACAGACGGTGATGTCACAGTGCAGAGATGATACAGATGGTGATGTCACAGTGCAGAGATGATACAGACGGTGATGTCACAGTGCAGAGATGATACAGATGGTGATGTCACAGTGCAGATGATACAGATGGTGATGTCACAGTGCAGAGATGATACAGATGGTGATGTCACAGTGCAGAGATGATACAGACAGTGATACCACAGTGCAGAGATGATACTAACTATGATGTCACAGTGCAGAGATGATACAGACGGTGATGTCACAGTGCAGAGATGATACAGATGGTGATGTCACAGTGCAGAGATGATACTAACTATGATGTCACAGTGCAGTGATGATACTGACGGTGATGTCACAGTGCAGAGATGATACAGACGGTGATGTCACAGTGCAGAGATGATACAGATGGTGATGTCACAGTGCAGAGATGATACAGACGGTGATGTCACAGTGCAGAGATGATACAGATGGTGATGTCACAGTGCAGAGATGATACAGATGGTGATGCCACAGTGCATCACGTCACTGGGTGTAGTGAAGTCATACATCACCTTGCATGAGAATTTGCATGGGATCTTTAAACAAGATAGCCACAGCAGCCGCTTTGTGCTCAACTGGATGAAGTAAATATGATTTTTTTTTTTTAAATTGTACTGCCATTTCAGGGATAATCGATTCGTTACCATGAAGCATGAGGAAATTCAGCTTCACGGTGAATAACATTTCTCCTAAAATCCACTTTGTAATATAAGGATAATGCACACAGTGATGTCATAAAATATAGGCAATGAACTCTACAGCACAGGGATAATTAACACAGTGATGTCACAGCAATGGTATAATAAGTGGTGTTGCTTGATGAAATATATGTACCCCTCATGCTCCTGGCAGGGCCGGGTGCCCATAGAGGCAAGGGGGCACTGCCCCGGGCCCCGAGTCCCATGGGCCCCTAAGCAGTGGCGGATCCAGGGGGGCAACGGGCAATTGCCCCCGATATTGTGGCAGCACCGGCGGCAGTGACAGGAGATGAACGCTTCCACTGTGGAAGCGTTCATCTCCATAGTGATCTGTATCGCTGTCCTCTGGACAGCGATACAGATCGCTGTGCAGTGCGGCAGGGGAGGGAGAGGCGTCTCCCTCCTGCTCCTCTGATAGGCTGCCGGCCTCGTGCCGACAGCCTATCAGAGCGGTTCAGGCGGCGCGATGACGCCATCGCGCCGCCTGAGCAGAGGATAGAACGGGACACAGGCCGGAAGAGGCCTGCATCCAGCGCTGCAAGGAGGTAAGTAGGGAGGGAGGGAAAGGAGCCTGCACATGATTTTGGGGGAGGAGGAAGGAGCCTGGACATGATTTTGGGGGAGGAAGGAGCCTGGACATGATTTTGGGGGAGGGGAAGGAGCCTGGACATGATTTTGGGGGAGGGGAAGGAGCCTGCACATGATTTTGGGGGTTGGGAGAAGGAGCCTGCACATGATTTTTGGGGGAGGGAAGGAGCCTGCACATGATTTTGGGGGAGGGGACATGATGGGGAGAGAGGAGACTCCGGGGGCACTATGGGGACAATACTGATGTATTTTATATGGGGGTAGTAGGATAATTTGTCCAGAATATGGGAGGATGATGGAAAAGTAGTAACTGAGATTTATTTTGTTGTCAAACTGCAGAGACGAAACCTGACGGTCTGGTCTGAAGGTCTGAAAGGAGAAGATGAGGAAAGAGAACATCTACATCACAGGAGACGTCACTGGATGGAAGAGGCAAGTGGGGCTGTATTTCTGTAGTGATGGGAGCTGGGGGGAGATGTGCAGATGTGCTGGAGAAATGAGCCATGGGGTTGGGGGGGGGGGGAGAGATGTGCTGCTGCCACTGGCCCATACAGGGGAGAAATGTGCCATTCGGGGGAGGGGGGAGTATGCGGCAATGGAGGGGGCGGGGAGAAATTATGTGACGCGAAGGGGGTGATTGATGACGTGACACTGAGGGGGGGGGCCCCTTATTGTTTTTCGCCCCCGGGCCCCATTTCACCTAGAACCGGCCCTGGCTCCTGGCACCCTCACAAAGTAATTAGCTTGTATTCCTACTTGGGTTTTAATAGAACCCCACATTTGTACAAGCAGCGTGTCAGGGAACAGGGCCGGCGCTTCCATAGAGGCAAGGGGGGCAATTGCCCCCGGGCCCCCGAGTCCTTAGGGGCCCCCAAGCAGTGGCGGATCCAGGGGGGGGGGCAACGGGGCAATTGCCCCCCCCGATATTGTGGCAGCACCGGCGGCAGTGACAGGAGATGAACGCTTCCACTGTGGAAGCGTTCATCTCCATAGTGATCTGTATCGCTGTCCTCTGGACAGCGATACAGATCGCTGTGCAGTGCGGCAGGAGGGAGAGGCGTCTCCCTCCTGCTCCTCTGATAGGCTGCCGGCCTCGTGCCGACAGCCTATCAGAGCGGCTCAGGCGGCGCGATGACGTCATCGCGCCGCCTGAGCAGAGGATAGAACGGGACACAGGCCGGAAGAGGCCTGCATCCAGCGCTGCAAGGAGGTAAGTAGGGAGGGAGGGAAAGGAGCCTGCACATGATTTTGGGGGAGGGGAAGGAGCCTGGACATGATTTTGGGAGGAAGGAGCCTGGACATGATTTTGGGGGGAGGGGAAGGAGCCTGGACATGATTTTGGGGAGGGAAGGAGCCTGGACATGATTTTGGGGGGTTGGGAGAAGGAGCCTGCACGTGATTTTTTGGGGGAGGGAAGGAGCCTGCACATGATTTTGGGGGAGGGGGGACATGATGGGGGAGAGAGGAGACTCGGGGGCACTATGGGGACAATACTGATGTATTTTATATGGGGGTAGTAGGATAATTTGTCCAGAATATGGGAGGATGATGGAAAAGTAGTAACTGAGATTTATTTTGTTGTCAAACTGCAGAGACGAAACCTGACGGTCTGGTCTGAAGGTCTGAAAGGAGAAGATGAGGAAAGAGAACATCTACATCACAGGAGACGTCACTGGATGGAAGAGGTAAGTGGGGCTGTATTTCTGTAGTGATGGGAGCTGGGGGGGGAGGAGATGTGCAGATGTGCTGGAGAAATGAGCCATGGGGTTGGGGGGGGGGGGGAGAGATGTGCTGCTGCCACTGGCCCATACAGGGGAGAAATGTGCCATTCGGGGGAGGGGGGAGTATGCGGCAATGGAGGGGGCGGGGAGAAATTATGTGACGCGAAGGGGGTGATTGATGACGTGACACTGAGGGGGGGGGCCCCTTATTGTTTTTCGCCCCCGGGCCCCATTTCACCTAGAACCGGCCCTGTCAGGGAAGGACAAGCATAGGCTATATAGACATTAGATATAAATCCAGTTTTGTACAATTGGCTTTGATATTCATCTAAACAGGATGACTAGATAGGTTCTCTAATCCAAAACCACACACAGTCAACTGCAAGTCTTTTAGCCTTTCATATGAAAGACGGTATATATCTGGGCCACAGTGATCCTATGTTTCTATACCTTTATTCGTGGCATCACCCCCTTATATTGTCATCACAAACTGCTATGTACTATAGGAAGTCATGACTTTCATCTATTAGAATTTTTCTATTTTTTATGGTCACCTTACATCTCAGAAACAAATCAGTCGCCTCCATTCAGAACTGATTTCCACTGATAAATTATTGAAAGGATGCTTATGGCCAGGCGAATAGTTTTGCCTTTTAAAGGCAACTTCTGGTTAGCAGAGATTAAAGGCAGATGGAACAGAATTACTACTCCATAATGTGGGCTTGATCAGAAGATAAAAATAAGACTAGAATTAGGCAGTAGGGTTTAGTAATTTTGTGCTGTGTTTAGCTTATTTAGGACGTGAGCAGATGATTCCTCCACCTCATGCACCTCTCTGATCATACGAAAGATTGCTTTCCATTTATCCTCATTTTATATGTTTAGATGGATAACAAAATAAAAGCCTCTAATTTCATGCCAAATAATTATTCCTGTGATTTTTTTTTTCCTTTTCTTAAATCCGGCTAAATCCGGCAGAGCTCTTGGATGTTACAATTCTTCTCCCCGACTTCGAGCTTAAAGGCACTGTGGAGTAATCTGCAATTTAATTTTCTTTCTTGGTTGGAGTCTTGGGGAGATGAAAACTAAGATTTAACTCTGTACATGCAAGACGAGCAGAACATGCGCGCTGCAGTTGTTTTAATGTATTAGATTAGAGGCTCTAGTGTAAAAGATTTCTCTGTACTGTGTTAGTAGAGAATCCACTGTGCATTTGACATATGTTACTACATACCGCCGTTAGAGATGAGCGCAGTATTCAAAAATTCCATTCGGCTGCTTTGCCGAATTCTACAAAAAATTGAATTACTTCGTCACGAAGCGTATTTCTTTGTAAGTAGTGGGTGCAATGACAGGGAACGGTGACTGCACCACCCCTGGTCATTGTACCCCTCAGATGACGCGTTCATAGCTGATCACTGCATCTAACAGTGATATTCCAGTGTAAAATAAATATTTTTTTAAATTCATAAAATCATACTTACCTCATCCATCTTGATTAAAGATCTAGTGTGAAATCTCGTGCAGCCAGTGATGACATTATCACGCCGGCCAGCATTGTGATGTCATAAGTCATCGTGCATGGGATTTTGCGCGGTATCTTCAATCTTCGCATTCAAACGGATGAGGTAATTATGGTTTTTCTTTTTTTTTTTAAACGCCATGCAGGGAAAATCGAATTGTTACTACGAAGCACAAGGAAATTCGGCTTCACGGCAAATTGATATGAAATTCAGGGAAAATATCGAAGTCCACTTCGATTCCCTCAGTACTAACGACCATCTTAATATGATCATCAGAATGTACAGCCTTGCTTTGATCTGTTTCACTGGTTGCTCACAAGATAGGTGTAGCTTGTTAGCAGTGACCATTTCCATAGTAAATTACAGATGTGTGTGCAGCCGGCCCGGGAGGTGCGGAGTGGGGATGGGAGTTGTAGTGGTTCTGGCTGTCAATCATAGTAGTTTTCCTCACACCTTTGCTCCCTAGGGCTATGTCGTGAAAGGAAGGCGAACCTTCTGCACCCTTGGGCTCCTGTCTGATGGTGCCCATGATGTTGAGTGGTTATATGGGTGGAAGGCAGTTCGTGTAGGGCGCAACGGCCAGTGTATGGTTCAGGAGTCACTGGAGTGGTCGCTCTGGTGTGGATTTAACAAATGAGTGTTGGTTATTTTTTTTATTTTTGTTCCCAAGCTATTTTTTTTTTTATCCAGGACAACCACTTTAATGAAAGAAGTTTAACAAAGGTCAGGACATAAGGATGGGGCGGTTTGCCCTCAAAGACAACTGAACCATTCTTTTTAAATTTTTGATACAGTCACAAGGCTGACACTTGATAAATGATGCTGTGTATTTCTAGTGTCCTCATGGTATCTCCAATAGTGCAGTGCTCCACTGCTTAAAGGGTTAATGTGGTGTTATTTTGTACTATGTATCCTAAAGGTTATGTATAACTGGAGAATGTGGGGTTAATTACCCATCATCCGTTCCCAGTTGTTAGGTGTGGGCTGGCTCCATCCTAGTTTTTTCAGAAGCTACTAGCAGTCTGAGGAGGGTTGGCTGAGAAGCATACAGTTGAAAGCACACAGAGCAAACAGCAAGTAGAAAACAGCCTGAGATACAGCAGCCTGTGAGTAAACAACAGCTTCTGAGAGAGAAACTGAACTTAAGAGGAGTCAGATCGGCCATTGCAGAGGGAGAGTACAGGAAAACACAAGCCAGTGAAAGGTAACACATATATGAATTCTGTGGACTTCAGTGCATCTTAGTTGGGATGATAAGCTTCAGGTCCCCTAGCATACTGAAGAGATAGACTGGCCACATGTTAAATGACTGTCCCCCACATTGGAAACCACAAAAATACTTAATGAATAAGAAGAGTTAGAGCTGGGTATTGTAGTGCCATATTTTTGAGCAACAGAATTATTGTGAGACAGAAAAACTAGACCACATTTGCCACATTTAATTAGAGAGAGACCCAGAGTGAACTTTTACTTGGCCTACTGCATCCCATACACAAACTTAGGTACTTGCATTTATTAACTGCAAATACTGCACTTTATGTTTAAAGTGCCTTTGTGAACCATTTATTAAACTGCCTCAATAAAATACAGTGGATCTGATGCACCAACATCACCACAGTACTGCATTGCCTTGCATATCATTTGGAACCATGCCTTGCACCCCAAAGACCCACTAATACCAAGGACACAACAAACTACCACCAGGCTGGAGACCCCTCACACCAGGGTGTTCCCCAAGGGAAGAAAGGGTACGCTGTCCCATCATTGTATGGCCCCAGGGACCCCCAGTGTGAGGACCACCACCATGATTAAATACTGCCTCTATCATTGCTACCACCACTCCTGTCCTCCACTCCTCTCCCTCCCCTGGGTTTACTGCAATAGTGTTGGGCATGAATATTCGAATCGTGAATATTTATCGCGAATATCGGCACTTCGAGAATTCGCGAATATTTCGAATATAGTGCTATATATTCGTATTTTCGAATATTCATCATTTTTTTTCCATCTGAACCCATGATCCCTCCCCGCTTCTTGCTTGTGGGCCAATGAGAAGGCACCAATGTCTTTGTCTGAGCTTAGCAACATCCCTAGCAACCAATAGGAAAGTTGCCTACCCCTTACTATATAAGAACCTCCCCAGCAGCCATTTTCTGATTTTTTTTTTCCAGTTCTTAGAGAGACAGCAGTGTCATTGTTGTTCTGTGTGTTTAGTTGTCACATTACATTAGATAGATAGTTAGTTAGCTTATATATATAATACAGATAGTTAGTGTGAGATAGTCAGTGTAGGTTAGATAGTGATATAGTGTAGCTGATCGGTTCTGCTGTCCATACATACAGTACATACATACATACATAGTGCTGTGATGTCACAAGTTCACAACAATACTTAGGGCACCAATCACTAATATGTAGTCAGACCTGCTAAAATGTGAAGTTGCACGTATTGCGCAGAGATATGCGCATCAATTGCCAATTTGCGCAATCGCAAATATATCGGAGCACTCTATCTGCATATAAAGCTATTGTAATGTTCTGCCATGACAACCATTTTCTCCAGTCTCAGGAAACTTCTAGCAGCTTGAAAAATGTAGCAAAAGTGACCCACGCCTGTATTGCGCACGCAATATGCGAATATTACACTGCCGATTTTTGCAATCAAGAAAATAATCGATAATTCTCGAATTTGCGAATATATGACGAATATTCGCCCAAATATTCGTGAAATATTGCAAATTCGAATATTGACCCTTCCACTCATCATAAACACGTTAAAATCAATAGGTACATGGAAAATGCGGATAGCACACGTCAGTAAAAAAAAAGAAATGTGAAGGAGGCCTGTGTTTGGCCAGTGATTTCCACCAGTGTAACCAAGAGTGGAGCTTCCACAGAGATAAGGTATAAGGCCACTTTCACACAATGGTTTTGCAGTCGGCAAAAAACGGATCCGCAAAAAAACCGATGACATCCGTGTGCATTTCGTTTTTTGCGAAACGGAACATCTGGCCCCTAATAGAACAGTACTATCCTTGTCGGTGATGTGGACAAGAATGGGACAAGTTCTATCTTTTAACGGAACGGAAATATGGAAACGGAATGCATACGGAGTAACTTCAGTTTTTTTTTTTGCGGACCCATTGAAATGAATGGTTACGTATAAGGCCCGTATACGGAACTCAAAAAACGTCCCGTATACTCGCAAAAAAAAAAACACATTCGTGTGAAAGAGGCCTAAGGGAAAGATCTGCACCTGTCCTGTGTTTTTGCCTGGTTCCTGGTTTTGGCTCACAATCACTGATGGAGATCACTGATCAAACACTGGACTGTGTGAAAATGGCCTCATTTAAAGCCTCATTCACACGGAGGTGTTCCACGGACACATCCCCATTCTTTTTAATGTATGTATTCAGACATCAGTGTTTTAGCACGGTCTGTGGGTCCCGTTTTCTCAGCACGGATGCATGGTCTATTTTGTCCATCACGCCCATTATAGTCTGTGGGTCCATAAAAACCACGGATGCCATCCGTGTTTTAAGGATCATTAGGAACAGATGTTTTGAAAATTATTCTTCAGATGTTCAGTCTCAGTGAAACACAGATGACACACGGACATCAAAACCAAACACACGGACCAAACATGGATCCATCACGGACATCTTCATGGAGGCATCACCTTTTCATGGATTTAAACACTGACACGGACGTCTGAATGAGGATTCATGCGTTTGATCCATGAAATTTACTGCAGAAATCTTATAATTTTACCATCAAATGCAACAATTATTTCAGTCAAGAACAGATTTCGCACATTCAGATTCAGATAATGCATTTCTTGTTTCTTACCGTCTATGACTAGCTTATCCTAGAATCCAAACCTCAGTATTAAAAGTGCAATGAAGGCCACCAATCCCAGTGGGCTCAGGACAAAGCTCTTTATTAAAGAGGAGCTGTCTGCTGTCCTGATACGTCGTCAGTGAGTATTTCTATTAGGCCTCTTTCACACAACCGTACGGTTTTACGGTCCACAAAAAATGGATCCGCAAAAAAACGGATGACATCCGTGTGCATTCTGTTTTTTGCAGAACCAAACATCTGGCCTCTAATAGAACAGTGCTATCCTTGTCTGTGATGCGGACAAGAATAGGACAAGTTCTATCTTTTAAAGGGACGGAAATACGGAAACAGAATGCATACGGAGTACCTTCCGTTTTTTTTTTTGCAGACCCATTGAAATGAATGGTTCCGTATACGGCCCCAAAAGACACTCGCAAAAAAACGTTCGTGTGAAAGAGGCCTTACCCACAGAACAGCAGTGCAGCTGAATTTTTCTTGGAACTCTGTGTTGTGCTGTTCCTCTGTTATTCCACCTGCAAATGTGTAAATAAAGTGAAAACTTTATGGGATTTGTCCCCAAGGTCTAATAATCATCACTGGCAGTATCTGACTTTGTAGAAATACTAGGAAATACAAGGGAAATGGTAACAGATGTCAATTTACGCACATTTTCAAGAGGAATAGAGTACAATTTTGATTTCCAGAATTTTTTTTATGTATTTTTATTTTTAATGACAAATACAAGTGTTTACAAAAGCGGAGGAGAGCCGATGTGTCCTCATTAAACCAGAACGATGGCCGGCTTAATAACCTAGGAAGAGATAATACAAATTGTTGATGAGCATTTTATCAACAATGAGTAGACACATGTTCTTGGGATGATCGCCATTTCTCCATGTGACCGTCACTAGAAGAAGAGCTCGCCGCAATAACTCTAATCAAATGGAGTGGAGATTTATCCGATCACAATACAAAGCATTTCATTTGACCCAGCAGGCTGTGTGTGAGGAGGATGACTGCCGGGTAATGTGGGTCACCGGGGAGGCCGAGAGGAAGCCCTGGACAGGAATAGAAAGGATTAGCTCAGTAACATATCACTTACACTGCTGTAAACTGCAGGATACGAGCGGACCTGGCCGTGGTCAGCTACAACCCCCATTATTACTGCATCCAAATGTTATAGTGGTCGGCACCAGGAAGTTCACTAATAAACCAGGCACAATGTCTTGTAGGACCAGCTCAGCTGAATGTAATGATACCTTTCACTTAGTGTCCGTTCCACCATCCTGAAAAAGAAAGACTTTTAATCCATACACAACTGAGCAGGCAAGTGCACCAAGGGCGGGACTAAGCCACTCTGTGCACCCTTGTTCCTCCCACCTCCTCTACTAGCCACTTTCTCTTGATTGCCAAGGCCAGGAACGATAACTATGCAGGAACCTGGCCTTACCAATCAAAAAGGAGAAGGAGGGTCAGGCAGAGGAAGTAGTAGTAGCTTACGGTGTGCCGAGCGGATTGGGCCCACCATCATTGCACTTAAGCGCTCATTTGCATATGGATTAAAAGTACATTTCTCCAGAATAAAGCAGTGGAGGCATCATTACATTCAGCTGAGCTAGCTGTACAGGACATTGTGCCTGGTTTACGAGTCAATTTCTAGGTGACAACTATAAGATGCCCTTTAAACCTTATGCACACCACGATGTAAGGAGTATGGAGCATGCTTATGTGCTGAGCCCACTCCATACGTAGCTGGCATCCAGCCTCAATAACTGGGGACGGTGATGATGCCTATCCCGGTCATTTAACCCCTCAGATGCTGTAGTCTATTGTGACCATGGCATCTGAGGTGGCTTTCCCCAGGAATGCTGCACTCCCGGGGGCCAGAATGGCTCCCTCCACGCTGAGATTGGGGAAGCTGTTCATTCTTTGTGATAATTGAGCCTTCCTAACGCTTGTGGCGCCCACAGTATTACATTCCTATGAAGCTGTTCCATAGGAGTATAGTGAATCTCCCATAGACAGCAATGCTAAATCAAGTCTAGTCTATGTGTGTCACAGTGCTCCTACCTGGATACTGTCGCTTCCCAGGGTTAGGCTCTGCAGCAATAAAAAAGGTAGTTAATATTTGGTGGAGTCCAGACTTGATAACAGCTTTACTTGAGTAATCTTGCATCGAGACAATATTTGGTCTCTCTCTTGGTTCCAGCAGGTTCTAGTGTAAACTGTCAGGCAAACTTGGATACCTTGCTTTATCTTTCTCTGCTGTGCTAGACTCTGGCTTTGGTCTGGTAACTGGACTTTGTAGCAGTTCTAATACCTTTGAGCCTTTGGCTGGTGACCCCTCATAATACTCTAGTAACATAGTAATATAGTTTATAAGGCTGAAAAAAGACATCTGTCCATCCAGTTCGTCCTGATATCCTGCAAGTTGATCCAGAGGAAAGGAAAAAAAAACTGTTAGGTAGAAGCCAATTTTCCCAACATACGGGGAAAAAATTCCTTCCCGACTCCAATCAGGCAATCAGAATAACTCCCTGTATCAACGACCCCTCTCTAGTAGCTATAGCCTGAAATATTATTACACTCCAGAAATACATTTTAGTGAACTCACCATCACTGCCTTCTCAGGCCTCATGCACACGAACATATTTTCTTTCCGTGCCTGTTCCGTAATTTTTGCGGATCCGTTTATTGAGGACCGCAAAAAAAATACATACGGTCGTGTGCATGAGGCCTCAGGCAGAGAGTTCCATAGTATCACTGCTCTTACCATAAAGAATCCTCTTCTATGTTTGTGTACAAACCTTCTTTCCTCCAGACGCAGAGGATGTCCCCTCGTCACAGTGACAGTCCTGGGGATAAATAGATGAGTAGTAAAACAAAATAAAACCTAAACAAATTTGGTATCATCGTAATCATACTGACCTGCAGAATAAGGACATCATGTCATTTTCAGTGCACAGTGAACGCTGTAAAATGAAAAAAAAAAAAAAACATATCAGAATTGTGTTTTTTCCATTTTTATTGCACAAATAATTAGTTTATCTTTTTCCAATACAAGTTACGGTGAAATAAACAGTGCCATAAAAACTTTCAACTTGTGCTGCAAAAAAACCAAGTCATAAGGCCACGCTCACATATCTGGTAGACATTTCCGGCAGGTTGTGCCAGCAGAAAACATAGCCTGCTGTAGTTCGTTGGATCTGGCATTGCTGGATTCTACAGATCACCACCAGATCCCTATTGACTAGAATGGGATCCGGCAATGATCTGGCAGCTTCCCGACATAAATTCCAGATTGAGCCGGAAAACTACCTCTCATACAGCGTTTTTTGTCTGGCCGATAGCCAGCATTTATGCCGGAACAGCCTGCAAGCCTGAGATGTGAACGTGGTCCTATATGGCTATGTGAACGCATGCAGTACTTTTTTTTCCCATCTGGAAAAAAAAAGGATCTCAGGCGGAAATGGCTCAAATGGATGCCAAACTGATCGTTTTTTTTTACAGGATCTGTAATGAGAGGAGGAGCACGCACAGCTACATGTACCACCTAATCAATGTCGCCTGTGGGATAGGTGAGT